>QEOT01004542.1:66444-190063 GCA_003123785.1 Pterocarya stenoptera
TGGACAAATGCTTTATGGCCTCGATCTCTGCTTTGGTCCCGACTGGTTTGATCATTGCTGAGCCTGTGAATGCTTCGGACCTCTATATAAGAGACCATTCCCACCCCCTCGTAACACAGAACAATCTCTGCATTTCTCAATTTTGCTTTCTCTTTCTCAATTCTCTCAACTTCTCTCGATCTCTCTACTCTCAAATGGCCAGCCAACATTCTGCTAGCAACATTCCTGACCTGAATCAGGAATTGCCTACCCCTCAGCCAGTCTTTCTTTGTCCTGAGGCCGTTACTGCCATGGTTGGGGCAGAGTTATATTTCTCTACCCGATCCGATGATGAGGTGGTCGCCGGTACAAGACTGTTGGGTTCACAGTATGCTGCAATCGTAAATACTATGTCCAGGAGGTTTCTTTCACGAGAGAGTGAGGTTGTCGAACTTAAACTTCAGGTTCTTGAATTGCAAGAAAAACTTGCAAGTAAACTAAAAAAAATTGAAGATTTAAATAATGAAAATGAGGAGTTGTGGAGATGTGTGGAACAGTATGCTCGAAGACTTCAACCACACATAGATGAGATGGAACGAAAAACAGAACAATTACAAAAAGATCAGCAGCGTTTAACAGCAGAGTTTCAACGTTTACAAGAAATGGAGGGTCCGTCTGCTGTTTAGTCTGCTGTTTTTATGTTAAAGTTTGTTTGTTCATTTTCTTTCCATCTCAATAAAATTAGTCTTCGAGTATTACAGTCACAACAAATCTCCTTTCCTTATTTATTTATTTATGTTTTTTTTTTATTTCACGCAGAACACCAAATAACAAATGCAAAGAAATAAAAAAAAATGATTTTTTTTTATTTTTTATTTTTTTATATATAACACGCATAATACCAAATAAAAAATATGCAAGGAAAAAAATATAAAAACAATAAAAAACATTGCAAAGAAAAAAAAATGATTTTTTTTTTTTTATAACACTCAGAATATAAAAAAAAATATATGCATAATAAATATGCAGAATACAAAATTAAAAATATGCAAAGAAAAAAAATAATGATTTTTTTTTTAAAAAAAATGCAGTGAATTTTAATGAAGTAATTAATACAAATACAGAAAAGAAATGACTCATACAAAAGCGGGTTTTCTAAGACTCAATATCCCTAAAGAAATACCGCAAAACAAATGGGATAACAGGCAAGATAACTACTCTGCCAAAGCGGACACTTGCGATCATTGTGCAATCACGTGTCGGTACCACTTCATCATGCCAGGAATTCCTGGACGCTGACATGGTATTTTTTTTTTTTAAATAAAGATAAAAACCATGAGTTTAAATTTAAACAACTCTCCCCGGCAACGACGCCAAAAACTTGACTCGTTCGGAAATGAGCAGCACAAAAGGCTATCCCAAGTGCAGGAGCGTGTCGCGTAGTAATTAGGAACGAATTCCTAGATCGTCTCCACAGGGAAAGTGCTAAAAATAAACTTGTGAAAAATGGTGGGGATATTTACGATGGGAAAATAAAAATAAAAAGTGATGATTTGTACAATGGATGGAAAAGTGCAGTGAAAAGAAAATTTACTGGTCGCAACCCAGATTCATTTTGATTGATTTGATTGTTTGAGATTGCAGTGAAAATTAAAGAAATTAAAATGCAAGACAGTGAATTTAAATTGCTGGAAATTAAAGGACTCTAATTTAAATGAGCTGGAAAATTAAATTACATCAACATAAATTGCAGAAAATAAATAACAGAAAATTACATGACATTAAAATAAAGGTGCTGGAAATTAAAGTGCAGAAAATTAAATTGCAGAAAATAAAGGACAGTAAAATAAAGGACAGTAAAATAAAAGTGCAGTAATTAAAAGTACTAAAAAATAAATGACATTAATTTAAAGTGCATAAAAATAAATGACATAAATTAAAAAAAAAAATGGAGACTGCAGATAAAGGAGAACAGTTTGATAACACAGTTGGTCCATTAGGCTCTCAACTGTATCACCAAACTCCCTCACTTCATCTGCATTTTCTCCTAAAAATTCTGCACTACTCCTATACTACACTATTGGGCATCTAACCTCAGCCTCCTCCCTCAGTTCGTTCACAAGCCTTATATAGGCATCAGAAATCAGAAATTTGCATTGTGAGCTGTCTGCACTGTCACATTCCCCGCATGTTTCCTTTCTTTTTCTTTTCTTCCCCACTTTCTCCCACGTTCTGCCTTCTCTTCTCTTTCTTTTTTTCTTTCTTTTTCTTTCTTTTTTTCCTTTCTTCTTCTCCCCGCTTGCTCGCTTCGTTGTCTGTCTCCTTCCTATTATTTTTTTTTTCTTTCTCTTTCCATTTCTCTTTCTCTTCTTTCTTTTTCTTTTCTTTCTCTTCTGTTTCTTCTTCTTCCGCTTCCCGTTTCTTCTTCCTTCTTTTTTCTTTTCTTTCTTTTTTCTTTTCTCTTCTTCCTTCCCGTGCATCGCTGTCTGCCCACTTCTCTCTATCTCCTTTCTGTTTTCGTTTCTTTTCTTTTTGCAGTCGACTAGCCACGTTCTGTCTCTGCATGCACGTTGTCTTCACTGTCTCGGTTTCCCACGTTCTCTTTCTCTTTTTGTTGCAGCATGTCTGGGTTGCTCGTGGTGATGCAGAGGAGTGGTGCTCGGCCGGAGAGAGTACGTGCAGCTGCATGGAGGAAGCAGTGGTTGTGGTTTTGGAGACGGAGATGGCTGTGGAGGTTGGACGAAGCTGCCGTGGCGTCGGACTGATTTCTGCCATGCATGGTGATCGCCGGCGTCGTCTGAGGTTGATGGTGGGCGGAAGACGGCCCACGGTGGCGTGGAGGCTGCGCACGGCTGCGCTGTGCATGCGGAGTGCACTGTTCAATAGAGACCGAAGGTTGAAGATGAAGACGACGACGTGCCGTTTTGGTTTATTGACAAAACGGCACGTCATTTTGCTTAAACGGTGAAACCATTAACGTTCAAAACGACATGTCGTTTTGGTCCATAGATAAACGGCACGTCGTTTAGCTCAAACGGCAGATTACTTCATGGTGAAAACGACATGTCGTTTTGGTCTGCCGACCAAACGACATGTCGTTTAGTCTGCGCTGAAAAACAAAAAATAAAAATAAAAATAAAAATAAAAATAAAGTAAAATAAAATAAAATAAAATGAAATAAAAATTAGACAAGCAAAATTAAATAAAAATAAAAATAAAACTTAGACAAATAAAATAAAATAAAGAAACTAAAATAAATAAAATTAAACAAGAGATGAAAAATAAAATATTAAGAGTGTGTTGTGCATGAGAATTTATTGTCCAAATAAATCACAAGTTATAAAATCAAGCATAAACTATGCTTTTAATCAATTTAATTCACAATTTGGATTTATGCCTCTTAATCAATTTATCCATCTAAAACCAATGATAAAATAATAAAACAATTAAAATTTATTGGTTTTAAATAGGTAAAATATGCAATAATGCAGCTCAATCAACTGTTTCTTGGATGGATTCTCAGGTTATTACCAAATTGCTGTAGCACTTGAGGACCAGGAGAAGACCACCTTCACCTGTCCTTTTGGCACCTTTGCATTTACCAGAATGCCTTTTGGTTTGTGTAATGCTCCAGCCACTTTTCAAAGGTGCATGATGAGTATTTTTTCTGACATGATTGAGGATATTTGTGAAGTATTCATGGACAATTTCTCTGTTTTTGGAAAATCTTTTGAGAATTGTCTACATAATCTTGCTTGTGTTCTTCAGAGATGCGAAGAAAAAAATCTTTTGCTTAACTGGGAGAAATGTCAATTTATGGTTACTCATGGCATTGTTTTAGTTCATATTGTTTCTTCTGAAGGTAAAATGGTCGATAAGGCAAAAACTGAATTAATATCTAAACTTCCTATCCCAAGGACAGTTAAAGATATTCGTTCTTTTCTTGGCCATGCTGGTTTTTATAGGCGATTTATTCAGGGGTTCAGTTCTATTGCAAAACCTTTGTGCACTCTTTTACAAAATGATATTGAATTTGTTTGGTCCGATGAGTGCCAAAAAGCTTTTGATACCCTTAAGGAATCGCTTACCACTGCTCCCATTATGCAACCTCCACAATGGGACCTTCCCTTTGAAATCATGGCTGATGCAAGTGACTATGCCTTAGGAGCTGTTTTGGGTCAGCGTGTGAATAACATGCCTTCTGTGATTTATTATGCCAGCAGGACTTTGAATGATGCCCAGAAAAATTATACCACTACTGAAAAAGAATTGCTTGCAGTAGTTTTTGCACTTGATAAATTTCGGGCTTACATTCTTGGTTCCCCTGTTACTATTTTCACTGACCACTCTGCTCTTAAGTATTTGTTGGCTAAGAAAGATGCAAAACCACGCTTGATCCGCTGGATTTTACTACTTCAAGAGTTCAACATCACCATTAAAGACAAGAAAGGAGTCGAAAATGTGGTGGCTGACCATCTCTCTAGAATGCCACCATCCTTCCCTTCAAAAGTCACCCTTCCTCTTGATGATAGTTTTCCGGATGAGCAACTATTTGTGGTTCACAAAGCTCCCTGGTTTGCTGACATAGTCAATTATTTGGTGACTGAGCAAATGCCCTCTGAATGGTCCATCCAAGATAAGCGCCGATTCCTCTCAGAGGTAAGACATTTTCACTTTGATGATCCATACCTTTTTAAATATTGTTCTGACCAATTAATTCGAAGATGCATTCCTGATGATGAGTTTTCTTCTGTTTTGAGATTTTGTCATATGGGTGCATGTGGTGGTCATTTTTCTGCAAAGAAAACTGTTGCTAAAATTTTGCAAAGCGGTTTCTACTGGCCTTCAATGTTTAAAGATGCTTACAGTTTTTGTAAGGCTTGTGAACCTTGTCAAAAATTGGGATCCATTAGCAAAAGAGATATGATGCCTCTTTCCCCTATTCTCACGTTAGAAATTTTTGACTGTTGGGGAATAGACTTCATGGGACCTTTCCCGGTTTCCTTTGGAAACACATATATTTTATTGGCTGTGGATTATGTTTCAAAATGGGTGGAGGCCGTCTCTTGCAAAACAAATGACCATCGTGTTGTCCTAAAATTTTTACAATCTCTGTTTGCTCGTTTTGGCATGCCCAAAGTTATCATTAGTGATGGTGGTTCTCATTTTTGCAACAAACCATTTTCTACACTCATGAAGAAATATGGTATTACACACCGAGTTTCTACCCCTTATCACCCCCAAACAAATGGGCAAGCTGAATTGGCAAACAGAGAAATAAAAATCATTTTGGAGAAAACAGTCAAACCTAATAGGAAAGACTGGTCAGTTAAGCTTCTTGATGCTTTGTGGGCTTATAGGACAGCTTTTAAAACTAATCTAGGGATGTCCCCTTATCGATTAGTATATGGTAAAGCTTGTCATTTACCTGTTGATATTCAGCATCGAGCTTTTTGGGCAATTAAACATGTTAACATGTCACTTGATGAAGCTTCAGGGTTGAGAAAATTGCAGATCAGCGAATTGGATGAAGCACGTAGGGATGCTTATGACAACGCCCAACTGGCAAAAGAAAGAATGAAAAGTTTGCATGATAAAAAGATTCATTCCAAGAAATTCACAATCGGCCAGGAAGTACTTCTTTACAACTCTCGTTTACATATTTTTCCTGGTAAATTGAAAACTCGTTGGAATGGCCCCTATATTATAACAAAAATTCATTCTCATGGGGCGGTGGACATTAAGAATCCTAACAATGAAGGTACCCTCTTCACTGTGAATGGTCAGCGCCTTAAACCTTTTATTCCAATGAATGATCCAGGTGAAACTCTTCTTGTCCAGACACCTTGTGATTTTTGAGTGCTGTTATTTATCCATTTTTTTTTATTTCCTGTGTTGTGTGGTTGTTTATTTACTTCTCTTTTGCATTGTTTTCTCTTTACATTGATTTTCTTCTCCGTTAAGCAGTGAGGACACTGCATTGTTTAGTTGGGGGAGGGAATTGCATTATGTAAAGGCGAGTTTGCATTTGTTTCTCCACTATGAAACTCTAAAAATGATGAATTCAAAAAAAAAAAAATTTACATCAGTGTTCAGGATTTCTTGGCATGATGAAGTGATACCGACACGCGATAGGACAATGATCGCAAGTGTCCGCTTTGGCAGAGTAGTTATCTTGCCTGTTATCCCATTTGTTTGACGGTATTTCTTTAGGGATATTGAGTCTAAGAAAATCCATTTTTGAAGAGAAAATTTGTTGTGATTTGAATACTCAAGACTAATTTTATAAAGTTGGAGATGAGAACAAAACGAAAAAAAAAAAAAAAAAAAAGGACAACTAAATTAACTGCAGACCATCCTTATGTTTCTCGTAACCGCTGGACCTCTGCTGTTAATTGCTGATAGTTGCTCAGTATTTGTTCTTTCTCTTGTTCCAGTTCCGTTAGTCGTGGTTGCAGGTTTTGAGCATACAAATCCACACACTTTTTTAACTCCTTATTTTCTTGTTTTAATATTTTATTTTTTTTACTTTTATCAGCAAACCTTTGCTGCAATTTAGAAATTTGAATTTTAAGTTCATCTACCTCTTTCACCCGTTGCAGTAATGTACGGGACAAGGTTGTAACAGAAGCAGCATATTGGGCACCGAGCATTCTAGATCCTGCAACCACCTCAGCATCAGACCGGGTGGAAAAATGTATCTTTGTTCCCTTCATGGCATTAAAGGCATTAGGACAGAAGACAAATGGTTGTGGTGTAATCGGTTCCTGATTCAAATCAGGAACATTGTTGATAGAGTGTTGCTCAGCCAATTGAGAGAATGAAAGAAGTTGCTCGGCCATTTGAGAGAAATTGGAGGAATATGAGATATGCAGAAGACTTATTCTACATTTCAAATGGTGAAGATAGTCCCTTTTATAGAGATCCAGAGCGCTCAACGCTCTGTGAAAACTAACCGGAGCTCAATGCAATATAGACTGAAATGCTGTCAGCCTAGCCTTACGGCTCGAGGCTCTGAAACGCTGTCAGTCTGGCCTTACAGCTTAAATCCGGGAACCAAGATTCTGTAATTAAGGCTCTGCGAAATCTAACTGGAACAGAGCTTGATGCCATGAAGCAGGGCAGAGCTTGAGGCCTTGAAACGCTATTGGTCTAGCCTTACAGCTTAAATCTGGGAACCAAGACTATGTGATTTATGAGAGTTTTCAGACTCCAGATTCCTTGATTTTCGACCGCTGGATGAAGAAAAAAAAATTCGCATGAAGTTGTTCTTCATCCCCAAGCATTTCTCACCTATCCAGGAAGTTCTTCTTTAATTCTCTTATACATATTTGAAATTGTTTCTGTTATTGCGTCTTGTTGTTTATTTTGTGTTGTTTCTTTTATTTGCCTCTGAGTGTTTATTTTTTTATTGTTGTTTGTTGATTGTTTCTCTTTCTTTATTTTCTGTGTTAGTTTTTCTTTTATTGCTCATCTTTTCTGTATTAGTGTGTGTGCACTGGATTACACAATTTTTGCCTTAATGTGATATGCACTGTTATACACATCATTAACACACTCCATTTCTATCGATTTGAGCATCTTGGTTCATCATATTTATGAAGATTTATTTTCAACCCTGAGCATAGAACATAATTCCTGATGCATCATATTCTGGTTGATGTATGACTTGAAACACCGGGATGCTATATTTATTGAGATAGACTTGGCATGATTTATATATAATGAAGGGAAAATCTCAAACAATATTTTTGCACACGCTTACACTCATAGTGTTCTTCATTACTGTTCATGGATTTTACACAGGAGAAGTAAACTGCAGGACTACCGAGCTTTTTGAAAAAAAAAAAAGGATCTGCCTCAGTGGTAAGGGCGAACTTGGGATTGTGTGGATTAGGCGCACAGTTCTCGGTTTGATTCCCCACTGTTCGAATCCACTTGAAAAAATATATATATATATAATAATAATAAATAAAGGATGAAGCGGTGCGCTTTCCTTATTAAAGGGCTAGAAACAGTTACCCAAACTTTGGGGGTTGAGTGATCAACCTTTAAACAGAGTTGGCGTGAAAACTGCTAGACCCTTGGGCTTTGAGGTAGTTAGAATCAGAAATGATTAATCTTAAGGTTGAAAAATCCTGAGAGAAACCCCGAGTAGTAATGAAGAACACACAGTCGTTTAGCTACACACACATATGAGTTTTGAGACTTTTTCCCCAAATCTTAATGAAAGATTGTTGAGACAGTCTTGGTGAATATAGCCCCTGGGAGTTGATAGTTGCGTGTCGCATTTTGTGAGAATTCATTATTATGTTTGATTGCTTTTGTTTGGATTTCAAGCTTTATGCAATATTCATCTCAATTAATTTTCACTATTTTACTCAGAGACTAGCAAAAGTTTAGTTGGGGGGGTGTGATTGAGCTGCATTATTGCATATTTTACACATTTAAAACCAATATATTTTTAATTGTTTTATTATTTTATCATTGGTTTTAGATGGAAAAATTGATTAAGAGGCATAAATCCAAGTTGTGAATTAAATTGATTAAAAACATAGTTTATGCTTGATTTTATAACTTGTGATTTATTTGGGCAATAATTTCTTCACATGCACAACATACTTTTAATATTTTATTTTTTTCATCTCTTGTTTAATTTTATTTATTTTAGTTTCTTTATGTTATTTTATTTTATTTGTCTAGTTTTATTTTATTTTTATTTTCTTTTAATTTAATTTAATTTTTATTTTATTTTATTTTATTTTCTGTTTTACAGATCCGTCTAAACGACATGTAGTTTTTCTTAAACGGAAAAACGACATACCGTTTACCTCTAAAATCCAAATCTGTCGTATGCTAAACGACAGGTCATTTTGTCAATTGATGGAAACGACTTGTCGTTTTACTCTGTAATTAAATTTCGTCCTCTGCTAAACGACATGTCGTTTTGTCAATAGACGAAAACGACATGTCGTTTTTCGTCATCTTCAACCTCCAGCGAGCGTCGTCTCCATTGCACATCACACAGTGCACCTCAAGCCATCATGAGCACGGCCATCAACCACCTGCAGTCACTGCAGACCCTGTCATAGTGAACCACGCTGCACCGCAACAATGCACCACCTCCTCCAGCCTCCATGCATGCATTCGGAGCATGCACAGCCAAACCTTCACGTAACCTCCACGGCGCACGTTCAGCATGCACTGTCCACAGTTGCCCTAGCACCGCCCGAAACCAATGCCATGCACCTCCCTCCTGTCGCCATGCACCTCCTCGTGAAAACTGGCAGCATACATCCTCTGTCTCATGAAATGACAACAGAGGAAGTTATTTCTTGCCCCTCGGAACCTCCATGCACGTCCGCTACCACCGAGAGCCACGACACACAGCCTCCACCTTCTGCAACTCAGCCTCCAACAGAACACTACACCAATGCCATGCACGCCCTGCTATGAACCACCGATGAAAGAAAGAAACGGAAGAGTTTGACTGAACTGTAAGCGGAAGAGAAAAGCATGCGGAAAGAAAAGATCACGCACGGAACCGGAAGCGGAAAGAAAAGAAAAAAAAAAAGAAGAAAGAAAGGAAGAGAAAAAAATGCGGGAAGAAACAGAAGAAAAACGGGCAGAAACGGACGGAGACGGATGGAGTAAAATAAAATAAACACAGCGCACGGAGCACGCTGGGCCAGTAAAGCACAGTAACGCCGAAAGAAGAAAGGCCATCGCTCACGTGAACAGCTGGGATATTTTTCATTTGGACAGACCACTCACACAGGCAGACCAAACAAATGCACATGCAGGGACAAACAGAATAACTTTCTGAGTGGGGGACATGAGCCGAAAAGATGCACTGCAAGATAAAGAAAGAAAAGTGGCCAGCGAAGATTGAAGGTTTTTTCGGTTCTATATAAAGGGCTGAGGAAGAGAGGGAGAGATAGCAGACTTGGGAGAATTAAGCCAGCAGATGTTAGAGAGTTAGAGTGTCAGTGAGTCTAGAGTTAGAGTCTCAGTGAGTTGTCAGATGTTAGAATATTTTTAGTGTGAATTTAAAGTTAAAATTCAGAAAAAAAATAGTGAGTGAATTTTTGTAGTCAGTTTTTATTTTCTTCTGAGTTCAATTTTTAATTTCATGTGATTTATTCATTAGTTAGTTTTAATGTATGGCTCAGTAAATTTTATTTTTGTAAGTCTTTATTTTCAGTTTTGAGTTTGTTTAGTGAGTAAATTTTCAGTCCTTTTTGATAAATGTTGAGAGTCCATTTTATTTTTGAGAGTTTACTTTAATTGGAAGTTCAGATTTTTGGGTTGGAGAACACAGCCTCCATTTCCAAATATCGAGTTTATTCCGTACAATTTTTGTTTTTATTCAATTTCGAATTACTGTCATTTAATTTTCTCGTACTTTTAATTTCCTGCAATTTAAATTTATGTCATTTAATTTCCTCGCACTTTTAATTTCCTACAATTTAAATTTATGTCATTTAATTTCCTCGCACTTTTAATTTCCTGCAATTTAAATTTATGTCATTTAATTTTCTCGCACTTTTAATTTCTTGCAATTTAAATTACCACCATTTAATTTCCCTGAACTTTTAATTTCCAGCAATTTTAAGTTACTGTCTTGTATTTTAATTTTTTTTATTTTTCATCATCCACTCAAAACCAACAACCATGAATCTAGTCCATGACTAGTAAATTTTCATTTCCATTGTATTCTCACATTCATTGCACATATCATCATTTTTATTTTTATTCTCTCATTGTAACTATTTCCACCATTTTACACGAGTTTGATTTTTAAGCACTTTCCCTATGGAGACGATCTAGGAATTTATTCCTAATTACTACGCGACACGCTCCTGCACTTGGGATAGCCTTTGGGCTGCTCATTTTCGAACGAGTCAGCCAGTCGAGTACTAAGCGTAACCTGAGTTGCATTATTGGCATTAATCTCTATACGTAAGTCATTCACCTCTATACGTAACTCAGATATGCTAGCCATAATCTCTATACGCAACTCAGTCATGGCACTATGCACTGCAATATGCACTGCATCGATCACCGCTGATGTGTGTATGCCGATCTCAGCACGCAGTATGTCGGCCATCTCCTTGCGAGTAGATGTGCGTGATGCCTCAGCCTGTGTAGATGCCTCACCAGCCGATACACCGGTATCTCTTGGCTGGGCATCTCTCTAAATATTAGCCCTGTTATCAGGAACAGGTCCACGTAAAAGAAATCTCGAGTGTCCCGTGCTCCGTGACAAGGTGATGCTGTTGATCGGTCCCATCGGCTGGCGTGAACGCTCGGCAACTCCTTGCACAACCCCGGTATGTAGCAAAAATCGAGTGATCAGGATCTCAAATGGTAGTATATTTGTCGTAATGTACCAAGCCTCTGATCGGATCGTCTCAAAAATATACCCCACGAGGTCGATCGGAATGCCAAGAGCGACCTGGATCATAAATCGCTCTCGATCCATGCCAACCTTGGCCTTGTGCTGCCAAGAAGATAAATCTGCCTGCTTAATACTCTTCGTCCCATCGTACACTAGAGCATCTGGACCAACAATCAAGTCTCTAACCTCGTGATCAGCAAGTGTATCATCTCATTTGTGTAAACTGGTGGATCGTCTTGAGACATCTCTGCCTCACCTGAAGGATCAAACTCTCTAGACGGCAAGTTCGAATAGGCATCGACCAGCCTAGGAATATCGAGAAATGCAGCAAGTCCCTCTGCTAAAAATATAACAGGCGCTCCTTGAACACAAATCCTGTATACCCCTCCATCGTCTGGGCTGGCACCACCGAGCTTTTTATAGAACTCAGCAACAATCTCAATGTAGGAAAGCAGCTCAGTTCCTTATTCTCGCTGATCTAAGATTGGTGCCCAACCACGATCATTGAATACTGATGGGAGGGAATGATCCTCCCATATAAGAGCCGCAAAATCAGACAGATTTACCTGCCGCTCAAGTAAAACAGTCCGCTCGCGAATGGTTTGGATGGAAGGTTCTCCTGATATACCATGTTTACGACCCCTATAAGACATTATAATAACCTGAAATCTTAAAAATAAAATATATATTCAACATTAGTTGTAATAGGCTATTAGACATGGAACGATAAAAACAATTTAATAAAAATTAAAGATTTATGTTCGAATGATTTAAAAAATGGTCGAACGGAAATCTTCAAACCAATCGAACGGTTAAAAAGTATTCAAACGGTTATGGAAACGTCGTTCAAACGCATTATCTAAGCGTTCGAATGGAAAACAGATCTGACTCGTTCATGGCTAAGTCAACTCAGTGGACATCGAAACGCTAAAAAACATATCGTTTCAGTGCGTTTCTTCGACAAAATACATAATATTCTTAATTTCCAAACATCCTACGGTGGATTTGTGGTGTTCTACGGTGGATTTGATGAAAAAATATAATTTTTCTAAAAAAACTGAAAAAAAACCAAAAAACTAAAAAAATAATTGGTAAAATAAAATTTAAATTACATACCTTGGCTTATGGGGAGGAGAGATTGACGTAGACAGTGATTATGGCGGCAGACGGCAGTGTACGGACGGCGTTCAAATGTGTGAGCTCATTTTCAAACGAGGGGGACAGGGAGGCGTCGAGGTGGAACTGGTCGAGGTAACTTATATGTCCAGAACCGTTCGAACGCCATATTTAAACGTTCGAATGGTTTTAACCCTAGATCTATAACCGTTTGAACGTTATTATTTATCGTTCGAACGGTTTTGTCAAAAGTTTATATAATATTTATATTATAGTATAATATATATTAGTCAAGTTTATACTCAAATAATATATAGTAATAGTATTATTTATATATTATATATAGTACTATATTAGCATAAATACATATTATATTATATGAATTTATACATAGTAATAGTATATAGTACTTAACTATATAATAGTATGACTATATACTATCTAATATATTGTATAATATTACATAGTATATAGTATATTATATTATATGAGTTTATACTTATATTATATTATATTAGTTTATACTTAACTAATATATATCATAATAGTATATATCATAATATATTAGTTTATACATATATTATACTATTACTAATAGTTTTCATATAATGATGAAAGTAAATATATTGTAACATATAAGGATATGTGTTCGAACGTTTTAGAAATATCCGTTTGAAGGCTTTATTTTCGTTTGAACGGATATTTAAACATTCGAACGGTTTATTGGCAGTGGTGGGAAAAAAATCCTGCCAATTAACTACTATAGACTACCGTTCGAATGTTTTTTGTAACCATTCGAACGGTGTTGGAGAAATTGGACCTCGCGGGAAAATTGGCGCGCTCAGCAATTTCACGTTCAACCGATACTTTATTTATGTTCAAATGGTAAATTAGAACTTAAAATCTCAATGCACACCTCAGTTCCTTATTTTTCTTCCCTCATTTCTTTTCTTCTCCATTTTCTCTCCAAATTCTTCCATCTTTTTTACACAATCATTCAATCTATCATATTGGAAAGAGGATTGCACACTAATTTTACTTAAAGGTATGTCTTTCTTTTTTCATTTAACTTCAAATACTCCATGATTTGATACTATTTATTTTATATATATTTTGTAGGTGTTTATTAGATTAAACACAACACTTGCATTGTGTAGTTGTTTATATGTATTTAAACGCAAAATATATAGTTGTGTAGGTGTTTATAGTTTATTGATTTTATAGTTTATATATTGTATAAGTGTTTATTAGATTAAACACAAAATATGTTTGTTAGAGGTGTTTAAAAAATGTGTTTGGCATGAATTTACTGGTTTGTAGTGTTTTATGAATATGAGTTTGTGATGAAAGTGAGATTGTGTTTGGCATGGATCAATTAACTGGTTTCTGGGTTGATAGCGTTCGAACGGGGTAATATTCTGTTCGAACACATAGAAGAATTCGAACGGTCATTTAAGTGTTCGAACGGTTGTGCTCAATATGTTAGATAATAAATTTCATATGTTATGACTTAAATATAATAAACATAAGAATTATTAATACTTAAACTCATATTAATACTTAAAAGATAATAGTTAGAAAAACTATCTTAGAATTAACTTAAAAATTTATAAACTTAAATTATAAATGACTTAAAAATAATAAACATAAGAATTATTATTAATCAAACTCATATTAAGTATAAAAGATAATAATTGTAAATACTATCTTACAATTAACTTAAATTATTAATAAGCTTAATATATAAATGACTTAAAAATAAGAAACATAAGAATTATTAATCCAATGTCGAAGGGAGTCATGATGAAGACAATGTTGATTTCTATGGAGTTATCGTAGATAGAATTGGACTAAGATATGTGAGGGAGCTTGTGGTTTATATATTTAAGTGTGATTGGTGGGATTTAAGCAATCCTCGAAGGGGAAAATGCTAGGATGAATATTTTCTAAGTATTAATACATCTAAAAAATGATATGAATATGATCCTTTTATTTTGGCTTCCCAAGCATCTCAAGTATTCTATTTAGTCGATCCTCAGTTAGAAAATCAATGGCAAGTAGTATAAAAATTTTCTCCTAGAAATATTTATGACGTTATCCCTGAGGCGGAAGGATAAGAAGAAGAAGATGATCCATCTACTCAAGAAGCATACCAAGAGAGTCAACCTGCCTTAAACTTATTTGTGGATTTGAGCCAGTATGAGATGATCCGATTACATAGGGAAGATATTGAGGCTGAAATAGTTGAGGTGACAGTTGATCAAAGTGTTGAGTCATCTGAAGTATCTATAGATGATGAGACCGAATCTTTAGATGAAACTGATACAGATGATTGACCGATTTTGTGTTCACATTATACAGTATCTTGCAATTATGCCACCAAAGAGGAAGCAAGTTCGCATCCAATCTCCACCTGTTACTAGCTCTCCGTCTGACTCACCATTAGAGACTGACTCTACTGAATAACGTAAATTGCTAATACTCATTTTTTCAATTAAGATATATGATAATTGATACGGGGTAAATAACTAATATTATTTTATAGAGATAACAGTACAATCTCGTCACGGACGAGGCACTACTAGAGGCGTGACGTTGGAGAAATATCATAAAGTAGGTAAGATTAAGGTTAACATTCTTGACAAACATACCGAAGGAGAGAGACAACAAGCAACTTGGCTTGCATCGCATGTGGGTGCTCTTACACGGACTTATGCACCTTTGGCTACGAGTTCTTGGCATAAAGTCCCGCAAGATGTGAAAGAGCTTATAAAGAAACGTTGTTTGGTACGGAAAATTTAAATAATAAATTTATATTGATAGTATTTAATTTTCTAAATGATAATATCTTTATGTATATACTTTTTCAAGGATGGCTTCGAACTAAATTTTGGTCGGAAAGAGTAACGTAGGACTGTCGAAGAGTTAATGTGTAATGCATTCCGCAAGTATAAGACAGATGTCACGAGCATTACAAGAAGTATGAGAATAAGGAAGATGCACGCCAGCATCCTTTTCAGGATGTCCGACCTGAAGAATGGCAAAAACTTTGCGACATGTTTGAAGATCCATCATATAAGGTAAATTAAATGAATTCTTTGTGTCAAATTTTTAATTTTCACTTACTAACTTTTACAACTTCACTTATATGCAGGAGCGAAGTTCTATAAATAGAATGAATAGATCAAAGTTGAAGATTCATCATCATGTAGGCTCAAGATCTTTCCATCGCCTTTCTCAGAAATGGGTAATGTATTTTTTTTCTCTATATAGTTTGTTTTTAATATTGACTTTATATCTTAACAATGTCTCTTGTAGAAAGAGTCAGACACCAATTATAATTTGACAAAATTATATACTGCATCACATACTAATAGTAATGGAGAGTGGACTCATCCCGATGCTCGTGAGAATTATGTAAGTATTATAATTTCTTTAAATTAAACATATTTCAATTATTGTGTCAATATTAATTTTATATGTTGTGTGTAGGATAAAATGGTTGCCCTCCGTGTTGAAGCTGCATCAGATCAGAATTCATCAACAAGTGATGTTGAAATTTTTACACAAGTTCTGGGTCAACGTTCTAGATATTTGAGGGGTTTGGCTCGCTGTGTAAAGCCTTCGGGCTCTTCATCAAAGTCAAGCACTACTGCCATTGCGTTAGAGAATGCAAATTCTAGAATCGAAGAATTGATTGCAAAACAGCATGAGTTAGAGGCTCAATTGACGAAACAAGCAGATATGGAGATGCGCATGAAACAGCAAGAAGATCAACAAAGAGAGATGCAACTCCAAATGCAAGAACAACAAAGACAGATGCAGCTTCAAATGCAGATGCTTATGCAACAATTCAGACCTCCAAGCAATTAATTTCCTTTAGAAGTGTTTTTGCATATTGAACAATTATATATCGTGAACTGATAATTTTGTTAGTATTATTAGTATTTTATTTATTTAGTTCTGACTTATTAGATTAGTTTTATTTATATTGAACAATTTGTAATGTATTTTTGAATATAAATATCTGTTTGGTTTTAAATTACTATTGTCCATGAAAATAATAATAACCGTTCGAACTCTCATCAAACGTTTGAACATAAATAAATCGGACATAACCGTTCGAACATCACATGTTAGAGTTCGAACGGTAAAAAATTTTTGTGACGTTCGAACTCAATGCAATATTTGCATTCGATCGACCATCCATGAAGTACCTGTTCGAACAGTCCATACTTGTTTGAACGTTATTTTAGAAGTTCGAATGACTTTCGGAGACGAATTTAAATCGTCCCAGAAAAAAAAATTCCGCTTGAATGCGATCGAACGATCTAGCTTAATTTCGTCCCAAAAGATATTTTTTAGAACGAATTTTTGATTTTCGTCCCAAAATACCTTTTGGGACACTTTTATAGGGACGACCTTGGGACATTTTTTTTTCACCTCAAAAACTTTTTTGGGATGAAATGCCAAGATTTTGGGACCAAAATCCCTTTTCGGTTGTAGTGGGCCTACTAAATCAACTAGCATTACAATACTGTTTTGCCGCCATATAGATCAAAGTAATGATCCAAACTCTCATGAATGGTCCATGCATATGCAGCCAAATCAATTTATAGAATCGGTGGGAAAACTCACTTAAACATAAAAAATAAAAGAAAAATATGCAAAACCCGAATTCACTTCATAATGCAAAGTTAAGACACCTGCGACGGACATGGACAACCATTAGGATGATCAATAGCCCCTACAGTTTGACCCTAATTTGTTGGATGACACATTGCCAACAAGGCTTACAAGTACACCTACAGCTCCACCACTACAAGAAAAAAGGTTTATTCGATCGTGACTAAGGATTTGCAAGAAAATCAATGCCATTTCCAATCAGAGATTAATAGCATGATCACTGTGACTATCATTTTCTTGGATTAAAAGCATCTCAGCTACTTGGCTCATGCTGGGTCTTCTATCTTTCTCTTCCTCTAATCACTGCAGAGCAACTGTTACTAGAGTTTCCATCCTATCCATTTCGTAATTGTTTTCTAGTACTGGGTCAACGATCTCTTCAAGCATGGAAGCCATTGTGGCCATTCCATTCCTTTGTTCCCTCACCCAAGTAACCAGTGTTTTGGGTTCTGCCTCCCCTCCACTGTCTATAGCATGGACACCCCTTGTTGGTCCCTTTCCTGTCACCATCTCCAAAACAACAATTCCGTAGCTATAAACATCCACTTTGGAGGTGATAGGAAGATTGAAAACCCACTCTGGAGCCATGTACCCTCGAGTTCCTCTTATTCTTGAGAAATTTGAATTCTCCAGGTTTCTATTTTGTAGCTTAGAGAGCCCAAAATCTGCCATCCTTGGTTGATAGTTAGAGTCTAGGAGTATGTTCTGAGGCTTTACATCACAGTGTAAAACCCACTCTAAGCACTCTTCATGCATATAAGCTAGGCCTTTCGCTGTGCCAGCGGCAATGTCAAACCTCTTCTTCCAGTCAAGTGCATGAGATGAGAGGTTTTGGGCCAAAGAACCATTTTCCATGTACTCGTACACCAAAAGCCTGTGCTTTCCCTCTGCGCAATACCCCCACATCTCAATTAAGTTCATGTGGTTAATCCTTCCAATAATGCTTACTTCTGCTAGAAATTCACCTTCTCCTTGGTTAGGTTCGTTGAGATGCTTGATTGCTACAGCTCGATTATCAGGCAATACCCCTTTGTATACTATTCCTCCTGCACCTCTTCCAATCTCCTCTTTAAAACCTTTTGTTGCCTTCTTGAGCTCAGCATAGGTAAATCTTCTAAACCCAGTGACAGCAACAAGATAGCCTTGCTTGTCTGCGCCTGAACCTTGCTGGGTTCTACTCAATAGACACCACACCAAAAAGATACAGATGATTTCAAATCCACCTACTCCACATGCAAACCAGAGCATGAATTTCACTATCCCATTTTCACGAATTTTATAATGCGCTCTGTCTAGTTGGATTGTACCTTTACTTGAGCAAACTAGAGTGAAATCTTGTACAAGATTTATGAAGGAGAAGAGATTGCGTTTAGGCAGTCTCAAATAGAGGTCACCATTGAAATTCGGAGAACGATGTCCATTCAGCAACATCGTCTTGGGGTAGCAGTTTGAAAAACCAGCTTCCTGGGAGAAGGTGAATTGGAACCCTTTGCAATTGCATAGTTGCAAACATAAATTCTTACACTGATCCAACGTGTAATTAGGGAAGAACCCATAATCATGACCAAAGAATTGAACACGGGGTAACAGCAGAAAGCCAGACTCATTTCTATTGCAAGAAAGATGAAAGTCGGGTTCGCACCCGTACGACCAATCCGTGAGATTTTTCATCTTAAATCCTGGGAGGCAAGAGCATTTCCTATCAGAACCAACAAGATAGCTGCAAAAACTATTAGCCCCACAAATACCATAAATCATGCAAGGTGTCTGAATGGCTTGCCACGACACAACCCACTTCTCCCCCTCCTCGTCCCAACTGTACAATTGAACATCACCATCGTAATCCATTTTCAGTCTTCTCTGAAGCTCCAGCCCAAAGTCAGCTGCCATGAAAGTAAAATTATCGGAAGAACTGAAGTTCCCAAAAGTATGAAGCACTCCGATCCGACTGCTGTTGTATGTGGACCTTGCAGCTTCCCAACTCACGACCCCCGGGTCCGGCCAGTAAATGCTAGAAACCTCAAGACCGTTATGAAGAAGGCGGAGAATGTTGTTGTTATCGAAATAGAACTTGTAAAAACCAGAGGAATAGTTTGTCTGGCTTCTGGAAGAGACGAGCCTTGTGCTTCTAGTGAGTAGTTGTTGGGGCAGAAGAGTGTCTGTTGGGAAATTAAAGCTTTCCCATAAAGTAACACCTTCCATGTTCTGTAGAACAAGATTCCCGGTGTTGTAGAGAGATAGGTGTACTGAGGAGAGTGACTGGGTGTTTGTTGCCCAAACTATGAAAATTCCAGCGTCGGTTAAAATAAGATTTTCATTTTTGAGGAGAGAGAGCTTGGAGCTCCTTCCATTCACTGGCTGATCACGGTTTGCCATCCAGATTACAGTCTGGTTCTTGCCACGGGATGGCTTATTGAACCATATGGCATAGCAATAGGCATTTTCACCCACGGAATAAAAGCCAGTAGAGAAAACTCCATTAGCTGATATCAGAACGTCTTTCAATTTTTCAATTGAGAGGGATGTGCCTTCACGAATGGTATCCAAGCTTGAAGATGAGAACGGGAGAGAAAATGACAAAGACAGTAGAAGGAACAGAACTGGCGAAGCCATGGTATCCAAACCTTGGCAACTATTGCTATAAAAACTTGTTTGAAACGAATATATCGGATGTGGTGTGCATGTGGATATATATAAAACTGAGGGAAAGAATGAATGATGGTCTGGTTGGAGAAAAATGAAGAGATCAAACGAAAAGCAGGTCAGTGGCTCTTTTTCTTGGATAACTTTAATGAAAATAAACAATTTTTTAAAATTTTCACACAAAATATAATAAATAATTCAATTTTTTTAAATTTTAAAATAATAATAATATTAAAAAATAATATTTTATTCGATATTTAACTTTCATCTTAACTCATTTAATCTCTACTCAGAATCAAAACATCACAGTCATTCTGTCACATTGAGAAGTTATTTTCCTATTTTGATTATAAATGTGTATTAAGGTAAAAAGTGTAAAATCACCACTCACCACATGTCCCCTCAAAAGGTTTCACAACCTCCTTTGTTTTCACAGGTGAAACGAGTTGAGATTAAAGTTAAAAATTAAATAAAATATTATTAGAATATATATTTTTAATATTATTTTTATTTTAAAATTTGAAAAATTTGAGAAAGTTGTAATGATTAGATAAGATGAGTTGAAAGGAGTTGTGAAAACAAACGAGGGGGTTTTAAATTCAGGATCTCTGCTCTGATATGTAAAATTGTCATTTATTTTAAAAGTTTAAACTGATTGAAAGAGATAGATTTTACTTCTTGCATTAACAAAGAAAGAATAAAAATTTCATCAACTTGATCAATGTGGACAACCAATGATCATTAAAGTAGTGTTAAAAGCTACTATTTTTTTCGTACTACGTACAGTCTACAGATAATGTTTCGACTTTGATTAGAATATGTCTCAAGAAAAAGTCATGACAAATAAGTCTATGGAGTGATCTCTAATTACTTCTTAAAGAATTAAATCAAATGCTAATTACATTAACCACGAGTACTAGTTCTTCCCAAAGAAATAAATTAGGCTTCCGAATGAAACCGAGAAATGCCATGTACTATTCAGCACGAACATAAAAACAAGAAGAGAAAAACACGACCATGGATGTGTTTACAAGTGAAATATAATAAATAATATTCAATCATCTAAGGCTACATTATGGGATGATAAGAAAATGACGAGAATTGAGAGGATGAGTATAATAACTCTAATTATATCATACTTTAGAAAAAATATGTTCTTACTCTTTAATATAATAACTCTAATTATATCATTCACCGCCTAGACGGGCCCAATATTGCCATCCAAGAAATTTCTTGAGGTTTAAGAATGTTATTCAATGGTCAGTCCGCGAGTTTTTAGGTTAGATTTTGGAGTTTTTAGGTTAATATGATATGATATTATATTATATTGATAAAATCATCAGAATATATATAGTGGTAAATAAATATAATTAATTAATTTGGGGTTTCAAATTCGATCCTGGCAATTTCTAGCTTTCTCTTCCCAAATGGGTTAATGTAAAGTTCGACTTGATAAGCTGGCATTGGAAAAAATGAATCTTGGAAAAAAAAAATGAATTGAGAAACGAAGAGCGGATAAATGGTCGTGAAGAAAAGTCTAACGAAGAGCTAGAAAGTCTATTTCTTCCTTAAATATTCTTGAAATCATATGTCAACTCATGATTTGTAAACATGAAATGTGAACATAATAAATATGAAAAAAATAATATAAAATTATTAATAAACTATATATAGGTGGTTTAATTTATATATGCAATAGGTGCATGGTGGCTATCATGTAGTTAAGAGCTTCCATTATCGCGTTACATAGAAAGTCTATTTCTTCTAATTAATTCGTTGAAATCAAATGTCATCCCATTCTAATGAGGACACGTATTCTTCCACAAAATTGGGTGTGTTTTATTTGGTGGCTCCCATATGAGGCCACCCGTTAATATTTAAATTTTAAAAAAATTTATTTTTTTTATAATTTTGTTTTATTATTATTATTAGTATTATTATTATTATTATTATTATTATTATTTACACATTCACACGTTCACAAATCACACCCGACATGCCACATCAACATTTCACTAAAAATCCTTCTTGCACCAAGTGCACCGTCCCTTTGCTAGTATGTACATTAGTTTAATTTCAATTAAAAAATAGAAAAATAAAATAAAGTAGGATGGGAACGATTCAAAATTCTTCTTTAAAAAAAAAAAAATAGTAGAAAAATTGAACTTATTAGCATCTAATAAATTCTACCTACTATTAAATTTGAACCAATAAATGCAATACTCTAATTTGAAGCAATGACCCCCGTCATATGAAAGTAATACCATAACATTAAGAAGTAGGTTATGAAAGCAATGACTATTTTCCTACGTCTCCTCTAACTATTCTCTCCTCCATGTGGAAGAACAGTTAGGTGGTTGGATAGTCTTGGTTACTCTTACGAGTAAGTGAAGGATCGAGTTCATTGGTCCATAGTGGGTTTGAGTGGTGAGGTAGTATGAAGGAATTGGAAGAACGATGGGAAAAGTTAAGGCTTTCAGAAGAGGAAAATCATGAAATAAGTCTGGAGACAAACCATTTGGAAGAAATGATGAAAAAATGAGAAAAAAAGTATTTTAGGGAAGCTGTTTTCTAATCGAGTTATAGGGAAAGAGGTGATATGCTCGACGATGGGGAAGATATGGAAAGTTGGAAAAACTTTTTTATTTTGTGAAATTAGTTCAAATTTTTTCGTTATTTCTTTTGAAAGTCAAGCAGATAGAAGCAAAGTACTCAAAGGGAAGCCTAGGTTGTTTGACAATTGCCTGTTTTTACTGAAACCATAAGATGGGATGACACCTCCAAACATAATGAAGTTTGATACTGAGAGCTTTTGGATACAGTTGCATGATCTGCCACTGGTATGCATGAATAGAGAAACAGGGAGGCAAATTGCAAGTTCAGTTGGTACTATAAAGGAGATAGACGTAAAAGATGATGGTATTGGCTGGGGCAATTATTTACTAGTAAATGTGGAGATTGATATAAGGAAGCAGTTGTCAAGGGGTAGATTTATTCATTTGTTGGGTGACAGACTCTAGATTCCAATTAGGTACAAAAAATTGCCTCGAGTATGCTTTACTTGTGGTAAATTGGTGCATGCTTCTTCAGGATGCCACAAAATCAAAGGGGAATCCTCACAAAATATGAAAGAGGAAAGGCAGCTTGGGGTGTAGCTTAGTCCAACTTCAATACCAAGGGGTAGTCTTCGTCTTCACAAGAGACAACATGATGAAGGCATAGAGGAGTCTGGTGAAAGTTTTTTCTGAAAGTCATAAGGGTGGAGGTGATGGTTGGGGATCAGAACATTCAAGGCTGATAATAATTCTGGCAGGCAACATTGTGAGAATGGAGGATTTAGGCAAAAGTGCAACTAAATGCAAGAATTATGGGGGTTCAAAATTTGAATTCAAACAAGCTAGATTGCAAGAGGAAGTTATGGAAGAAACTTATCAAAATTGTTGTTTTGATAAGGGCATTAATTCAAATGATAGGTGTTGGAAGTGATGAGCAGAAGGATGAGGTATGTGAGAAACAATTGGGCCATGGAAGAGTCTCTATTGAAGGGTGCGCGGATATAGGGGCTGGACAGATGCATTATGGGCCTAAGGGGGATTTGAAAAGCATTGCAGATGTTAAAAAAAAAAGCAATGATAGTCATATCCTAAAAACTAACATGATAAAAGAAGCAGAGTTGAACATGGTAGATGTGGGGAAGGCTGCCCAAGGAAAATGGAAAAGGAGAGCTCGTAGTAAAGGTAACAATTCTGCTATGTTACTGGGGTCTGGTATTAATCGTAGTCTGCTAGAAAGATGGTGAGGATTGAGTGGAGGATGTAGTGCTGAAAAAAGAAGAAGTTTGAAGTAAGTGTGGAAGACTCAAACACAACTTAGGTATTGGCAGAGGTTGTGAGACAGCCCTGCCAAACATTATGAAAACACTGAGTTGGAACTGCCAGGGGCTTGGGAACCCCTAGACAGTTCATGAACTTTGCCATTTGGTGAAGGAAAAGAAGCCCCAAGTAGTTTTTCTCATAGAAACAAAACTACTTACTAGGAGGTTTGAAAGAATAAAAAGTAGGTTGAATTGTGTGGACTGTTCTGTAGTGGAACTAGTGGGTAGAAGAGGGGGGTTTGCACTATTATGGACAACAGATGTGGATGTTGATATTATTAACTTTTCTCAGCAACATATTCATTCAAAAGTTAAATATGATAAAGAAATGATGGATTGGTACCTAACAGGTTTTTATGGTCATCTTGAATTATGCAAAATAAAGGAGACATGGAGCTTATTATCGACTATAAAACCACCTACATGCCAACCATGGTGTGTGTTAAGTGACTTTAATGAAGTGTTATTCCAATCTAAAAAATCAGGAGGGAGGTTGAGACCAGAAAAGCAAATGGAGGATTTCAGAAATGTTCTTGAGAGTAATAATCTTTTTGACTTGGGATGGGAAGGGGACAAATATACATGGAGTAATAAACATGTTGATGGCTCCTTTATTAAAGAGAAACTGGATAGATGGGTGGCTAATGCTAAATGGTCAGAATTATTTAGTAATGGAGTGGTGCATGTGTTACCAGTAGCAAAGTCTGACCATAGACATTTATTGCTAGTTATGAAGGAGAAAAGACAGGTCTGGAGGCAAAAGAAGCGAGTGTTCAGGTTTGAAGCAAAGTGGACACTAGAGGAGGACGGTAGTAATGTGGTACAAGGGGCATGGAATAAAGGGTCTACAATTTTGGATCCCTTTCAACAAGTTCAAAAGAAGTTAAATACTTGTAGAAGGGACTTACTCAGGTGGAGTTCTACAATGGCTGAGGATGAAGGAAAATACATTAGGGTGAAGACTAAATTGTTGAAACTGGAACAGCAGAATGAAGGAGCTCATAATGTAAATGATATTAAAAAGCTAGAAGGAGCTCATAATTCTTAAGGTTAATTCTCTTGCTACTGTTAGTGAGTTTAGACCTATTAGTTTATGTAATGTTCTTTACAAACTTGTATCCAAGATTATAGCTAACAGGTTAAAAAAAGGTGATGAATTGCATCATCTCCAACAACCAAAGTGCTTTCATCCCTGGGCGCCTCATAACAGATAATGTAATGATAGCCTATGAGACTTTGCACACTATGAAGACAAGACAAAGAGGAGAATCAGCAAGCATGACTCTAAAGTTAGATATGGCAAAAGTTTATGATAGAATTGAATGAGGTTTTCTTGAAGCAGTGATGAGGAAGTTGGGGTTTGAAGAGAGATGGATCAGATTAATCATGGAATGTGTAACCTCAGTTACATATTCTGTGATTGTGAATGGGCAGCCAAGGGAGATTAGTAAACCTACTAGAGGTTTAAGGCAAGGGGATCACATCTCCCCTTACCTTTTTATTTTATATGCTGAAGAGTTGAGTGCTCTAATAAACTCAGCTAAAAAAGGTGGAAAGACAAGAGGGGTTGATGTTTCAAGAGGGGGGATAAGGGTGAATCACCAGTTATTTGCTAATAGTGGCATCATCTTTCGAAGGGCAAATCTGTTAGAATGGGCTAATATTCAAGAACTACTTTACATATATGAGAAAGCTTTAGGACAGTTTTTAAATAAGAGCAAGACTACTATCTATTCCAGTTCCAACTCTGGAATGGTAGTAAGAAGACAGATTAGTCAGACAACAGGGGTTAGGGAATGCTGGTCTTATGAGAAATACCTAGGACTACCACCTATGGTAGGTAGATCAAAATATAATGCTTTTAAACATTTGAAAGAGAAGCTATGGGGGAGAGTTCATAGCTGGAAGAACAAATTTTTAACACAAGCAGGGAAAGAAGTGTTGCTTAAAGCTATGATTCAAGCTATGCTAACTTTTCCAATGAGAATAGGATAACTCCTTTCAAAATATAAAAAAAAAAAATTCCAATAAACAAAACCAAGAATAGGCATCAATCCAACTACAAGATAGAATCCAATACTAATTCATCGTTGACAAATATGGTCTCGTTTGTTTTCACAACTTCTTTCAAGTCATCTCATCTCATTTAATCATTATAAATTTTTTAAATTTTCACACAAAATAAAATAAGTAATTCAATTTTTGAAAATAAGATAGAGAGAAAATAGAGAAAAACAAGGAAGGCATTACTCATACCTGAAACCGAACACAATCAGCCCTAACCTCTCTTTGGCAAGCCAAATTTGTTAACGAGGATGCTGAGAGGGGTGGTTGGGGAGGCATGGAAGAGAAGGGGGCTTCGACGAAGGACTGGCAACGGCGTCGAGGTGTGAGCGGCGGCAATGGGCGCCCCTAGCGGCGGCGATGTAGAGAAATCCGAGAGAGAGAGAGAGAGAGAGAGAGAGAGAGGTGAGGCCAAATTTGGGGAAAAGGAAAAAGATCGGCGTGGGGGCTAGGGGAGAAGGACGTGGTGGCCGTCGAGGTGAGGTGGCGGTGGCATGGTGGGGTCGTTGGCGACAGGCTATGCATGACTACGTGGGTTGGGCACGATGGAGGCTTGAAGGAGAAGAATGATTGGGAGAGAGAGAGGAGGGGGGGGGAGATGGCTGGAGGGAAAGGAATGATGGGAAAATGTGCGGGTTTAAATTTTATTAGCTTTTCCAGGGAGTTAATATCTTCACAAAAAATCTGAAAACGTCGTTGCAAAAGCTGAATAACCTGAAATAAAAATAAATAATTCAGATAAGTTTATTTGCGATGCTTTTGTCTCGCCGCAAATAATCATTAATGGACGCAAATAAATAGCTGTTTTTTTCTGGTGAATATGTTTTGCCGAAAAACTTATAAAATTTCGAGATAAAAAGGGAATTTGCTTGTTTTTGATGAGTTCAAAAAAGGTTGGAACTGCTCATTTTCGGCGACTAAAAGGCTATTTCTAGAGCTTTACATTCGCCGCTAATAAGCACTAATTGGCCACATATGACTTTTGCGGCAATAATGATCGCCGCAAAGTATGTATTGAGGTGATTTTCTTGGTCGACAGAAATAAAATGCAGGTACAGTAACAATATTTTATTACGATGATAAAAATTGCCACAATTGGTTTAAAAGTCGCCGCAAAAAAGTGAAATGTGAATTCTCCCCCAGCAATAGTCCTTATTTGCAGCGATTTTTTTTACTCTGATATTAAAATCATTGAAAAAAACCTATTTTCTTGTAGTGAGTCTCTAATTTCTTCTTAAAGAATCAATTTTCAAATCAAATGCCATCATGGTAGAGGTGACAATAAATATTGCAATCGAGACTGACAACATCCAACGACGTATTGTTGACGTTGAGGCACATTTTTCCATTTTTGTAACGTTAATACATGAGAATAAAGGGAAATAATACATGCTATATAAACATCCCTTTTTTAGAATGAACATTTGCATAATTAGTATGCCACGTTACAATCCCGTTAGTTTTCTAAAGAGAGATCGATAGATATTCTTAATTGTATGTATGTCTTTATTCTCACGAGCCTATAGCCCAGATTTTATAGTAGAGAAATTTAGAGAGAGACCGGATTTTATAGTAGAGAAATTTGAAACGGTTTATAAGGCAGTTTATTTGACGAAACAATATAAAAGTTAAAATAGTGCATTTGGGTGTAGATTTGAATTAATTAATATATTTATATGTAAGAAATGAAATGAAACTTAAAAGTTACGGCAGTTCATATTAAAATATAAATATACACAACAATCCGCGCATTGCGTGGGTTATAGGCTCGTATATATAAATAAAAATAGTTTTAACAAAATAAATTTCTTTTACGCAATAAAAATAAAAAAAATTTTAAAACAAAGCATTACTTACTATTTTTTATTTCTAAACTTCAAAATTTAGATTGGCCATTGATGAACACATAAAATTTCAAATTCATCGGTTTCAAGATTCAAGGTGTAATTTTTTTTCCCCTTTTTGACAAATCTATTCTTTTTTTCTTTTTTTCAATGCTCGGTCGGACTGGCATGACTTTGTAACTTTCTATGTAATCTACTACTCTTTTGAGGGACTGGCATGATTGTCCAAGTAATCCATTTTTTTAGGGACAGACCATTGCACGCCTTGCAACTATGCAAACCACCGCTTGACTTTACATTTTGCAGTGAAGCCGAATAGTGCGTGATAAATGCCAAGTTATCAATTAGAACTTGACTTTTATATAATTAAATAAATTTATCAGCGTTGCAAAAGTAGAAGACTATGGTAGGAATTTAAAAAACGGCAAATACTTAAGTACTAATTTTGTACTTGATCCTACAATATATATCTCGGAACTCACCAGGACGTATCACTATAACAGTGGAACCTTCCTTGTTATGGTACTTAAGACAGAAAGATCGTTCTGGTTAAAAATAAAAGTAATCATGATAAGTTCATAACTGACAATCTTATCATCCATTGTGAAATTAGAAAGGCTAAAATGGTTTGAAGGATGGAAGAAATTGAAAAAGAAGTTAGCTAGCCGGACACGAAAGGTAATGAGAGAGAGAGAGAGACTCACACATATTAATCACTAGATAAAAATTATTCCAACATTGCTTTTTCATCTCTTCATCTACTTTTCCATAGTTGGTGGCCTTATCCGCTTGTAGACTCTTCTAGGTTTGATGCCCTCCGTACGTACGTCAATCATAGGGTTCTCACTAGAAATTGCAGTGTCCGAAGTTTTTTTTAAAGTATCAAGTGAAATGGCTAACCAGGTCCAGGTTTCGGCCCAGGTTTCAAATTTGGATTCTGGTCTAGGTATACTTAAATTTTTAGGCCGGAATTTAGATAAACAGTCCTACTCCGATCTTAGTAGTTATGTGGCTTTAGTGCATGCTAATGTGTGTTTGCAAGCAACTCAACCCATGAACTGATTCATAAACTTGCTTCAGATACCCATTCTATTGGCATGGTGGCCGAGAAGCAACAATCTCTTATACCTCTTCACCCACGACAAGTACCAGGCCGATTTAAAAAAAAAAAAAAAATGTCCTACATTAATTTATTAGCTTGGCACGACCATGTAATTAAGGGCTTAATTAATCTATTTAAGAATATGAAGTCTTGCTTGTGTGTACGTAGAATAATAGGCAGCAGCCCACATGCTAAAACCCAAACCACTAAATCCAAATACTTAATTTATTTGTGACACCTCGTATTTTAGTGTATTTTAATTGAAGGAATATTTTAATTAATTTAAATATTAGTTCTCTTATTTTTAAAATTATTAGATTTCTCGTTGATTTATTTTATGATTTTTAAATTGTGAAATTAATTTAATATGTCTTTCTCATTATTAATTATTGTTTATCATTTAAATTTGCTCTTTGTTTTATTGTTAGACTTTAATTATTTTATATATTAATATTAAATTGTAGTGTTTTTATTTGACTTTTATTTATTTTTATTGTACCTTTTTTTTTCTTTTGTTGGACTACTAATTTTCGGACTGGGCTGTTTTGTTTAGTTTATTTTTATTTTTCGGCCCAGCCCATTTGGTTTCAGCCCCACCCGTTTAACCCCCAGCCCAGCCCTTCATTTTATCCATGCGGTGTCGTTTCACGCCCAGCCTTAGGGCTCTTGCTTCTCTTCTTTCTTCTTTTCTTTTCTTTTCTTTTCTTTCCTTCTTCTTCTCCTCCTGCGCCGACCGCTCTCTATTTCTCTGCACTACTCTGTTTCGTTCTTCCTCAAGCCGTGCGTTAGCTTCTTCTTCTCTTCTCCTCATTTCTTTTTTTTCTGTTTCTTCCTTCGGGTTCTCCATTTTCGGTTTTAGTTTTTCTCCACAAACCAGTGATTTTTCCTGGTCTATCCGAACTACAATATTTCTCTCCATTTTTCATTTTCGGCTTTTCATCTACAAGCCAGTGAAGCCGTCCCTCATTTCCTCCATTTTCGGCTGGTCTGTCCGTGAGCTTCATTGTTGTTCTTTCTCTTATTTTTTTTCTCCACTATTTTTCGTGGCTAATGCTTTAGATTTATTCCCAGGGCATACCCTTTTGTTGGTTTTCAATGCTCTGTTTTTATCCTCTTGCCGTGCCCTGTTTTTGTCCCTAAAGGCCGTGAGTTTCATTCGGGTGTTTGGTATTTTTGGTGCTTGCCGTGAGTTGCACCTTCAAACCATTTTCTTCTAGATTTATTTCAGTTATTTAGCCCCTTTTATTCCGAAAATATTATTTCAAAATTTCTTTGTTTTCGAAACTCCTTTTCATCCTAAAAATTTGTGATTTTTGGAGATTTTAGGTCGAGCTTGTTTTTGGCGTTAAATCGGGTGTTCGCGAGCTTTATATCTCAGAAATTTGCATTTAAGCGCTGTAAGTATTTTTTTCAAATAACTTTTGAGATTTAAATGCATTTTTACGCTAACTCATTTTTATTGTGTATTGGTTGGTTTATGTTTGGGTCATTTTCTGAAAAAATGACGATGATTATTCATGACTTGTTTTGGGTTAAATGAGATTTTTGACGTGCGTTGGAAAATAATCATTTTTGAAAAAATGAGGTTTTGGGTCATAGTCGTGTTTTGTCATGTGTAAAAATGTTTGTTGGTTGCATTAATGCATTTACACGCATGTTCATGTTCGAAAATGAAAATTAGTTTTTTGGCATAATTGCATATATGCTCATGTGTATATTCAAAACGAGACTTTCATGTGAGAGATGATTTTGAATATGATTTTATACTTATAATGATTTCGATATAGTTATGTTTTTTAGTTTTATAAATTATAATAAGATCCCAATAGTAAATAAGTTAGAATTTAATGTTTTAGTCGGAGTTATTAAGTTGGAGAGTGATAAGTTTAGAAAGTGATGGTGGTATTTTAGGAATTATAAGAATTTTAGGTTTTGAGAAATTAAAATAAGTTATTTTAGCATCTGAGGCTTAAATATTGAAATACCTGTTTGAGTGAAAATTTACGAAAATTACGCGATTATGTTATAGGTGACGATTATTTTATGTTCGGCATTTTTTAGGAAAATTCTGAAAAGTTAAAAAGTCCAGATAAGCAGGGTTCCTATACTAGATTTGCATAAAAAGAAACGAATTGAGATTGGTTTGTAAAAACGTGCATTTTGTTTTAAAAAGAAAATGTGAAAAACAACTTCAATATATGTTTTGCATTCATTCATGAGATATGTATGAAAGAGAAAATAAATGCTTTTGACATGAAAAGTGTAGACATGAGCAATATTTGACATGTTTAGAAAATATGCAAAAGAGCGAATATGATATCATTGAGATTTTTATACATGTGATATAAAATTATTTGGATCTGTTTTTGATCAAATGAAAATGACATGAATATGTTTAGCACGTGTTTTGATATGATATACATATGAAAAACTTTTGGCATACTTATCTGTTTGATTCTGATTCTGAATATGGTTCTGATATGATGATACTGGTTCACGTGATATGGTTGGTACCAACATGATATGATATGATATGAGTGCACCCACTTTGGAAATAAAGTGGTATTTTATGTGTTTTTTCCTGTGTGCACACTCGGGGCTTCGAGATTGAAAAATGGGAAGTTTCACAATATGATACTGCCTGGTTTGGCCACCGGGGATAGCACAATCTTACCACAGGGGTTAAACATGGGATATGATATGATATGATACGATATGATATGATAAGATGAAGAAGCTCAGTTATGTTATGCCAAAGCGTTTTTGAATATGAAAATGGTCTTTGAATATGAAATGGATCTTTGAAAATAAACAGTTGGTCTTTGGGTATTAAAAGATTGAAAAGTCGCTCTGATTTTCTGATAACATGTTTTTGAAATCTGCATATGAAAATGAAATGTTTTGTATTCTGCATACCGAACTTTCTGAAAAGGCTCATGTTTATATACTAGTATATGTTCTCTGCTTACTGAGTTGTTGATAACTCACCCTTTATCTCCATAACATTTTTCAGATAATTTTGATGGTACAGCTGAGGATCAAGACTAGAAATCGTGTATAAGGCTACTTGAGCATAGTGGATCAAGTACAAAGATAGTATTTTGGTTATCGGAGATTTTACTCGATAGTTTTGTCTTGCTCTGCGGACTTGGTATCTTGGAAGGTTGATAGGTTTACTTTTGAAATTTTTTTGTGACGTAGATTAATCTTATTGGAGTAGTTGATTTGAAACAGACTTATCAAAAAAAAAAAAGAAGTAATTGATCTGAAACAGTGAGTTGTATTTGTTATTGAAAACATTGGAGTCTATAACTATATAGTTGAAAAATGATTTTGAGTGACAAGGAGTAACTCTCCGACCCCTTCCGGGACCGGGGCATTACATTATTAGCTTGGCATTCATGAGATGTTGAAAACTCCATTTTGCTTTGTAAAATCACAAATTAATTCTCTGAATCCAAATGCAACCGTCACAAATTAATTGTGCAACTAGTCTTCAATTCAGGGCCTCAATTAGTCCCCTGGTCTTACAATCTTCAATCGGTGGAAAACCCAAATTTATGCACATAATATCACAATTGGGTCTAAGCAAGCTGTCAACATGCAAGCAATAATGCTGAAATTGAAAGGCCATTAATTTAATCTAATACAGTAAATAAGAAATGACCTCCTTTGTCATCATTTTAGCGATGACTATATATCTTATTCTTTCAACTTGGTGCCATCTTTAAACCTCCTTTGTTGCAGCAGAGAACACCTCAACAAAGACTGCAACATCCAATCAAGTAAACTAGTTGCAGTGGCCATTCTGTGGGAAGGCACTATGGTTTTTTTAATGTTTCTTCATCGTATGGGTAATCATGTTGTTTTTTTTTCTTTCAATTTCCATAGAATATTATGCATCTTCCATACGAGGAAGAAACATTTAAAAAATAAAACATTATAGGGCGTCTAGTAGTTAATAAATCTGACCTTTTTTTAAGGAGATTATTATAAGGACTTTGCTTTAATTTTTTATTTTTATTTTTATTTTTATCCTTGTTTGGTTTTTGTTTTTGTCTTAATCTGACACTAAGCAATCATAAATATTGTCAATGAATCATTATATCTTAATTACTTCCAAACAACAGTCAACACCATGTCCAATGGGATGCCAGGGAATTGAAAAGTCATTTGCTACGTACGTACTATGATGATGACTTGTTATATTTAAAAATGACATGAAGAATATTCAGAAAATTACATTTAATTCCTTAAAAGTATAATCATTAGGATATTTGGTTAATCTTCAATTCGAAACATGCAGTGCATGCACTCTTCATGATCAATATGAGAAATCACTACAAGAAAATCGAGTTTTTTGGATCATTTAATAGCGGCGAAAATATCATTTAAGACCAAAACAGATTTATTTTAGCTGTAAATAGTTATTTCGCTGGAATTAACTGGTTGCAAATAAGCAGTTTTCTTGTAGTGAATTAAGTTTGGTATAATAAACTTATCTCTATTTCTAAGGTTTCAAATTATTCAATTACTTGTACTCGAGTTATTGTGTTTGAAGGCCTGAAAAAAGGGCAATTCGATGTTAATTTTTCATGTAATTAGGTTTCTTTCCCACTTAAAAGTCCAAGTCTAAAGATGGGTGCACCTCATAATTAAAGTTTCAAACTAATTAAGGAGTAAATTATCCAAATTGATCTTTCAATTGTCACTTATGAAAAGGAGTTCTAATTTGGCGTTGTTAAGTTAGAAGAATAAACATGCACATATACAGATATAGCACATATGATTTGGTTTTTGGATTCATCAATCCCTCTATATCTTATATTAAGGTTCTTAGTTTCTATGCTTTCAATTTTGGCTTGGTCGCGCCTAGGCAATGTTTGGGTGCTGACCTAGGTTAAGCCTAGGTTGCAACCCGAGTGTTGTTTTGGTTGCACCAATCAGGCAATGCTTGGACGTTTATTATAGGCCAAGTTTATCATTGACTAGGGAAAACAAACTTTTTATGGCGGAATGGTCAATGACAGATTATTCGCATCTCGATGACAACTTTCTTATAGTTACTTCCGTGGGCAATGTTAATTTGTCATTTCCAATCATATCTATTGATATGATACATTTTAAGATGAGTATTTCAAATATATATACCTCATTAGCATTCATGACCCTAGATGTAATACTCGCATCCTACTATGTGGGTCCTTATGTCATTTCTTTTAATTTAATTTCTTAAGTCAAATATTTTTGAGATAAAGATTTTTATGATTTTAATATTTTATTATTTTATTTTAAGATATATGTGCTTTTATTTTAATGTGGGTCATTAAAATAATTGAAGGGAATATTTTCAGGTCTTATAATTTATTTCCTAAAGCCCCCTACCCTTTTATTTAATTGAAGAATGGCCTAAACCTTTTCCACCGTAGGATGAGCATCTGAGAAAAAGTATCTTCCCATGCCTTAATCCACACCGTCCATCCCTTTAGCTTCCAAGAGAAGCTTTGACTCTTTTTCTCCTTATGGCAACCGAATCCCTCCACATGCCATTCGGACCTCTCTCTCTCTTCTTCTCCTACAAGCCGGTTCTACCTTTGAGAGAAAGCCAAAGATAAATCTCCTTCAAGCCCTAAGTGTAAGCCTTTCCATCCACACAAAAGTGACCCTCTCGGTTTCCTCCAACCCGGACGACCTCTCATCCCTTCTCCAAGCCGATTCTCTATTCTCTCTCTCAACTTGGGTTTCGGTTGAAGCTCCTTTCAAGAGGATGAATTTCGTGGCTTGGATCTTCTGTTTTCCTTCTCCTCTTCCGCTCGTGGCTTGCTAAACCAGGTAGTGCTCTGCTTTCCGAATTCTTCTTGTGATTATGGAACTGCCGAGTGAGTTATGCCATGTATTGGGAGTTTCGGATTTCCTGTGCTGGCCGACTGCTGTGTAGTGATTTTCTGAGTTTATTTCCTCATTTGTTCCTCCTAATTTAGGCTCTAGCTAGTTGATAATCAAATGGAAGGAACCATGCTCTGTTTTTCTGGGTTCTAGCTGTACGTATACTCTGTTTTGGTATGTGTGTTCCAGCCGTGTGTATGCCCTGTTGGGTCTAGCCATGTAATATCATGTTGGTTCCAGCCGAGTGCATGTTTTCTGGGTTCCAGCCGAATGTGATTAGGAGCTGCCTTGTTGAGTTCTTCTTGATTTGTTAAGCCTAAGCTATGTTTTGATTTTTTCATGCCTTTAAGTGTTATATTAATGAAGTTGAAGTTGTGATTTTAAACATCCTTTTTTCAAGATCTATGGCCTAAGTAAGCCACTAGAAATTTCTTACATTGAAATAGAAAGCTTGCCTTGGGAAACTTGAGTTTTGCCGAGTGTTCTATCCATTGTTTGTGGGCTGTATTTTCTGAAAGATGTGATGCTTTCCTTAAGTTTTTATAACTCTAGTATTGTTTAATTAAATGGTTAAGATTCTTGGTTAAGTGAGAGATGTTTAAAAGCATGAAGGTGATAAGGCTATTGACTATCCAAGGGTTTCCAAAAATTTTCTGCTATGCTTTTGTGGGAACTTAAATCAGTCCAATCCATTCCTTTGTTCAAAGCTTTGCTTAGCTCAATTAAAGATGGATTTAGCATGAAAAACCCTTGAAAAGAAGTGACAAAAATTGACCCTTTGCAAACATTGGCCCTTTGTTGGATCTACCCCTTAAAATGATATTGCAAAGCTGTCAAATGCCTTTCTTGGCCCTTTATGGATTTTAATCTATGATTGTCCATCTATCCTTCATGTAGAAAACATTGGCCTTTAGAAGAGATAGCTAACATGTTATTTATTTTCATAAGTTTCTTTAAATTGTTTGAAATGAAGATTTTAATGTTTTGGCTTAGTGCCATGCTTGGTAGGTAGACGAACGGGTTAAGAAAAAGTTTAAATTCCAAGTTGGAATTTAAGGGAGCGTGTGAGCGTATCGATTAGTAAAGCTCAAAGTAAGGTGGATGTTAATATGTCTATCTCATTTTATTGAATAGGAGTCTATTTTCAAGATCAAAGGAACTCGCTAATAAAGCTCACAGGTAAGTAGCTATGACCATGCTTCTTACACTATGCTCTCTTTATGAAAGAATATCTCTCTCATTGCAAATGTTTCTCTAATGAAAAGAATAAATAAATATAGTATGTACAACCCTCTCTTGATAGCCCCTGTTAAGTATCCTATCAATTATAATTGTGTGTACATGTATAAGGTAATGCATGCATGTAGGTTCTAAGTCATGAGATTTTCATGCATGTTCTCTCAAGAAACTTATGATTATTCTTATATGTAGTATAGCATGAAGAATGTATCTTGTTCATGAAAATACATATGCATTGAACTAAGAAAGATGATGAAAATGTTTAAATGTAAAGGAAAGGAAAGGAAAGGAACGTCTCATGTTTTATGCTTCAAGTGATGCTTTAAGTGAGTTTTAAAATGTCCCTATGAACTAATGTTTTAAATGTCCCTGAGAACTGACGTTTTAAAATATTCCTGAGGGAACGTCTTAAAAGGGCCCTGAGAACTGACGTTTTAAAGGATGTCTTGAAGGATGATGTTTAAGCCCATGTTTTTTAAATGACGTTTAAGTTCATGCTTTTAACTGATGTTTATGCTCGTGCTTGTAACGATGTTTAAGCTTAAGCTTTTAATTGACGTTTAAGCTTACGCTTTTAATTGACGTTTAAGCTTATGCTTTTAAATGATGGTTATGCCTATGCTTTTAAATGATGTTTAAGCCATGCTTTTAATTGATGTTAAGCTCATGTCTTAAAATGATGTTAAGCTAGTGCCTTAAAATGATACCTAAGTTCATGCTTTTAAATGATGTTTAAACTCAAGCTTTTATATGATGTTAAGCTCATGCCTTTAAGTGATATTTGAGCTCATGCTTTTAAATGATGATAAGCTCATGCTTTTAAGTGACGTTCCTTTCCTATGAATGAACTGTGAAACGAAAAGAACTGAAATGAATGAAAGTACGAAAGAACTGAAAGGAAACAAATGTTTCAATGTATGAAAATACGTAATGGCCACATGAATGAAAAGGGGTACCCAATGAATGAATGGGCAGATTGCAATGCCGGGTAGTAGTATCTGGTAGTACACCCAGTGCTGCACCCTAACGGAATGGGATTCCAACCCGTGGCCACGGGCGGATCCATAGGTTTAAAAGACCGCTAACCCTAGCACACGGGGCGTAACAGTGTGCAATGGCCTATGAAATGGAAAGATGTAATGCATGAAAAGTATGTTATGCATGAAATAATGACAAGTATGAAAGATGTTTGTGCATGAAAGCCTAGTTATTTCTAAGAATGTTTATACATGAAATGAAATGCAAATATTTATGTATGCATGTTTTCTAAAGGAAAAGAATAGATGCCTAGTATGCTAACTGCATGGTGTACTACTTACTGAGTATTAGACTCACTTTTGTGTTAAATGTTTTAAACGTCCAGGAAATGATGAAAAGGCTGGGGAGCAAGGCATCACTACAGAGAGAGAGGCGGACGCTTAGTGTCTTCCCTGTTGGTGCAGAAAAAGAAAGGAAAAGAAAATATGCAAAGAATAGGTATGTACGTGGCGAATCCGCCCTTCGCGGGGCGGGGTCGTTACACTAGATGATAAGAAGTGGTGACTTGGAAGGAACTTTGGAGGGGGGTGGGTTTTCTTGTTCCTCGTCCTTATGTGCAATGTGCGATGAGCAAGAGACTATAAGGAATATTTTGGGTACATGGTGACTTGTCATGCAATCCTCCTATATCAACTAGCATTGCAAAGATTGTTTTGTCGCATTATAGAAAGTAATGATCCAAAATTTCTAAGAAGGTCTAACCTAGAAAGTCAATACATGATTTGACGCAACGTACATACATTATGCAAGTCTATATGGGGAGTTATATTTTATATTAGGGAAAAAAAGTGTTCCACGGATTTGCAGAGGTATCTCTTGCTTGTGATCCTTGGAAGTTAACGTACGGCTGGTTAAGCCTGAGCAAAGTCCTAATGGTCCAAGCTGCCATATTACTAAACTTATTGAACTCACTATAATCTAGAGGCGGCCAAATCAATTAACAGTATTTAAAGACATAAAAAATGAAAAGAAAGATACAAAAGCATAATTTTAAAAAAAAAAAAAAAGGAGGACAGCACCTCCATATATTTATTAAAAAAGCCTCACTAAGGCGGAGGAACCACCATAATTACAGCAATAAAAAATGCCCAACAAAGCCTCCCAACACTGCTAACGTCTAACATAAGGTAAACCCATTCTATCCGTACGTATAAGCCCCTTCAACCTTCCCGGACCAAACTCCTCCCCAACAAAATCCCAAGTGACGCCACTCGCCCCTTGTTTTGATAAAAAATCAGCAACCATATTAGCTTCCCTATGCACATGTTTGAAATGAACATTTAGAGAAGAAATAATAGATTGTGCTTCCTCCCAAAAATCTCACAAATACTAGAAATTACACGTTCCTGAGCTAAACCAACCCACCACGACACTAGAGTCTGACTCAACTAACACATCTCTCAAACCCAACTGATGACAAAGATGAATGTCGTCCACCAAAGCTCTACATTCGGCAATGGAATTTGATGCATGGCCATAGCAATGAGCAAAACCCCCAAGCACCCTCCCTTGCACATTCCGAATCACGCCCCCCCCCCCCCCCCCCCCCCCCCCCCCCCCCCCCCCCCNTAACTTCGGCGGCCTTACTCCAATGGGTATCACTGGGCAATTTAAAGCTCTCAAAACTCTCAAATCATGCTCACCCACTGATTTAAAAGATCTCAAACCTCCCGAAATCTCCACAATAAAACATTTAACCACCCGAATGATGCTCTTCCAATCGTACATGCCCTCTTCCATATGTGCCTCACATCTATCTCTCTAAAGAGCCCATGAAATGAGAATGGTAATGATACCATGGAACCAACGTACCTACGAATATAAAGAAGCCCGACACCACCACACATTCACCACATCCGTCCATACTCGAGTATTTGGTAAACGAACAGCAAACAAAGCCGCAAAAAAAGCCCAAACTTTTCTTGGTCCCTCTCCATCACAAAGAACATGATCTAAGGTCTCAACCTTATTAGCAACACAACATTGGCACTTAGAAACAATCAGGATTCCAAGTTGTTGAATAACATCATCAACAGAAATTGCATTCTGACGTGCCCGCCAATACAAAAACGACATCTTCTTTGGCACATGATCTTGCCATAACCATTTCTTCCAAGGACACATACTTCCACGAGATCGAATAAGTTGCCAAGCTGACTTAGTAGTAAAGATTCCATCCACCGTATGTTGCCACACCAACACATCTCTCCCCTCCCTAACCTACACGTTTGAATGCAGGATTTTCTGCACCGTTTCTTCATCCACCAACTGACAAGCTACCTCCACGTTCCATCCCAAACCCTCCCATACATTGTTTACAAGCAAATTTGGATCCCCCACAACAGGTAAACAAGCTGCAATGGGCCCCTCACCAAGCCAATTATCAAACCAGAATTTTACAGCTCCCTCACGAACTATCCACTTCGAACACCTAAGCATCAACGATAATAGTTCCATAACATTTTTCCAAAAACTAGAACCTTGTACTGACACTGCAGGCGCAGCACTATGGCCATCCCCAATGTATTTTTTCCTAAAAAAATAAGACCATAAGGAACCTCCCAAGATTAGTTTCCAAGCAAATTTCAAAAATAGAGACTTCAGGACCTCGGCAAGATCCCGAGTACCCAGCCCTCCTTCATCCATTGGACAACAAATACTACTCCATGAGACCCATTTCCTTCTTTTGTTCTCCTCACTAGACCCCCAAAGAAAATTCGAGAAAATGCTCTTCAACTTAGCAAAAATCCCTTTAGGCAAGTTCATCACCTACAACAAATGTATAGGCATACTATTGAGAACATGCTTAATAAGAATTAATTTTCCCCCAAAGGAAAGTAATTTACTCTTCCAATCCGCTAATTTTTTTTGAACTTTTGCCAATAAGGAATCAAACATATTTAAAGTCGTTCTTCTAAGGTAAAGTGGCATTCCCAAGTAAACACAAGACCAAACCCCTTCTACAAATCCCGAGAGTTGTATCAGTTGTCTCTTCCTACCATAAGCAAAATTCTTTGAGAAAAAAATAGATGACTTACTCGGATTTACAAGCTGGCCCGATACACTCTCATATTTCCGAATGATTCTCATCAAATTCCGAATAGAATCCTTACCACCATTTGCAAAAACTAGAAGATCATCAGCGTAGCGTAAATGAGACACCTGAATTCCCCCATTCGAATTAAATGCCTTCACTTTTCCCATCTGAAATTCTTGTCGAAGCATACGAGCAATTCTTCGGACAAAATAAATAAATATGGGGAAAGTGGGTCCCTTTGACGTAGCCCACGAGATGGTTTGAAGAAGCCTTTACTACACCCATTCAACATGACCGAAAAAACAGGAGAAGAAATAGAGTTAAAAATTAGAGACCTCCATTTTTGAGAAAAACCCAAATGCCTTAACCCCTCCAACAGAAACCTCCAATTAACCCGATCATAAGCCTTTGCCATACCAATTTTCATCATAACATTTCCCCCTCTCGTCTTCCTATTCATACCATGGACAAGTTCTTGAGCAATAGCAATATTTTCAAAAATACTTCTACCCCAAATAAATGCGGCTTGCTCCGACGAAACAATTCCCCCAATAATTGGTGCCAATCTAAAAACCATGATTTTTGCCATGATTTTATAGACCACCGAACACAAACTGATAGGCCTAAAATGCCCAAAATCCTCCAGCATATCCACCTTCGGAATCAAAACAATGTTAGTAGAACAAAAAAAAATTGTCAAGGGAATCCCTTCAAAAAATTCCATCGCCATGTCAAATAGATCTTGCTTCACAACCTCCCATGCCAGGATAAAGAAACTTGCCGAGAAACCATCAGGCCCAGGACTATTATCCTGAGGAATAGACCACAATGCAGCTTTCACCTCCTCAATAGTTGGAGGCGCACATAACAGCTCATCCTCACTATTGGTCATAACAGGTTGTAACAAACTTAAACACTCATCATTCACATCCGCTGATGACGCTGAGAGTAAGTCCTGGAAAAACAAGACTGCCGCCTCATGAACTTCTTCTGCCGATTGTAGTTGAGTCTCATCACTAAGCTTCATGCACTCAATCAACTTATTCTTTTTTTTTTTCACGCGTAAGGAAGCATGAAAAAAAGTTGAATTGGAGTCCCCATCCGTTAACCACTTTATTCTTGACTTTTGGCAACCCAAAATTTCCTCCCGGTGAGTCCACATCAAATACCGTTGCTTGCACAACAACAGCTCGCTCTCCCTTTCTTGAGAAAAATCAGCACAAAGCAAATCTTCAAGCTCTATAATTTTTTATTCCACATTTTTAATCTCCATCTCAACTCTCCCAAATGTTTCAATATTCCACTTCCTCAATACCCGCTTCATGCATTTCAGCTTATGACTCACCCTCACCATAGCACAACCCTCAACCCTCTGATTCCAACACTCCCGGACCAACGGTAAAAAATCTTCATGCGTCCCCCACATTCGTTGAAACCGAAAATATATAATCCCACTCCTCCTCTCCGTCTCCAAATAAATTAACATAGGACAATGATCCGAAGAAGTTCTCGGAAGAAAAACCATACGCGCAGCTGGAAAAGCACTTATGAACAAAGAATTCACCAAGACCCTATCCAACTTAGCCCAAATCCTCCTCCCCCCTAGCTTACCATTACACCAAGAAAATTTATTTCCCCCTGAAGGAACCTCAATGAGCCCACAATCTTGTATGCACAAATTAAAATCCTCTCTTGGCCAAGGTGCTCTCAGCAAACCCCCGACCTTCTCCTCATCACACCGAACAATGTTAAAATCTCCACCCATAAACCACGGCCCACCATCCATATCTAGATCACATAAATACTCCCATAGCTCCCTACGCTTCCTCTGAAAACAACTTGGATATACTATAGTCACCAAAACCTTCACATTACCACACACAAACCATCCAGACAAGGCCTGATCAGTCAATGAAAAGAGCTCAAAAATCAAACTATCATCCCAAAACAGCCAGACTTTACCTCCAACTTCGGCATTATTCACAAAATTTGGTAGATGCAACCACCTAGCCCATCGCTGACATTTATTAAAACAAAGAAAAGGTTCTAATATCGCTACCACCAACGGATTATTTTTATTCATAATATGCCGAAGCCTACTCTTCGATGAAAGAATCCACCTAATGTTCCATATAAGAATCTTCATAAATAATTGAAAAAAAATTCTTGGACTGAGTCCTTCTATCCATAACAGCCAACGGCTCTTTTTTCTTCACTCCCCATAAACGTCTTAGAGGAATATTCAGCTCTGAGTCAAAGTCGAAACATTTACTGGCACCCTCTTCAACATCCTCATCTGGCTCTCCCTCAGACAAGGAGCACCATTTATTAAACCCACCTTCATCTCGAGCACCCCCACACTAACAATTCTAGACAACTCAAATTCAAGCACTTCATCCACCACTCTTAGCGAACTCTATGGTGAAACTTCCCTATCATCCCAGCTCTCAAGAGCAGCTGGCTGACCCTTTACTGGCCTTGAACCCTATTCATCCTCAGAAATATCAAACCAGCTAGGTGACTCTGTGCTCATCAAAGGCAACTATGCGTTCTGCCTCCCATCAGCACCCTGCTTCACACTACCACTTCCCTGTTCTTCCTCAAATTGTCACTGTGATCGAGTTTCCCCCTTAGAATCCACATACAAAACTTCCACCGTATTCCTCTCTATCCCTTATTTACGTTGATTAACAACATTCAAAATTTCTTCCCGTCTCTTTGCACAAAACTGGCCCATACCCACACTCACTTCATCATCAGAATTTTTTTGTTTCACTTCCTCTGTCCTCCCCTCTGCTCTCACATCCTCATTATTATTTTTACTACCCACTATTTTCCATGCCTTTTTTGCTCTCTAACCTCCTCCCACATTTTGAACATCCTGCCCAACTTCAGTTGTAACCGTGCGTTGTGGAAGACCACATCTCCTCTCCTTGTGCCCCTGATTTCTACACAAACAGCAAAACAAAGGAATCCCTTCATATAATACCTCCTGACGAAGACTAGAAGGCGCTCCCGAAACCCCCAACCAGAAAACATCCTTCAGCGGCTTTGAAACGTCTAGTTCAATACAAATGCGAGTCGCCTCAGGTCGAGTCACACACACGCCGTTGCATTGTCCCTCTTCAAGTACCGCCCAAAACCACCACCAATCGTTCTCAATATAGACTCATGGAAGAAATTTAGTGGCAATCCTGGAAGAGTTGACCAGACTGGAACCAGCGGTGAATCCTCTTCCTCCACAAAGTCCGGTGTCCAATGGAATACTCGATACGGTGCCCCTATAATCTCAGAGTTTCCTCGAGCCATTACCAAGATAAAGTCATCCTCATTAGATAATCGAACAAGAATATTTTGAGGGTTCTTCAATTGCCCAACAATCGGCATCCCTCTCAGCTCCCAACGAGATTTGATGAATCCACGTACATGATCTAATGAGGGCCTTCTTCGCAAGAACATCAAAACAACTGAGAAACGGAATGGCTCAGCCGATTTGGTGATCTCTACTCGGGAAAATAGGAAGAAAATTTCTCCATCTGAGAATTTCGGATCTCTGAATGGAATCTCAACCTCAGGAAGCATTTGAGGCCGGTCCATAACCACGTCTGCAAATCCCCTACCTCCACTGGGTACTGCACCCACTCTCTCTCCAGACTCGCCATTGTCCGCTGCTCAGAATTCAGTGCACCACCATCCTGCCCAGCCGTGAAGCTGAGGGGCCTACGACAGAGACCATTCGCAAACCTAATCAGCTACCAGTGTCGAGAGAAAAATTTTGGATGCCACGTCAGCACTTCCAAATATTTGTAGCTTTAGATACAAAAGCCTAATTCACTTCATAATGCAAAGTTAGACACTTACGAAAGGCATGGCAATTTCACATAAAAGAAGAGAATAAAAGAAATTAACACACATCATGTACAACCATTAGGATCAATAGACTCAGTTTGACCCTTTTTTGGATGATGTACTCACAATGTAACACCCGGGTCCAGCCAAGCCCACTTTTCAAAATTTTTGGGTTTATAATTATGGAAAGCCCATTTGTGATTGCGAGTAAAATTTTGTTAAAGAGAGTTTGGGCCTAAATATTTCTGGCTGAATATAGTTTTTCAATAGGTTTGATAATTAGGTTTAAAATCTTTTAATGGACCAAGTAGATCTTCACTCAGAAAATTTATGGGACAAGTATATTTTTTTTTAGGTTGAGTCGAGGCCCAAAACCTAAGTAAAAAGCCTGTACATTAATCCCTTACATGATCCAAGATGTGGGTCGATTTTTTTTATTTTTTTTTCTTTGGGCTAAAGAGCCCAAACCCATGGGAGCGTTTCTAGAAGCCATGTTGCACAGTTTCATGCCGTTTTCCATTTTCATGCATGTCCCCCCTTCCATTTTTTTTAGGTTTTATCTGTTTTCTACTTATAGCTTATAAGTATGTTAAGCATCCTCAACCCTAGAATAAGTGCCGCTGCCCTCTTTTCACGCCCTCAGCCATCCAAACTCCTCTAAGCATCCACCCTCCATTGTGAACCACGGCTACCACCTCAACCGAGAGACAAACAACCGAAAATCACCCTGTTCTTGTAGCTCAAATCAGAACACCTGCTTCCTCCACATCGAACCACAACCCAACCACCCATGGAGCCAGCTCTCTTTGAGTCTTCATTTCCAACCCAACACACTCGAAACAGTTGCCGCCCTGCACCAAGCACAACCGACGCCCAGCCATTGAAAACCACCAACGGAAACACTTTGTTCTGCTTCTCCGAAAATAGAAAAACCCCACAACTTGAACCCGCCACCTCCACACCTCGGGAGAGCCACACACACGCACAGAAACACCACCCACAAACTCCTCTATTTTTAGCCACCCAAAATAGAGGCACACTTGCAGCCACCTTAACTCCTCGGTGCCACCAGCCACGACAAGTTTACACAGAAAACCACCGACGAAAAATTCTGTCACCCTCAGTCCGCCACACGCCGCTTTGTTCCCCACGGTGAGCTACCTTTCCCTACCTTACGCTGAACTCCCTTCCTTCGGCTCATCTCTCTCGCTGCCTTTCTCGCTCTCGCCGCCCAGCGTAGGCAGCTTCCCTGCCGCAAGCCTGCTCTCCAGTTGTGCTGCCACTGCCTACCCAGTCTAGCCGTCGCACGCTACTGCATGGTTTCTCCATGCGTAAGCCCCTTCCACCACGTATGGTTCAATTTTCTTTATCTCTGTTATAGTTTACTAAGAGGGAAACAAAATATTGGATTTATCGGTTAAGAAGAAGAGTTTGTTCTTACCTTCCTACCCTTTTATTTTTAAAAACATGCTTTAAATTTTGAAAAGACTTTTAATGGACTACAAGACTTATACTGTTAACTGAATGGTGTTTAAATCTAGTGAGCTATTTTTCATGTGGGTTGGGCTTAAGATTAATTAGACATACATCATTTTGATAGACTTGTCTAATTTTTTATTAGGCTTGATTTTATTATGTTCGAAAAACTATTTTAGTAATTTTATTGGGCTAAGATTTTTATCAATCTATAGTTTCATTGTTATAAATATGAGTAACTGGACTCAAGTTTTTATAATGATGTGATCTAGTAGTAGATTTTATAGTTACACTTATAGTAAATGTTTTAGTCGAAGTTATTAAATGGACATTGATGTTTTTTTTTTTTAAAAAAGTGTTGATATATTTGGAGGTTATGAGAATTTTAGGTTTTGAGGAGTTAAAATAGGGTATTTTAGAAGATTAGGCTTAAATATTGAAATACATGTTCTATAGCATGGACACCCTTTGTTGGTCCCTTTCCCATCACCATCTCCAATACAACAATTTCGTAGCTATAAACATCCACTTTGGAGGTGATAGGAAGATTGAAAACCCACTCTGGAGCCATGTACCCTCAGGTTCCTCTTATTCTTGAGAAGCTTGCATTCTCAAGGTTTCTATTTTGTAACTTAGACAACCCAAAATCTGTCACCTTTGGTTGAAAGTTAAGAGTCTAGGAGTATGTTTTGTGGCTTTACATCACAGTGTAAAACCCATTCCAAGCACTCTTCATGCAGATAAGCTAGGCCTTTTGCTGTGCCTGCGGCAATGTCATACCTTTTCTTCCAATCAAGTGCATGGGATGAGAGGTTTTGGGATAAAGTACATGTTCCATGTACTCGTACACCAAAAGCCTACACTTTCCCTCTACGCAATACCCCCACATCTCAATTAACTTGATGTGGTTAATCCTCCCAATGATGCTTACTTCAGCTAGAAATTCACTTCTCCTTGGTTAGATTCATTGAGAGGCTTGATTGCTATAGCTCGATTGTCAGGTAATACCCCTTTGTACACATTCCACCTGCACCTCTTCCAATCTCCTCATTAAAATCTTTTGTTGCCTTCTTGAGCTCAGCATAGGTAAATCTTCTGAACCTTGTGATAGCAGTAAGATAGCCCTGTTTGTCTACACTAGAAGCTTGCTGGGTTCTACTCAAGAGACACCACATCAAAAAGATACAGATGATTTCAAGTCCTCCAACTCCACATGCAAACCAGAGCATGAATTTTACTATCCCGTTTTCCAGCTGGCTTCTCTTATACGTTCTGTTACTAGAGCAAACGAGTGTGAAATCTTGTACGGAATTTGCGTAGGAGAAGAGATTGCTTTAAGGCAGTCTTAAATAGAGGTCACCTTGGTCCAGGGAAAGATATCCACTACGCAACCGCATCTTGGTGTAGCAATTTGATTAACGATCTTCTGGGGAAAAGGTGAGTTGGAACGCTTTGCAGTCACACCGTTGCAAACAAAAATTCTTACATTCATCAAATGTGGAACTGCGGAAGAAATCATAATCATAACCAATGAATTGAACATGGGGTAACATCAGGAAGCCAGACACAATTCTATTGCAAGAAAGATGAAACTCGGGGCTCGCACCCGTCAGACCAGTCGGTTGGATTTTTCATCTTATATCCTGGGAGGCATGAACATTTCCTATTAGAACGGCCAACAATATAGGTGCAAAAGCTGCTTGCCCCACAAATACCATAAACCTTGCAAGGGATCTGTATGGCTTGCCAAGACACAAACCACGTCTACCCCTATTCGTCCCAACTGTACAATCGAACATCACCATCATAATCAATTCTTAGTCTTCTGTGAAGCTTTGGCCCATAGAAGGCCCAGTCACGCCTAAGAGGAGGGAATTCAATTGACAGTTCTCTCTAGCCCTGACGCATTAATGGGAGAAAGATAAGTTAGGATCTTGTTCCAGGATTAGTTGCATTAAATGCAGCTCGAAGTGGCCATCCTGAGGTTGGATCCCTGCGACTAACAAGAGCTACCACAATAAATGCAACACCTTGCCGCCAGGGCAGAAACGATCTTGACCACTACTGGCAGGCTCCACGAGAGATAAGGTATAAACTAAAGCAAGCTAACGACTTGGGAATGGGTTTTTACTCTTGAACATTCGCTTCTCCTTCCTTCCCATTTGTTTGGAGATACACACACCGGTTCTGACTTTGGCATCGAATGCCACCTAGCCACCAGCCACCCTTTTCTCCTTTTCCCAGGTACTGAGGAATAGTTGTGGAAGGTGGCTACAATAGTTGTGGAGATGCTATTTTATTTTTAGAAAACTAATAAGTCCAAGTAAGCAAGGTTCCTATGCTAGACTTTGCATAAAATAAAATGAATTGAGGTCAATTTTGAAAAATAAGCATGTTTTGTTATGAAAAGAAATTTGAAACAACCTCAATTATTTGTTCTGCATTACTCATGAAATTCTATATAAGAATAAGGTACTTTTCTAGTATGACTAGTATAGACATGAAATTATCTTTGGCATTCTATTATTGAACTGAGAAAAATGAGCGAATACGAAAATTTGATAAATTTGCATGTGACGTGAAGATGTTCTGAATCTGTTTTAGAAAAAGTGAAATGATCTGAATTTTAGTACTCTGTTTTGATATGATGTGGCATCTGAAAAACCTTTGGCATGACTTTCTGATTCTGTTCTGACACTGATTCTGATTCTGTTCTGACTCTGATTCGAATTTTGATATGGTGATTCTGATTCTATTTTGTTCTAATTTGTGGCCCTGTCACGGGATATAATAGTGACCTCTGGCCCTGTCACAGGATACAATAGTGACCTATGACCTTGTCACGGGATACAATAGTGACCTCTGGCCCTGTCACGGGATACAATAGTGACCTCTAGCCCTACCACGGGATACAATAGTGGTCTCTGCTCTGAGTATAATCACTTTGATAACATGGTGATTTATGTTCTGCTTGGATTTCCACACAATGCACAACCCTACCACGGGGGTTAAACATGGCCTCTATTATGATATGATGCTCTGATATGATATGATAAGATGAAGATGTTCAATCATGTTGTGCCAAATGAATCTTTGAATATGAAAAGTTGGTTTCTGACTATCAAATGTTTGAAGTGTCGCTTTGATTTTATGATAATATGTATTTTTGAGGTTTACATATTGAAATTGACATGTTTTGTTTCTGCATTCTGAACTCTGTGGAAATGCTCATGTTTGCATACTAGCATATGTTCTCTACTTACTAAGTTGTTGATAACTCACCCCTTATCTCCATAATATTTTTCAGGTATTTTTATGGTTCAGCTTGAGGACAAGAGTAGGAAGTATTGGAAAAGTCTAATGATCATAGATGAATGAGTGCTAAGGGTACAAGTATTTTGGATGATCATATTTAGTAGTTTTATCTTTAGCGGTTATTTTGGTACGTCAAGTTATGAATAATTTGAGTCTTTGTGGAGATGTTATTTTATTTTATTGAGGTTTTCATGTAGTATTTCTGTGGAAGGACACAGATTTTTGGATCGAACAAATAAGTTAAGTTTTTTGTGGAGTTTCTATTTTTTTGTTATTATTGATTATTGAAGATGTTCTTTTGTAATAGGAGCTGACTCTCTGGACCTCTAGGAACGGGGCATTACATTTGGTATCAGAGCCGGGTTTGAGGTTCTGCAGACAATAACATATGAGGTTTTGGATATCTATGGGTTTAGGAAGTGACTTTGAATTTGACGTTTAGAAATTTGAGGACTAAGAAATGATTATGTCGAAATTTAAGGTTTAGATTTTAGGTTGACTTCGTGGAACGAATTTTGGTTAGGAACTGGAGGTTTAGACTTATGACATTGATGTTTTAGAGGAATTATTAGAATTGATTTGGAGATTTGGAAGTGAGATGCAATGTGCGCAAATATGTATGAAGGTTTAAGTATTTGAGTCTTGATTTTAGGTGCAACAAATTTCGAAGATGAATTTTTTTTTAAGGGAGAGAGAATGTAAGACCCGGGTCCAGTGCCTAGTTGTTTTCAAAAAACAAATTTGAATTTTTATGTGTGAAAAGCTGATTTATAATTTTTTGTTTTTACACTAACAGATTTTAGCCCAATTTTTTTGAAACAGCCCAAGCCCGTAAGATCTCGTACCAGAACCCACAACATGCACGTCTGTTTCCTTTGCATGCATGTCTATCCCGCTTGGGTTAACGACATCACTATTTATTCATGAGTTTTCCACTTCACTTGCACTTCACGCAAAGCCTCATTCTTTCTTCGATCACCTGCAACCCTATACTAGTTTACCACCCCTTCTCGACGCACCAACGGCCTCTAGTCGTCATCGAGGAAAATAACTGAAGCCTCCATCACATCACAACCACCCTACCGAACCCGAGTACAACCACATCGCTGCCCAAGTGCTCATCCAGGAAGCAACAACCGCGAGCCATCCTGGCACGTCCACAAACATCCCCTGTTTTTTGTTTCCTGAAACAGAGCACCCACCCCTCCCTCATTCTCCCCCACCATAAACAATGCAAACCCACCACCTAGTCAGTCACGGCCCCAACCTGCTCAGCCATTTGGCACCACCTCTGTTGCTGCATCACCGAGCAGCAGTAGTTACAGAACGGCCCAAGCCACCGACAGCACCTCCATGTCACTCTCTCTCGGCTTAGTCTCTATCTCCCTCACGTTTTGCTCTCTCTCACCGTGTTTCTCTCTCTCTCATCACTGCCCAGCCGCCGAGCTCACCACCGTCGACCCCGCCCAGCCACCTACCACCGCTCTCGCTTCTCACAGTGAGTCTCCGTCTCACGTCCCTGGCGCTCTCTTTCGCTAGTGAGCATTTTACAAACTAAAGTCTACTTTGCATTTTTACGTAAAGCTTCTTACGAGTGGAAGACTTGTTTTTGTTGAAAATTATAGATTTTTAAACTAAAGCATGATGATTTTTTTTTTAAGTTATATTTCAGCGGGTTGGTTTCTTACGTTGACCTGTCTTTTACTAGAAAATTATTGGATTTTTTAGTGGGCTTCGACTTCCCTTAAAATGGTCTAAAAAGTCTGTTTGACAGAAGATAGTTAAGGCTTTTAAACTGCAGTTGGTTTTAAGGTCTTACGAATTTAGAGTTTTTGTCTTGGTCGGAAAAATTGAGTGAAAATTGAGGTATTCCAGATTTGATGATATTTTAGGGTTACAAGAAATTTAGATTTTTAGGAAATAGATTACTTAGCATTTAAGGTTTAAGTATTGAAAATAGTGTTAATTTCGGATGTTTATGGAAATTACGTGACAATCTTATACGTGACGATTGATTTTCGTTCGACCTGTTGTGGAGAACTTCAGAAAGCTAATAAGTCCAAGTAAGCGGGATTCCTATGCTAGACTTTGCATAAAATAAAATGAACTGAGGTCAATTTTGGGAAATATGCATGTTTTGTTATGAAAAGAAATTTGAAATAATCTCAATTATTTGTTATGCATTACTCATGAAATTCAGTATAAGAATAAGGTACTTTTCTGGCATGACTGGTGTAGACATGAGCTTATCTTTGGCATTCCATTATTGAACTGAGAAAAATGAGCGAATACGAAAATTTGATAAATTTGCATGTGACGTGAAGATGTTCTGAATCTGTTTTGAAAAATGTGAAATGATCTGAATTTCAGTACTCTATTTTGATATCATGTGGCATCTGAAAAACCATTAGCATGACTTTCTAATTCTGTTCTGACTCTGATTCTGATTTCTGTTTTGACTCTGATTTGGATTCTGATATGGTGATTCTAATTCTGTTTTGCTCTAATTTGTGGCCCTATCACGGGATATAATAGTGATCTTTGGCCTTGTCACGGGATATAATAGTGACTTCTGGCCCAATCACGGCATATAATAGTGACCTTTAGCCCTGTCACTGGATACAATAGTGACCTCTGGCCCTACCACGGGATATAATAGCGGCCTTTGCTCTGAGTGTAATTGCTTTGGTAATATGGTGATTCATGTTCTACTTGATTTTTCGCAGAATGGACAACCCTACCATGGGTTATTTTGGTACGTCAAGTTATGAATAATTTGAGTCTTTGTGGAGATGTTATTTTATTTTATTGAGGTTTTCGTTTAGTATTTTTGTGGAGGGACACAGCTTTTTGTATCGAACAAATAAGTTAAGTTTTTTGTGGAGTTTCTATTTATTTGTTATTGATTATTGGAGATGTTCTTTTGTAATAGGAGCTAACTCTCTGGATCTCTAGGAACAGGGCGTTAAAATTGTCATTCCCACTAGGTGCATTAGAAGAGAGAAACAAGAATTGATCAGGTTGACCGGACGTTCTTGAACACATGATTGGGAAAACTTCTATTAGAAGATATTGTGGCAGTCTGAATTAAGGATTGATGATGAAGATTAGAGAACAGATCACCTTGCAGCATTATAGTCCACTTTAATGTGCAAAGTTTCCAAAACCAGAGAAAACCCAATATGCTAAACTAAAGAAAAACTGAACAGGATAATTACAAAGTAAAATCCAAAAACCCCAAAAACAAATCCATAAGGAAACAAAACCTAGAACTCCCAGTGTAACACCAACTTCAGTTACACAAAAATTTAACCAAAATCCTAACTTCATGTTCATAACCCAAACCCATTAAACTACAATCCAAAGTTTTGATTACCTTCATCACAAAGCAACTCACAACGCTAAACCACGAACACATACAACAAAGACACATAGTAATCTTCTTTCTTATGCACTCTTTCGGCACAAAATAGAGAGCTGAGAGAGAGAGAGAGAGAGAGAGAGAGAGAGAGAGATGGTGGAGGAGAGATGGCATACAAACGAGGAGGACGAGCATGGTTGCCTTGGTGGTGAAACATGACTAAGGGGGAATAGGCACGGAGGTGCTCAGCATGATGGAGCCACTAAGTCTCGGTGTTGGTAAACAACATTTACATTGTGGTTCTTAAGAGATGTAGCGGAGATTGAAATAGAGAGAGGGAAAGGCATAGACAAGAGAAGCAGATAAAGTGAGTGAGAGAGTGAGAGACGGAGAGGAAAACAAAGAGTGGAAGGGAGCCGTCATGGTGGGTTTCTATGCACAGGACGAAATGAGAAAGAGGGAGACATCGGGCAGAGGGGAGGGGAAAAACGAAGATGACCGAACCCTAGGGCTTATTTCCCTTTTGTTTTAAAATTTGACCTTTTACGGTGATGAAATCTCACCACAAATAGATAGAGAAAGTGCCGGAATCTATATTTAAGGTATTTTGCTGCATTTTAATATTGCCGCAAAAAAATACAGAGCGTTTGCGGCTAATTTTTGTCGCTGTAAAATAGTTGAGGAAAAAAAATTCCTATAATTTGCAGCTGGTTCTATTTGCCACGATGGATTTTTGCCGCAAAAGTTTTGTTTATGCAGCTACTTTACAAATCGCTAGGAGCAAAAATTGGGATCAGTAAAACATTACCATTTGCATCTAAATTTTTGTTGCAAGAAAAAATGTAGCCGCAAAAATGCATATTTCTTGTAGCGAGAGAGATAGATCAAAGAGAAATTAACTGGTGTAATCAGGAAAAGCAAAGGTTAACGATTGATGTCACTACAACACATTTGCTCTTTAGTGACAGTTGAGAATTTGTGACAGTTCCTAAACCGTTACTAAAAAGTCTTTTCTGTGACGATTTCTGAAAACCGTCACTAAAGAAGGATGAGTTGTTTTTTATGTTCTAACGAATATAAAAATTACGTTCGAACGTCACATATACGTTCGGACATGTGGCTCCGTACGTGCGAAAGTGAAATTTTTTGGCGCAAATGTCCGAACCTTAGTAATTAACGTTCGAACGTTACTTATAAATTTAAATTAAATATGCTCTAATTTTAAATTTATGTGGTTTTTATATTGCATAATTTGGATACAAGTCTAAAAAATTGACTTGTATACATTTATATATACACAATTTGTAAAATATAATTATATATTTATATATATAAATATATATTTATGCTTATATATATAAATATATATACATATTTAAATATATATTTATATTTATGTATATTTGAAGTGCAGTGATTTAGTATTGAAGTTGAAAAATATAACATTAAAGAAGATTGAGAATTATAATTAAAAAACCATAGATATATTAAATAATATTGTTCCTTACAAATATTAAAAAAAAAATACAAAATATGATAAAAGTACGTAAACAACACTCAGATGATATCGCCGTCCGAGAAAGTCGTAGCGGCCCATACCTCCTCAGTCAAGGTATCAACCTTGTTGTTGAGGATATGTACACGGTGTGACATCTCGTCAACAGACGCCTCTAGAGGCCCGAGCCTTTCATCGATCTTACGATCGATATGCGCAGTCAGCTGTGAGATCACTGCATCAATCCAAGCAGGCCGCACATCTCCCGCAGATGTACTCGTCGGTTGCTGACCACTACTCCCCACACCGAGCTAGGGCTGCGTCGGAGGAACTAGATCTTGTACAGGGGTGGCCGATGTCCCCTCGCCTATCCAATGCTACGTCGTTGAGTGATCTTTGACCAGCTCTAAAGACTGGGTTGGCACTCCCCTAGCAAGTAGTAGCCGGCTGAGTAGGACACCGTATGGGAGGTTGTCCGTGGAGATGATGCTCGCCTCGTAACGGATCCTGTCAAAGATGAGCAATGGCAAATCTATGGCATCTCCACGTGCCACCAGTATCAAAAGCTGTGCCCGAGTCCGACTAAATGTGGTCTTATGTGCCACAGGATCCACGTTTGTTGCAACTATAAGATGCAACATGAGGAAGAATGGTAGCAAATGATTTTGGTGGAAGGAGTTTGGCCTCTTGAGCTGCATGCGGTCTCTCCCGGTGAGGATGTATAAATCCTCGTCTCGGTCGTCATCCCTAGCCAAAGGGCCAACACCCTCGGCCTCTGACTGGTTTGCATCTCTGGCTGATGATGCATCAAGTGGGCCAGTAGGTGATGTAGAAGTGCCTACATCTGCCTCAATCGATGTCTGAACTCCTCGATGAATCCTGAGGTGGTTGGCCTGATGACATCAGCTGAAAACTCAAATGTCACACCGCATACAGTCACGGTATGAGAGGATGCGTCCTGAGGCATGGAGCACATCTCCATGTATAACTCCTGAACCATAGAGGGATATGCCTTACCCCTCAATGTGCAGATATTTCCCCAGCCTCTACTGAGGAATACATCTCCCAGGTTGGTTTGCTCCCAGGTGAGCTCGTAGAACTCGTAGATCAAGGCCTCTCGCTCGGCCATTACAGTATGAGACCCGATCCGAGCAGTGTCTTGAGTGGCTCCTTCCCTCCCTCGTTTCCTGGAATGCAAATGATGAGCCATCTCCTGAAAATAGAAAATGAAACAAAATTAATTGTACTGTTGATGCATATTTGTCTTAATATTAAACTGCATTAATGTTCGAACGTTAAGATAGAGCATTCGGATGTTTAACTAAACCTACAAACATCGAACGTATCATAAATTTTATTGTTATACGTTCGAACGTAAAAAATATACGTTCGGACGCAAAATTGTTAAATTTTTTTTAAAAAATTACGTTCGAACATAAATGTAGTAACATCCGAATGTATCGAACGTAAATGTAGTAACGTCCGAATGTATAAAATATACGTCTGGACGTGGAAACCCAACCGTTAGGAAATTGAAACGGCATACGTTCGAATGTATTGGTGTAACGTTCAAATGTTACGAGACAGAATGGTTGAGATTCTCGAAAGCTCGAAATCCTATTTCTACTGGGCTAAATGCCCAAAGGTCACCGTAGAAATGAAGTATACACTTCAAGGAACATTTCTACGGTGACCTTTTGGCCAATGGTTACCTGTGGTGGTCAGAAAATCGAATTGAAAATCCAGCCACCATGGGTTTTAATTTTAATAAAAATGGAACCTACGTCGATCGACAAAATATATGTTTAGATAAAATTAAGATGCCTATCCTTTAGTGACGGTTGTGGTGGAGTTTGACAGCGGCGGCGACGGAGGAGTGGCGATGTCGAAACGGAGAAATGAGTTTTGTCCGATCGGTTTTGGATTTATATACATATAACGTTTGAACGTTATATTTATTAACGTTCCAACGTTTTTGAAACGTCCGAACGTTAATAAATATACGTTTGAACGTTTTTTTTTTATAAAGAAACTGATCTCATTAATCATAATAACCACTTACAACCACTCTACATGAACCGAGTGATACGGTTACACCATTTCTTTGGTTACAACAGAGAGAAAACAAGAAGGAGAGATTTCAAGATCATACACATCCTCCGGGCAATTCAGTGCACCCTTAGCTAGGTAATGAGTAGCCATATTGGCATCTCGGTAATGTGAAACAGACCAATCAGTATACGTACTAAGAATCCTCATTGCATCTTCTACAAGGTAGCCACCCAAACTCCAGTTCATTTGATGCTGTTTGAATAAGTCCACCACTTGCATAGAGTCCCCCTCGAGACAGAAGTGAGTTAGGCCCATCTCTTTGCAGAAAACTATAGCCAGTAAAAGACCATATGCTTCAGCATCAAAGGGTCCACCTCTAAGGGTTCTATTTGCACGCAAGCTGCCTATGACTTGTCCATTATGATTTCTAACAAGGACTCCTATTCCAATTCTCCCTTCTTGCAGCTTTACTGCCGCGTCCCAGTTGACCTTGAAAGATCCTATCTCGGGTTTTGACCACCTGTGAGTCCCTGCTTGAGCTTTGAGACTGGCCCCTGGATCTTCTTTGAGTGCCTCCCTATATGAAGAGATTTCTGCCTTGGCTTGTTGGCGAACAGTTGTTGGGTGTTTGAACTCTTTGCCATGGATGACATCATTCCTTCTAGACCATAATCCTCTCGTTGTGACAGCCACCTCAGCAAGCTCTTCTGGGTTGAGAATCTCTACTAATCTGGACCAGATATCAAACACCAAGTCACTATGCATGGATAACTTCTGCACCTTCTTTATGCCTTGACTCCACACATCTTTGGCAGCAATGTAACTCCAAAGGACATGGCCAGAAGTTTCAGGTTCCTGCTCACAAATCAAACAGACACTGTGCTCTACAACTTTCCTCCTTCTCAAGTTTGCTAATGTTGGGAGAGCCTCTTTACAAGCTTTCCATAGAAACATCTTAGTGGCAGGAGCTACTTTTAATTTCCAAATGGTTTTCTAGACTTGATTTTCCTTGCCTTTGACTGAGGTTTCCCCTTCTATCACTCTTTCCATCTCTTTGCTGAGGTGATACCACTTCTTACAGTATAAAGGCCATTAGTTGTGAACTGCCATACTAACTTGTCCTCTCTCCCACCCAAGCTAATGGGAATTACTTTGATGTTATCTATTTCCTCCTTTTCACACCAACAATTGATGGGAATTGCTTTACGTCCAGATGTGGAAGCCCAACTATAATATATTAAATAGACTATCTAGTAACGATTTATATATTTTTGATAGACTATATAGTAACTATAATATATTCCATAACATTAATATATAATAGTAACGATTTATATGTTTTAGATAGACTATATAGTAATTATAATATATTATATAACATTAATATATAATAGTTTTGTTTATATGTTTTATATAGACTATATAGTAACTATAATATATTCTATAACATTAATATATAATAGTAACGATTTATATGTTTTAGATAGACTATATAGTAATTATAATATATTATATAAAATTAATATATAATAGTTTTGCTTATATGTTTTATATAGACTATATAGTAACTACAATATATTCTATAACATTAATATATAATAGTTTTGTTTATATGTTTTATATAGACTATATAGTAACTATAATATATTATATAATATTAATATATAATAGTTTTGCTTAGATGTTTTATATAGACTATATAGTAACTATAATATATTCTATAACATTAATATGTAATAGTTTTGCTTATATGTTTTATATAGACTATATAGTTATAATATATTCTATAACATTAATATATAATAGTTTTGCTTAGATGTTTTATATAGACTCTATAGTTATAATATATTCTATAACATTAATATATAATAGTTTTGCTTATATGTTTTATATAGACTATATAGTAATTATAATATATTATATAACATTAATATATAATAGTTTTGCTTCTTTTTTTTTTTAAAGGAAGAGTCGAGAGTCCCATGTCCGATAGTGACCCCCTCCCCAATTTATTAAAATCCCTCTCTTATGGCGGAGGAATACCGTGGTAACAAGCAGGACACTTGGGATTTACAAATATTCAACAATCTATCCCATGCATAAAAAATATCAACAACCTCTATAACAACAAACAAATAAAAAAACAAAAAAACAATCTAAATAGGCCTATTTATAACCAAACAAATAACGCACAGCTAGCATTACCAAACTCCAACCTTTAAATACGTAATGACGGAAGACCCAATGCATCAAGCCTCATCATGCCCTTTACTTGCGGCGGTAACTCATCTTGATCTCTATACCTTCTCGAAAGACCAGCCTCCCCTTGTCTCGCAAAGAAATCCGCGACTTGATTGGCCTCTCTAAAATTATGCGAAATAGAATAATTGATACCCCTCAAAACTTCTACTTGTTCATCCCAATAATCCCAAAGGTACCACACAGAACAACTTCCCCTTGAAATCCAGTTTACCACTAAAGAAGAATCACACTCAATCTCTACTTGATCAAACCCAAGCTCCTTACAAAGCTCCAGCCCTACAATGAGGCTTCTCATTTCTGCCAGATTATTTGTTCCATACCCAAACTCTACTGAAAAAGCTGCCTTAAACACTCCTCTATTATCCCTTATGACACCACCACCCCCACAATTTCCCGGATTCCCCCGGCAGCTTCCATCCACGTTAAGTTTAACCCAGCCTAACCTTTGCTTACACCATCTAACTAATTTTGGAGAAGTCTTATTACAGCATCGCATTGGTATATCCAAGGCACAAAAAATTTGAGCTTCTGTTCGTGTTTTTGGAACACTTCCATTCATGTTTTCCGTGATCTGTCTCAACCAATATTTAACTTCCAGCCACACTTCATTTGCCGTTTGGCTCACAGACTCCATTCTGGCCTTACATCTACGCCCCCATAACTTCCAGGTTATCAAGCTCGGGGAGCAAGCCAAACAGCGTCCCATATTGTGATGCTCGACGTGCACAACGTAGCCATACTGTAATACGGGCTCTCCAAGTATTCGTAGGCATACAATGAATACCCAACGTCACCTCTACTTTTTTCCAAACTTCCTGAGCAATGGAACCTATACAAAGAACATGATCAAGTGTTTCAACTTTTCCATTCTGACAACAGTTTCATCTAGATGCTAACGGAACTCCCACTGTCTGTATGCACCTATCAACCGGTTGACAATTAAACCAAGATTTCCACATGCAAATAGACACTCGTTTAGGAAGCAGGGGATGCCAAAACCATTTTAACATTGGGTCCTCCTCTTGGCGAACACGAACTACTTCCCAAGCACTAGCCGTATTGAAACTTCCATCTATGGATGGTTCCCAGATGTTGATATCCAGCCCCTCCTTACACTTTAATGCTGAGCTTACTATTTCATTGTCCTGTTCTTCTCCCAACAACTCCATTAACATGTCAACATTCCACCCATCTCCATCCCAGCACTCCCTAACCTACATTTTTCTATTAATCATTTCTTGAACTTGCACACAAAGTGGACCCGTGGCAAGCCAACGATCAAACCAAAAAGAGGCTTTTCCTTCTTTAATCCGACATCGAACCTGATCTAGAACTTCAGGCATAACTCTAACAATAGAACGCCAAAACTGAGAACTTTTGTTCGGACTTGCCTCACGTAAATGCTGGCCATCTTTCAAATATCTGGCCTTAAAGAACTTTGACCACAGATTGTCAATTGTCAAAATGCGCCAAACGAATTTCATATGCATGGATTTTTCCACTTCCAGCAGATCTCTAATTCCTAAGCCTCCTTCAATCATAGGCTTACAACATTTAGACCAATTCCACCATTTCCTCTTTCCTCTACCCTTATTCTCACCCCAGAAAAAAGTTGACAGCATGGTGTTTATTTTTTTGAAAAGCAACTTGGGGATATCCAATACCGCCAGTTGATGAATCGGCATTGAAGAAAGAACATGTTTGATCAATGTGAGCCGACCCCCTTGAGATAAAAGTTTCAATTTCCATCCAGCCACCATATTCTGAATTTTCGATACTAGCGGCTCTAGAATACGAGCTGTGAGATGCCCCGAGATTAAAGGAACACCAAGATAAGTAGTTGGGAAAACCCCTTCAGCAAAACCTATCAAACGTAATAAGCTTCGTCTTCTGGTATAAGGAATGCGCCTCGACAAAAAAGTATTGGACTTCTCTTTATTAATTAGTTGACCTGATCAGTCCTCATATTTCTTTAAAACTTTGATGAGCATTCGAATAGACCTCTTCTTACCATTTGCAAAGATTAAAATATCATCTGCATAAAGAAGATGAGAAACCAATGGCGCCCCTCGTGGATGATGGAAAGCCCCAATCTTACCCTCTGAAAAATTCTTCTTAATAAGCCGAGAGAGCACTTCCTGCAAAAGAATAAAAAGATAAGGAGATAAAGGATCCCCTTGGCGAATGCCACGGGTAGGTTTGAAAAATCCTTTGTAAGTTCTATTCATCATTATGGAAAACCAAGGAGAAGAAACACACTCCGCCACCAACCCACAAACTTACGGAGAAAACCCAAATCCCTCCAAAACCGAGTTTAAAAAAGTCCAGTCCACCCTATCATAGGCTTTAGCCATATCCACCTTCAACATCACATTTCCACCATTGGACTTCTTATGCAAGGAATGAATCATTTCCTGTGCCAATGTGATGTTCTCAAAAATGCTTCTACTTGGAATGAAAGCTCCCTATTCTGGAGATATCACTCGTGATAAAAATCCCGTCATGCGCGCAACCAGTACCTTAGTAAAAACCTTATAAATGACATTGCAAAGGCTAATCGGCCTAAACTTATCAAAGCTTTGAGGATTCGGAATTTTTGGAATCAAGACAATATATCATGTAGAATAAAATCTTGGTAGAGATGAACCATTAAAAAAATCTCTCGCTGCTTCCATAACCTCATTTTTAACAATATCCCAGTAATCATGAAAGAACGCCGACCCAAAACCATCCGGACCTGGGCTACTCTGTCTAGGAATTGCAAGAATAGCATTCCATACCTCCACCTCTGTAGGCGCACTGCATATACCCAAATTTTCATCCTCAGAAATTACAGGAAAAATAATATCATCAAATTCAGCTCTGCCACTAGGTCCTGTTCCCGTTAAAAAAGAATGGAAGTACCTCACAGCCCCTTCATGTACAGCTTCTGGAGAATCCAAGACTTCCCCGTCCGCGAATGATAAAGAGGATATTAAATATTTTTTCCTCCTTTGATTTACAAAAGCATGAAAAAATTTTGAATTGTTATCCCCTTCCACCAACCACTTCTTTTTGGCCTGTTGAGCTATACGAATCTCCTATCTTTTATTCCAGGATTCCAACTCTAATTTTGTGAGAACAAATTCTTCCTCTATTTCCGGTGAATAGCCTCCCTGAAATTGGGCATCCAGTCCTTCCAAGCATTCCTCTAGTCTCCGAATATTGTGCTCCACACGCCCAAACACATGCCTATTCCAATATCGGATAGCCAACTTAGCTCTTTTGAGCTTTGCAGCTAAATGAATTAAACCCGTCCCTTGAACGTCTTCCCTCCAAGCATCCTCAACGCATTTCTGAAAACCATGATGAGTACACCACATATTTTGGAACCGAAAAGGTGCAGGTCCATACCTAAGTACCTCTCTTTGAAAACGAATTACCATCGGGTTATGATCCGAAGACATACGTTTACCATATTCATAACAAACGTCTGGAAAGTTCTACAAAAGAAATGTATTAGAAAGCGCTCTATCTAGTTTTGCCCAGCTCCTAGATGCTCCATCATGTCCATTACACCAAGACATATTCCTACCAATCACTCCAATATCCAGCAGACTACAACTGTCCAGACAGTCATTGAATTCCTCCATTGCCAATAAAGGCCTTGGTCTACCTCCAATGCGTTCACTATCCACCTTTATAATGTTGAAGTCGCCTCCTACTACCCAAGGAATATCATCGCTTCTAGCAAGCACCCGGTCCCTCCAAAGCTCTCTACGGTCAGCTTGGCGACATTTGGCATAAACAAAAGACATCAAAAAAACCTTCTCTTCAAAATAAAACAACCCAGACAAAAATTGATCAGACATTTGCAAAACATCAAACTTCAACTCGTCACTCCAAAAAATCCAGAGCTTCCCCCCAACCGATCCATTAGCACAATAGTTTGGAAAATTCAAAAAACTCGCCCACCTAAGCATGCTATTCTCCTCAACAAAAGGCTCAGAAATAACAACAATAGAAGGGTCCAATTTCCTCACAATCTTTTTTAACCTACTTCTTGATGTACCCAGCCCCCGCACATTCCAGACTAAAATTGGTTTGATCATAAATTAAGTTTATTAGAACGGGTGATGACCCTATGAGACTTTCTTGCACTTTTTAAATTAACATTAGGATTTGACTGACCCTGCACATCATTGTTCGAGCTACAGCCTTTCTCCAAAGATAGCTTTTGAAGAACATTAACCTCCTCCTCTCGGTCAGATTCACACTCATGAAGAGCATGCAAAATTAGCATCCGACATTCTCTTTCCAGTAATTCTGAAACCACATCTGTCGGTTGCAATACCTGCTCCCTCACCATAGCATGGCCTTCTACTAGCATCACATCTACCTCCAGTACAGCCAAACACTGCCCACCATCGAGATTATCTATCTGCACATTATTAACAGCCAATTCTTCATCAGGTTCCTCCCCTTGTTGCTCCACGCTCACACCCCCTGATCCCACAAGATCAAGAACCTGCTCATGCACTATTTCCCCTTATTCTAAAACCCTCGGAGGAACCACCATGCTCACGGCCACAATCGGTAACTCAGTATCAACTACACCACTCTGCTTTTTATCAAGAGTACTTTGTTTTGCATCATCATCCATACATAAGTCCTTCGAACTACCAGGAACATCGTTTACCTTCTCCCTATTACATTCCTCCTCTTTATCTGGTGCTTTCATACGCCAGACTTCTTGTCGAGAACCAACCTTACGTTTATCATTACCACTAGTGACTTTCTTCTCCCCTGCTCGACATACCATCTTTGAATGTCCTTGTCTATGGCATTTATCACAATAGAAACCTTGTTTATCATACCTTACTTCTTGCCAGATTTTCTGGTTTGCAGAGACAACAATCGGGAATCTTTCGACTTGGTCTGCCAACAAATCTACCTCCACACACAGCCTTGCACCCGTAGCCTGAGTTCGATTGATCGTAGCATTATCCGTTCCAAGATACCTCCCGAACCTCTTAGCTAGAATCTGCAAACAATCTACTCTATACATATGCATTGGAAGACCTGGAAGAAAAATCCATTAAGGGGCCAGAGATGGCTCCTTGTGAAGATTAAAATCTTTCGTCCATCGGAATAGCCTGAAGGAACTCCCAGCAAGAAACTTGGCTTCTCTCGCCCATCCATGCAAGAAATCTCTTTCATTCATCATCTAAACCAGCACATGGAAATCATCCATGAAACTAATAATCGGAATCGCCGAAAGACCCCAAGTCTTGATAATCGATAGTTGTATCACATCAATGGAAGGCCTGGATTGTAAGAACTTCATGACTAAAGCATATTGGAAATCTTCCGCTGCTTTGTTCATCTCAGACTCAGAAAAAATGAAACCAACCTCTCCATCTACGTCAACAGGATATCTCATAGGTAGCTTATACGCCGATGAAGAAACCGTACGTGAAACTGCCTGTACAAATGTTTTTGGAACCACATCTCCCTCAGAACGTGACCCCACTGGCAAAGGACCCACCAGGGGGCCGGCGGAAACTGCCATGAACACTAACGTAAACTCACAAAATGCTAAGAAAGGGAGAGCTTTTTTGGAGCGTTTCTTGGAGCCTTAGAGTAATACAATAATCCTAATAGTTTTGCTTATATGTTTTATATAGACTATATAGTAACTATAATATATTCTATAACGTTAATATATAATAATAACGATTTATATATTTTAGATAGACTATATAGTAACTATAATATATTATATAACATTAATATATAATAGTAACGATTTATATGTTTTAGATAGACTATATAGTAATTATAATATATTATATAACATTAATATATAATAGTTTTGTTTATATGTTTTATATAGACTATATAGTAACTATAATATATTCTATAACATTAATATATAATAGTATCGATTTATATGTTTTAGATAGACTATATAGTAATTATAATATATTATATAACATTAATATATAATAGTTTTGCTTATATGTTTTATATAGACTATATAGTTATAATATATTATATAACATTAATATATAATAGTTTTGTTTATATGTTTTAGATAGACTATATAGTAACTATAATATATTCTATAACATTAATATATAACTATTTATATTATAAATATTTTTAAACTATATATATATATTTATATATATATATAGTAGATGGAATATGTGTTTTAAAAAACTTAATTTTGTGAATTTTTCACGTTCTAACGTTAATTTATTACGTTCGAACGTTTAAAAATGTTGGGGGGAAATTTCCCACTCAATTGTATCGTTCGGACTTTATTACATGAAGTGTTCGAACATTACTATATTGTTGGCGGGAAGTTTCCCGCTCGATTATCGTCTTCTGTGATGACCATTTTCGTTCAAGCGTTTATTCTCAACGTTCGAACGTTTATTCTTATCGTTCGAACGAAAATATTAAAAATTTAACCGGCATGAAGTAACGTTCGAACGTATAAGTGAATCGTTTGAACGTTAATTCAAATGAAATGTTTTTGGCATAAAGTCACGCACGGGAGAGAAGCAGAATCATTTTTGCTTCCTAGTGCACGAAATAGAAAGGAGAGTGAGAGAGACGAGAGTGAGAGTGAGTGATAGGGGGAAAGAGTGAGAGAGGGATAGAGTGAGAGAGGGTGATTATTGAGGGTGAAGATTTTGGAAGTATTTCGGTAAGGAAAAATTATTTCTTCCATTATTTCCAATTTTCAAACATTTCTCTTGTGTTTTTTTTTTTTTATATATATGTATATGTCTCTAACAAGTTAGTATTGTTTTTTTTTTTTTTTGAAGGATTGGTTATTTTGGCAACTTGAAAGCTTATAATTTGTAAGAGAATATTAAAAATTTTCAAGGTATATTTCTAAACTTTAGTTATATATGTTTATGAATTTTGTGGTGAGAATATTGTGAAAATGTGGTAATATTGTGAAAATATTATGATATAGATTAGAAATATCATGTATTATTGTTTATGAATTTTGTGAATATATTTGTGAGTTTATGGTGTTTGTTGATGAATGTGAATATGTATAATATATTGTTGTGGAAACATTATGAGGTTTAGATAATTTTGTTGTGATTATTGTTTAATAATCTATAATATATGTTTATGAATATTGTTGTGTCTTGGATTTGTGTTGTTGTGATTAAGGTTTATGAATTGGATATTGTGAGAATATTGTGAATCCATATTGTGATATGGATATGACATGCATGTGATTATATGTTTATTAAGTATAATTATAATTATATTTTGTGAGTTTATTGTGTTTATTGATGAATACAAATGTTTATTATTGTTGTGGGAATATTGTGAGGTTTACACAATTTTGTTGTGGAAATAATTGTGTAAATTTTGTGTCTTGGATTTTAAATGTTGTGATTATTGTTTATTGATGAATGAATATGTTTAGAAATATTTTGTTATTTTAAGATAATTTTTTTGAACTTAGAGGGATAAGACTAAGTATAATAACTAAATAGAAATTTTTATTTATAATAAATAACTAAGTATTAATTAGTTATAATATTGTGAAAATTACAACTTAGATAGATAAGACTAAGTATAATAAATAAATACAAAATTTTCAACTTAATAAATAACTAAGTATCAATTAGTTATAATATTGTGAAAATTACAACTTAGATAGATAAGACTAAGTATAATAAATAAATACAAATTTTTATTTATAATAAATAACTAAATATCAATTAGTTATACTATTGTGAAAATTACAACTTAAATAGATAAGACTAAGTATAATAAATAAATACAAAATTTTCAACTTACTAAATAACTAAGTATCAATTAGTTATAATATTGTGAAAATTACAACTTAAATAGATAAGACTAAGTATAATAAATAAACACATATTTTTCAACTTAATAAATAACTTAGATAGATCATTCCCCCTCGTTGTGTACCTATGTCGATAGGTGCACTAACATATTCTTCCATTTCTATCTAGTTCAACAATATAAGACATCCAACTGTTTTTAACATTACTAGTTCTAACATTTTTTCCTTATATAAGATTCTTGTGTTTTTTGAATGAATATGCGTGGCATTGCATATCTAACCTTAGACCCGTTCAGGAATTAGTGTACATTTAGGTGTGCACTAATTCCTGAATTGTCCAGTGTGGACAATTTGAGATTATATTATCTGTATTGCACATTCTTGTTACTCCCACTGAACACGTTTAGTATGAAATTTCAGTGTCTTCCTCTACTGTTCTTCGGGTATATTGTTCATATGGTCACAATCCCTCTTAATGAACATGTATACTTGGAGAACTATGGGGAGGTGCTGTCGAAATTTCTACTAACGTGGAAAGTAGTAGAGTGACGGAATATGTGCAATATAGATAATATAATCTCGATGGGATAGGACCAACTACCTTATAAAAATTAGCAGTGGCAATTAGAGCATTACATGCATGTCAATTTTCAATGTACATTAAGTATTACTAATAGATAGAACTTTTTAGAAATGGACAAAAGTTGGATGCGTCAAGGCGATAGACTTGGAACGGATTAAGCAGCCTATGCGCGTGGAGTAAGAACCTTCATTGATTTTGCTCGAGGCTCTGCTGATAGTCGTGGTTACATTAAGTGTCTATGTCGAGGGTGTAAAAATTTGTGTGCGATAGGGTTGGCTGAAGTTGAAAGTCATATATTTGTGAACGGTATGGATCTGGGGTATACCCGATGGGTATTGCATGGTGAGCCGTATGCACAGTCAACGGATACATTGTCCGGTCATTTGAATTATTTGTGAGACATGGATGATGATTATGAGCGGGATGAGATGGAGGAGATGTTGGGTGACATTGGAGCTGGGATGTTTATGGATGACGTAGACGACAATGACTCAAGTGGTCGAGGGAGTGATTCTGAAAACTTTGCTGCAATGTGGGAAGATGCAAAGCGCGAGCTTTATCCAGGCTGTACAAAACATTCCAAAGTGTCGTTTATTGTGCGTTTGCTTTACATTAAGTCATTGTGTGGGATATCGACGAAAGCAATAAACATGGTCTTGGACTTATTTAAAGAGGTGCTTCCCGATGGGTCTGCATTGCCAAAGAACTTTTATGAAGCGAAACAGTTGAGAAAGGGATTAGGGTTTGAGTACAAGTCAATACATGCATGCAAGAATGATTGTGTTTTGTTCTGGAAGGAGATCGAGGGGAAACAAGCATGTCCTGTATGCGGAGAATCGAGGTGGAAGGCTAAGAAAAATATGCCGGTTAAGGTGTTGCAATATTTTCCCTCGAGACCTAGGTTGCAAAGACTATATATGTGTAAAACAACAGCTGCTGATATGAGATGGCATGAGGAGAAAAGAGTTAAGAATGATGCATACATGAGGCACTCAGCTGACTCACTTGCATGGCAATCTTTCAATGATCAATACCCAGAGTTTGGGATAGAAGCTCGGAATGTGCGTCTGGGACTCACTACCGATGGATTCAACCCTTTTGGGAATATGAGTACAAGTTATAGCACTTGGCCCGTAGTGTTGATTCCGTCACCATGGAGATGCATGAAGGCACCAAAATTTTTGTTAACTTTACTTATTCCCGGCCCGAGATCACCTGGAAATGACATTGATGTATTCATGCAGCCGTTGATTGAAGAGTTGAAAGAGTTATGAGAAACAGGCGTCAGAACATATGATGCATCCACGTCAAGAACTTTTCAGATGCATGCTGCAGTATTGTGGACGATAAATGACTTTCCGGCATATGGAAATCTTTCTGGTTGGAGTACTAAAGGGAAGTTAGCGTGTCCGACGTGTAATAAAGAAATTGGTAGTGAGTGGTTAACATATTCTCAGAAGTTGTGCTTCATGGGTCATCAACGTTATCTACCACCAAATCATGCATGGAGAAGCGAATGTGCTAAGTTTGATGGAAGAGTAGAGGACAAAATTGCACCAAATGAGTTGTCTGGAGAAGAGATAGTGGAACAACTGGTACATGTTAGAGCGAACAATTTTGGCAAAGGCCGGGGTAAGAATAAGAGAAAAAGAGGCGAAGCAGAATTGAATTGGACAAAGCATAGTATTTTTTTTGACTTGCCATATTGGTCGTCCTGCATGTTGCGACATAATTTGGATGTAATGCACATAGAGAAGAATATATGTGATAATATACTGGGTACATTGATGAGCATTAATAAAAAAACAAAGGACATGATCAAGACGAGGAAAGATCTTGAGAGAATGAGAATTTAACATAATCTACATTTGCGAGTGGACGACAATAGGGTGATCATGCCGCATGCATGTTTTACTATGACGAGGGAGGAGAGGATGGATTTCTGCAAATGGTTGCAAGGTGTGAAGTTGCCAGATGGTTATGCCTCAAATATCGGTAGATGCGTGAGTCCTGTTGACTAGAAAATTAGTGGATTGAAAAGTCATGACTGTCACGTTCTTTTGTAGAAGTTATTACTGGTGGGAATTCGTGGGAAGCTGACATCTAATGTACGTGTCGCCATAACTGAACTATGTATGTTTTTTAAGGATTTGTGCGCTCGAGTAGTAAATCGAGATATGTTGCAGAAGATGGAAGAAGACATTGCTACTATACTCTGTCAATTTGAGCAGATTTTTCCGCCATCAGTTTTTGATGTCGTGGTCCATTTAACAATACACTTACCCCGGGAGGCATTATTCGGTGGACCGGTGCAATTCCGTTGGATGTATCTAGTTGAAAGATATTTGGATCATTTAAAGCGCACTATTGGGAATAAAGCCAGAGCTGGGGTTCAATAGCAGAGGCCTATATATACGATGAATGGTTAACATTTTGCTCTCTATATCTTCGTGGTGTTGAGACACGATTTAATCGTCAAGAGCGAAATGCTGATCTTAAGGCTCTGACTCATCGTGAGCTATCAGTGTTTTCCCAGAATGTACGACCCTTGGGTGCATAAACGGGTTACGATTTAATTGATGGAGAGTTGGGTAAACTTCGTTGGTACGTGTTAAATAATTGCCGAGAGATTGATTGCTATCTCAGGTATGTTGTTGCATGCTTTGAGAAATTATAGTCAAATGTCGTTTAATTATAACTTTTGTGCTCAAAATATTGTTTTCTTTTGCACATATATACAGTGATCACATGGATAAACTTAAGATGGAATGCGTAGAGAATATAGAGGCAAGACACGAGGAAGAATTTTCTTGATGGTTTGAACAACGTATATGAACTAAAACTACATTGTGATTATTTGATTTATAATTTTTAATTCTGGGTTACTTTTAATACGTATATATTATTGAATTGATAGATTTTAGAACAACGTGCTCATGATCCCGGATCAGTTTCTCCTGAATTGTATGCATTGGCCCTTGGTCCCTCTAATAGAGCAATTCGATACACTGCATGCATGGTTCGAGGTTATAGATTCTATACTCGGGTCTGTGAACGTAATAGAAAGACTCAAAACTGTGGTATGTTGGTCGAGGGAAGTCATGGAACAGACGATATTGACTATTATGGTGTCATACATGATATTATCGGATTGAAATATCTGGGTGGGTCTGTAACATATGTCTTTAAGTGTGATTGGTGGGACCTAGGCGGTGGTCGGGTTTTAATACATAGGGATACTAACTTTACGAGTGTCAATACGGCATCTAAATGGTATGAAGATGATCCATTCGTATTGGCTTGTCAAGCTACCCAAGTCTATTACTTGATTGATCCAATGAAAAACGCTGATGAAGATATTGGAGAGACAGCTTGGCAAGTAGTACAGAAATTTGTCCCTCGAAATATATATGAAGCAAGAACGAGTGCGGATTACGAGAATAATGGAGATAAAGATGACACTCCGATAGTAGAGGCCTACCAAGAAGATGGAGAGGGTATTAACTTGTTTGTTGACATCGATGCACTCTAGTTGCTCCCCTTGTGTAGAGATGACGTCCCACTCTTCCTTCTCGACCTGTCCGTATTAAATGATCATTCAATTTAAGTAAGTGAAGAAGAAGAAGGAGAAGAGTCAGAAGAAGAAGATGAAGAAGAATCCAAGGAGGAAGTGGATAAGGAGGACGAAGAAGAGGTTGATGACGACGACGAAGATGCTATTGAGAGAGATTCTGAAACAAGCATGAAAAATACATCCAAAGATGAAGAATAAAAGTACTAAATTTTTTATTCATATAGGTGACTATAAAATATTTGACTTTTCAATCATTTTTTCTAATTGATTTTCTTTATCATATTAATCATGCCTCAAGGATGCCACCAAAACGACAACGAAGAAATTTGCCCCCTCCACCTAGTCCAAGTCCCTAACCTGTTGAGGACTCCCCATCCGAGTGTTTCTCTCCTGAAGATCAAGTGCAGACGCAAGAGAACGACAACCAGTTGACACCTACCAGTAAGAAAATAACAACATAGTTAATTATATATCAATACTTTTATCTCAACAACTATATAACTATAATTATATTATATCTAATAGTTGATGCATCCGCTCGTCGTGGTCGTGGTTATACACGTGGCATTTCTCTTGAGAAATGCCGAAGGCATGGAAAACTCAGGGTCAACATTCATGATAATTCCACTGGAGGCGTGGATGATAGTGCAGCAGCGCTTTCCTCCTATATTGGTACAGTTGTCCGAGCTTATGCTCCATTTATGTGCGATCATGGCGAGATGTTTTGCTCGAGATTAAGGAGCACATTCGGAGCCGTGTGCTGGTAAGTTTACTACATTGAGAGTACATTTTTTGTATACTAGATTAGTGTATTATATTTTTAACGTAATTCGCTTATTAGGATGAATTCGACCTCGACTTTGGTCGTAGCGAGGATTTAAGAACTGTGAATGGGTTGATGGCTACACTATTCCGACGTCACAAGGGACGATGTCATGATCACTTCAAGAAGTTTGAGACGGTTGAAGAGACTGCGCAATCCCCTTTCCAGCAGATGAAGTTAGACGATTGGAGAAAGTGTTGTGATCTTTTCGCAACTCCAGATTATCAGGTATTCTAGATTAATAATATCTAATGATTATTTACATATATATTTGGGCTATATATTTTACGTATATATATTACAATTAACATTCTTAATTAATTTTGTAGCACTTAAGTTCTACGAATGCTAATAACAGATCCGCTTTGACTGCCCATCATCGTGCTAGTTCAAGATTATTTCACCGTCTTGCTGATAAAATGGTAATTAATAATATTATAGAATTTATTTATTATTTATTATTTAAGTACTAATATTATCTTTTTAAAATTACTAATGTGGCTTTGTTAGAAACGTGATGATCCTGAAAATTTTTCCCTCATTCATGTCTATGCTGCTGCTCACACTAATAAGCGTAGTGAGTGGATGGATCCTGTCGCTGTAGATAATTATGTAAGCATTATTATTTTTGTTAAATAAATTATGCAACATGTGAAAATTTTATTTTTTATTTTGTATTTCTTTTAGTACGTTACTTATTGTGTGTTTTCTTTGACATGGCAGGAAAAAATGATAGAGATGCAGTCAGCTTCTGGGGAATCCTCTCCGAGTAACATAGACATATTCACGTAAGTGCTCGGGCCCAACTCTAGTATGACAAGAGGTTTGGGATGATCTTTCAAGCATTCTGGTTCATCCTCCTCATCCTCTTCAACTTGACAAATTAATAATCTTATCAAAGATTTGGAAGCTGCATGACGCGAGAATGAGTATATGAGGTCGAGGCAACAAGAGTTAGAGTCCCTCTTAGAGCGACAATCTCATTTAGAGACTCGTTTGCAGGACCAACAAAGAGACCAGGAAGAAAGAATGCGCAATGAAGTCCAACAGCAAGTGCAACGGGAGATGATGGTGCAAATGGAGCGTGTTATGTCATTGCAACAGAAGCGGGGTGGGCGAGGAAAGAAGAAATGAGTGAACTCAATTTAATTCGTGTATATAACTTTTATTATCTAATTTTAAAACTTTTTAAGACATTGTTAGTTGTAGAATATTTATGGTGTGTAATATGATACAATTAGTATGTTTCTTAATTTCTTAATTTATGAAATTAGTGTATTTCTGATCTGTACATTCGAATGTAAAAAAAAAACGTTCCAACAAGATTTCACGTTCGAACGTAATTACACCATTTGACAATTAACGTTCGACGAAACCTTCGAACGTACCATGTTCGTTCGAACACTTCTTCTTTAACATTCAAACACACCTCCGAATGTTACATTTGAGCGGTGTTCCCATAACGTTTGAACAAAAATTTGAACGTTTAATGCGTTCAGACGTATAAATGTTTGAACGCAAATATTATACGTTCGAACTATAATCAATCAACGAACGTCAGCTTCTGTCATTCGAACGTAAATTGCTCGGGTTGGTGTTCAGACGTCAAAAATTACGTTTGACCGCTACTTTCTGTGACAGTTTTCAACCGTCACAAAAAACTATAACGTTCGAACGTCACTCCGAACGGAACAACTCCAACAGTCACTAAAATTACTTTTAGTGAAGGTTCAACAATAAAGTGTCACTAAATGTATTCTGTGACGCATATTAGGTGACTGTCGTGGTGACGGTTTCAAACCGTCACAAAATGTCTTTAGTGACATTTCTCTGGTTTTTGATGACGGTTTTCTCTGTCATAAAAGGCAAATTGTGTTGTAGTGTGTCCATTTTCATTTTGGTGATGGTTCTAGCCATTTGGTACACGTATTTGCAAAGTTTATTATTTGAAAATACGTACCTGCTATTTTTATTGATTGCTAAATGAATAAGCTGGACCCTGAGTTTCTTAACGTCGTCGGAGAGAGTATCGTCATCTGTTAGTTGAGCACTACTTGAGTTGGTCTAAATAAAAATGCTTATTGATAAGGAAACAATAATTCTTTTTATAATTAATATTAATAGTATTATTACAAGAATTATTATTGTCTTAATCCAAACACTGAAAAAATACCAAACTTCGTTGTCTTTGTTGCTGACCAAAATTACAAAAATTTGGTCTAATTGTCATCATCAATAATTAATACAAAGTTTTAATTGTACTATTTAAAGCGAATACTGATTGGGTGGAAGTTATAATGGAGATTGTGAAATCATGAGTATAGGAAACTGATTAAGTTACAACTGTTTTATAATTATTTTATCTTTATATTAAATGAATGTCAGTTTTATAAAATATATAGTTGTTAATTGTGAAATAGATTGTAAAATAGTTGTATGTATGTCGCAACCCAATAATATATAGTGGTTCACCACATGATTAATTAATCTCTTTAGGAATGTGATTATATCAAGTCATTCTCTCTAAATTCTAGCAGCACCCTCATTTGCAAAAGTAAAATTACAAACTGAACTTAACCATGCATTAATAGCTCTTCCAAAATAGTACTACTATTTTCAAGCCTTTACACCACACACTACTTACACAACATAGCTTGTTTGTTAGTGCATTCATTTTCTTGCTTGAGAGCAGTTTAGAAACATTGTAGAATTTGAGAATAGAATAACTCCTTTAAAAAATACAAAAAAAAATTCCAATAAACAAAACCAAGAATAGGCATCAATCCAACTACAAGATAGAATCCAACTAAACTCAAACTAAATCTCTTATACCTTCACCCACGACAAGTACCAAGATTAAAAAAAAAAATTGAGCTGCCCTACATTAATTTATTAGCTTCGCACGACCATGTAATTAAGGGCATAATCTATTTAAGAATATGAAGTCTTACTTGTGTGTACGTATAATAATAGACTCAAACAGATTTTGGCTTTCTATAAACTCATTTCCCAAAGTCTTGGCTTTCTACCTAGTATTATCTCAAAAACTCAAACAGATTTTGTTCTTGGGAGGATTAATCAAATAACATTCTTGTGGCCTATGAAATAATTCATTTTTTGAGGAATAAGAGAAGGGGAAAGGAGGGTTACATGTCACTCAAACTTGACATAATTAAAGCCTATGATAGGCTTGAATGGAGCTATCTTGAGAAGGTTATGCAGTAGATGGGATTTTAGGATAAGTGGATACAAATGATTATGTTCTGTGTGAGATCAGTGAGTTTTTCTGTTCTTATTAATGGTGAGCCTACTGGTCCTATCTTTCCATCTCGAGGTGTTAGCTAGGGGGATCCTCTATCCCCTTACCTATTCTTGCTATGTACTGAGGGACTCACCTCCCTTCTAAATCAAGCAACACAAAGTGGGTGTTAAAGTTTGTCGAGGGGCACTTTTGATTAATCATCTGCTTTTTGCAGATGATAGTCTTCTATTTTGTAAGGCTAATTGTAATATCCCGTATTTTAGTGTATTTTTTTAATTGAATAATTATTGTATCTAATTTAAATATTGGTCTTCTTGTTTTAATTTATCATGTTTATTGTTGGGTTAATTTTCGATTTTTAAGTTGTGAAATTATTTTTTAGTGTCTTTCTTGTTATTAATTATTGTTTATTATTTAAAGTACACTTGATTTTAATTTATTTTATTGTTGGACTTCAATTATTTTATTTTATTAATTTTGAGTTGTAGTGTTTTTATTTGACTTCTAATTTATTTTTAATATGCCTTTTTCTTTGTTTGGGTAACTAATTTTCGAACTGGATTTTTGTTGGTTTAGTTTTATTTTTTCGTTTGGGCCCAGCCCATTCGGATTTCCAGCCCAAGCTTTGAGCCCAGGCCCATGGAAGACTTCCAGACTCCGTCGCACGGTTTAAGTCCTTTTTTCCATTTTCATGCGCGACCGTTTTTATTTCTTTTCCTTAGTTTTATCTGCTTTCTGTTTATAGCTTATTTATATGCTAAGCATCCTCAACCCTAGGGTATGTGCCACTGCCCAGCTTCGCTCAGTTCCTCCCAAGCCACCCTCGAAGCCAACTCTCTTTGCTTCTTCATCACCAACCCAGCTCACATGAAACTGTGCCACCCTACACCAAGCGAAACAGTCGCTGCGGCTACCCCCACGTGGAGTTCCCAGCCCAGCCCTCCGTCGACCGTACTACCGCTTCACCAGTGCACCCCCTCGTATACATCCGCTTAGACCAACTGCTGAACCGCGTTCCACAGCCACGGGAAACGGCAACCCATGGTTTTTGGCCAAGTCAAGTACTCTGTTTTTCTCTACCGAAAATAGAGCAAGGAAGATCTCTCCCAAGTCTTGGCACCAGCCACTCCAAGCCGTCGCCACCCACACAGAAAAGGCCGTCGGACACCCACAGGCCACCTCAGCCCGTAGCAGCCCCTCTCGGTGAGTACCTCTCTCGGTTACTCCCTCCTTTCTCTCCGCCCCCTCTCGCGCTCACCTCTCCCTCTCCTTTTCTCGTGCTCAGCCCAGCTCGACGGCATCTCCTCCGCACTCCTGGTCTTCAGCCGCGCCACCACAGTCCCTCCAGCCAGCCCCGTCGCGCCTTACCCGTCACGTGTGCCTCGGTTTCTCTTGGGTAAGCCCCTGCCATTGCATACATGTTTTATCTTCGTGTATGTGTTCGTCTGGCTTTCATGTTCTTAGTTATACATATATAAATATATATATATGTAACAATGTTAAACTAATAGAAGAAGTGCTATTACTGTTTTACCCCTTAGTGTATTTTTCTAGTTATATGTTTTCGGATGAGAGCTCTTTTTGGGTTATGTTTCAATGGGTGTTGTTTGAAGTCTCTTAAAATATTATCTTTTTGTGTAGATAATATTTTAATAATATTGTTAACTAAAGGAAGTAAACCTATTTTCTTTAGAGGAGTTTTTCATGGCTTATTTTATAATATTTTTAAAGTAGTCAAAGTATTCTATTAATTTTTAGATATTTTAAATATTACTTTTTATTGAGTTCCGTTATTATCTTAATACTTGTTCGATTAAATTTCTTATTCAGTACGAATTCGATTAAGTGGATATTGATGGTTTTAGAAAGTGATGGTATTTTAGGAATTATGAGAATTTTAGGTTTTGAGGATTTAAAATAGGTCATTTTAGCATTATAGGTTTAAATATCGAAATATGTGGTTGAATGGAAATTTACGGGAATTACGTGATTATCTTATAGGTGATGATTAATTTTGTTCGGTATTGTTGAGGAAATTTTTGAAAAAGCTAAGAAGTCCATGTAAGCGGGGTTCCTATGCTAGACTTTGCATAAAAAGAAAAGGAACTGAGGTTGATTTATGAAAATGTGCATGATATATTTGTTTTTGAAAAGAAATGTGAAAATAACCTCAGCTATTTGTTCTTCATTACTCATTGAACTCTGATGAAAGAGAAAGCATTTTTGTCATGACTGGTGTAGACATGAGCTTATTTTCTGGCATTTTGTTTCTGAACTGTGCAAAAGAGAGCGAACATGAAATTTTGTGCATAAATGATATTCTTGTGACCTGATTCTGTTCTGAAAATGTTCTGTACTCTGATACGATATGATGTGATTTTTGAAACCTCTGGCATGACATTCTATTTCTGTTCTGTTCTGACCTTACCACGGGTGTAAAACTGTGGCCTCTGTTTGGGTTGGTACCAACTTCTCTGTTTCTGGTGCACCCACTTTGGAAACAAAGTGGTTTTCTGCGTGGTCTTTCCTATGTGCACACTCGGGGCTTCGAGAATGATAAGGGGAAGATTCACACTCTGTTTCTGCCTGGTTTGGCCACCAAGGATAGCACAACCCTACCACAGGGGTTAAATATGATATATGATATGACATGATATGATAAGATGAAGATGTTCAGTTATGTTATGCCAAAGGGTTTATGAATATGAAAAGGTTGAAAAGTCGCTCTCATTTTCTGATAATACATTTTGAGATGTACATATGAAAATGAAATGTTTTGTTTTTGCATTCTGAACTTTCTGAAAATGCTCATGTTTACATACTAGTATATGTTCTCTGCTTACTGAGTTGTTGATAACTCACCCCCTTATCTTCATAATATTTTTAGATGATTTTGGACTTTTTCAGCTGATGATCAAGACTATGAAGCACTGGGTGAGATGATGTAAGAGTAGTGGATTAAGAATAGAGAGCCTTCGAAGAGTATTGGTGATTTTTGTTAAGAAATTTTCATTGTGTTCTGATGTCTTGGTGTTTTGAAGAATTGATTTTATTGAGAAAATTAGTTTTAATCAAAATTCCTTTATAATATTGGGAATTTGGAGTCGATAATTATATTGTTGGAATGTGGGTTTAAGTGCCATATAGAGAAGTCGATATTTTTTAGGTTACTGTATCGAGGATTTGATATATGGAGTTGTGTGGTTAATTAAATTTGAAGTGTTTACGTTTGATTTGAAATTTTTTTAAGTATATTAGCAGTGTTGGAGTTGATTACTGGGTAACATGAGTTAACTCTTCGGACCCTCTGGACTGGGGCGTTACACTAATGTCAATGAAACCTTGGTAGTACACAACCTGCTAGAGTCTTATGAACAAGCTTCTGGACAGAAGATTAATAATAGGGAAAAAACTGCTATGGTTTTCAGTGCAAATGTATAACCTGTCACTAGAACTTATCTCATGTAGTTTTGGGGAATTCAAGCCTTCCAACAGTATGATAGGTATCTTGGTCTACCACCATTGATAGGGAGAATACAAAGCCTTTTTAGACATAAAACACAAAGTTTGGCATAAGTTACAAAACCGGAAAGAAAAACTTTTGTCTCAAGGTGGAAATGTAATTCTTATTAAAGCAGTAGCCATGTCAATCCTCACTTACTCTATGAGTTGTAAAAGAATATATGTGCGCTTCAAAGTCTAAAGGTGGCATGGATTTCAAAAGTTTGAGTATTTTTAATGATGCACTTCTTGCAAAACAAGGTTGGAGGCTAATGCAAAGTGAGGACAGTTTGTTACACAAATTATTCAAGGCCAGATATTTCCTTAATAAAACTTACATGGAATCAAAAAAGGGCTTAAACAGCTCTTATGCATGGCAAGGAATCTGGTCAGTGAAGAAAAGGTTGGCTGGTGGTTGCAAATGGAGAGTAGGTATTGGAAGATTGATCAAAATATGAAAGGACAGCTGGATACCAGGGATATCATACCTTAAGCAATTAGTGGATGTGAACAGAATTCAGGATGAGGGGGCTAAGGTGGAAACACTTATTGACCCTCGTACTAAATGGTGGGATGTTTTTTAGGTGAGAAGGGAACTGCCACCTCAAGTAGCAGATGAGATCCTAAAAATTACTTTATGTTCTTAGAATCATGAAGATTTAATGATTTGGAGTATGGAGAGAAGTAGTTGCTTCACAGTAAAAATTGCATATAGGTTATTTTCTGAAATGGAGATGGGAACTGGGCTACTTGAATCATCCAATATCAGTAACCAGAATAGAGTTTGGAAATTACTTTGGGGACTGAATATTCCAAATAAAGTTAAGGTGCTCATGGAGAGCTTGCTTGGAGGGCTTACAAACATTAGTGAATCTGAAACAGAGATTTCCAGGGTTGAATGAAGAATGTCAGCTATGTAATACGCAACCAGAGACTACCATGCATGTCTTTTGTCAGTGTGTACAAATCAAAGAATGCTAGTTACAGTTGTTTCCAGATTTGCAGATATCAGATCCTAATGTTCAGTTTTCAACCTTTTTAAGCAACTTTCTCGAAACAAAAACTAAAGAAGAGGTGGAATTTATGCTGTTGTTGTCTTGGAACTACTGGTATAGGAGAAACCAGAAAATTTTGAGGACAGACTGCTACAACCTGAATGGGTGGTTTCTTAAGCTGTCTCAATGAAACAGATGTACAAGATTATCAAATCAGATGCAAGAACCAAGAGAAAAGAATTACAAAATGGTCTCCTCCTGCAACTGATGTTCTCAAATTAAATATAGATGGAGCAATTTTTCATGAACAAGATGCAGCAGGTGTAGGTTTAGTACTAAGAGATAGCAAGGGAGAGGTTCTTGTGGCAGCGTCAAAGAAAGAATTGGTTGTGACAGATTTATATGAAGTAGAATTACTTGCAGTCCCGAGAGGTATGCAATTTTGTCTTCGTATGAGTATTCATGAATTACAGATTGAATGTGACTCACTATTGGTGGTTCAAGATATTCAAGCTCCAACTGGTTCTTCATCTTTGATGGGGCATATACTTCAGGATGTTAAACAATTGATGCAAAGAGCGTCTAAGTGTTCTATCCAGCATGTATTTCGAGATGCCAATGTGGTGGCTCACAAGTTAGCTGGACTAGCTTTGAATGTCCAGGATGTCAATGTTTGGAGTGATGATATTCCTATTTCTATTAAACAACCTGTTTGGGTTGATAAATAGTTGTGATGTTTGCTTCTTTTTTCCATGAAAAGTTTGTGATGTTTCCTATAAAAAAAATTCACGACCTCAATTAGTCCCCTGGTCTTACAATAACCCAAATTTATGCACATAATATCTCAATTGGGTCTAAGCTAGCTGTTACTTTCAGGTCCTACCAAGATATATATATATATATATATATATATAAATATAGTAATTTAATCTAATATAGTAAACCAGAAATGACCGTAGTCAAATGTCGTCATTTTAGAGATGACTATATATCTTATTCTTCCAACTTGGTGCCGTCTTTAATTAAACCTCCTTTGTTGCGGCAGAGTAAACTAGTTGTGGAAAGGTACTTTGGTTTTCTTAATGTTTCCTCATCGTATGGTTAATGCTGTTTTTTTTTTTTTTTTCTTTTCATTTTCATAGAGTATCATTCTAGGGCGGAGAGTAGTAAAAAAATCTGACCTTTTCTTAAGGAGATTATATATTATAAGGACTTTGCTTTAATTTTTTATTTTTATTTTTATTTTTATCCTTGTTTGGTTTTTGTTTTTGTCTTAATCTGACACTAAGCAATCATAAATATTGTCAACGAATCATTATATCTTAATTACTTCCAAACAACAATCAACACCATGTCCAATGGGATATTGCCAGAGAATTGAAAAGTCATTTGCTACGTACGTACTATGATGATGACTTGTTATATTTAAAAATGACATGAAGAATATTCAGAAAATTACATTTAATTCCTAAAAAGTATAATCATTAGGATATTTGGTTAATCTTCAATTCGAAACATGCAGTGCATGCACTCTTCACGATCAATATGAGAAATTAAGTTTGGTATAATAAACTTATCTCTGTTTCTAAGGTTTAATTCAAATTATTCAATTACTTGTACTCGAGTTATTGTGTTTGAAGGCCTGAAAAAAGGGCAATTCGATGTTAATTTTTCATGTAATTAGGTTTCAAACTAATTAAGGAGTAAATTATCCAAATTGATCTTTCAATTGTCACCTTACAAAAAGGACTTCTATTAATTCTCCCTCTATAGAGTACTTTCTATGCTTTCAATTTTGGCTTGGTCACGCCTAGGCAATGTTTGGGTTAAGCCTAGGACGTTTCATGTACACGTACACCAAAAGCCTACGCTTTCCCTCTGCACAGTACCCCCACATCTCAATTAAGTTCATATGGTTAATCCTCCCGATGATGCTTACTTCAGCTAGAAATTCACCTTTTCCTTGGTTAGATTCATTGAGACGCTTGATTGCTACAGCTCAATTGTCAGGCAATACCCCTTTGTACGCAATTCCTCCTGCACCTCTTCCAATCTGTCATTAAAATCTTTTGTTGCCTTCTTGAGCTCAGCGTAAGTAAATCTTCTGAACCCAGTGACAGCAACAAGATAGCCCTGTTTGTCTACACTAGAAGCATGTTGGGTTCTACTCAAGAGACACCACACCAAAAAGATGCAGATGATTTCAAGTCCTCCCACTCCACATGCAAACTAGAGCAAAAATTTTACTATCCCATTTTCCTGGCTTCTCTCGTATGTTCTGTTACTTGAGCAAATGAGTCATGTGAAATCTTGTACAGAATTTGCGTAGGAGGAGAGATTGTTTTTAGGCAGCCTTAAATAGAGATCACCTTGGAAATCCGGGGAACGATATCCATTGAGCAACAGCGTCTTGGGGTAGCATTTTGAAAAACCATCTTCTCGGGAAAAGGTGAATTGGAACGCTTTGCAGATGCATAGTTGCATACATAAATTCTTACATTCATCAAATGTGTAATTGGGGAAGAACCCATAATCATAATCAGAGAATTCAACATGGGGTAACAACAGGAAGCCAAACTCATTTGTATTGCAAGAAAGATGAAACTCGAGTTCGCACCCGTCGGACCAGCGGGCTAGATTTTTCATCTTATATCCTGGGAGGCATGAACATTTCCTATCAGAAGCAACAATATAGCTGCACAGACTGTTAGCTCCACAAATACCATAAATATTGCAAGGTCTCTGAATGGCCTGCCAGGACACAACCCACTTCTCCCCCACCTCGTCCCAGCTGTACAATCGAACATCACCATCGTTGTAACACCCTGGTCCTGAGGGTCTGGAGAGTTACATAGGAAAGACCAAGCAGAAAACCACTTTGTTTCCAAAGTGGGTGCACCAGAAACAGAGAAGTTGGTACCAACCCAAATAGAGGCCACAGTTTTACAGCCGTGGTAAGGTCAGAACAGAACAGAACAGAATGTCATGCCAGAGGTTTCAGAAATCACATCATATCATATCAGAGTACAGAACGTTTTCAGAACATAACAGAATCAGATCACAGAAATATAATTTATGCACAAAATTTCATATTCGCTCTCTTTTATACAGTTCAGAAACAGAATGTCAAAATAAGCTCATGTCTACACCAGTCATGACAGAAAATAATTTCTTCTTATACAGAGTTTCATGAGTATGCAGAACAAATATCTGATGTCGTTTCCAAAATTTCTTTTCATAACAAAATATGCATATTTTCCAAAATCGACCTCAGATCATTTTATTTTATGCAAAATCTAGGATAGGAACCCCGCTTACCTGAACTTCTTAGTTTTTTTAAAATTCCTTCTACAATGCCGAGCAAATATTAACCGTCACCTATAAGATAATTACGTAATTCCCATAAATTTCAATCGAACAAGTATGTCAATATTTAAGCCTAAGCTTCTCAATTAACCTATTAAAATTCCCCAAAACTTAAAATTCTCATAATCTCAAAATAGCCTTATTTTCTAAGACCATCAATATCCACTTAATTAGATTTGTACCTAATAATAAATTTATCGAAGAAGCATAATAATAATTATGGAACTCAAAAAAGTAATATTTAAAATATCTAAAATACTAATAACGTGTTATAAATTAATAGAATACTTTGACTACTTCAAAAATTCTATAAAATACGTCATGAAAACTCATCTCTTAAAGATAGGTTTACTTCTTTTAGTTAACAATATTATTAAAATATTATCTACGCACAAATAATATTTTATGGGACTTAAAACAAAACTCATTTAAACATAAATCCAAAGGGACCACTCATCCGAAAACATATATTAGAAACATAGACTAAGGGTAAACTGGTAATAGCACTACACTATTAGGTTAACATAAATTACATATATATATATATATATAACTCATGTGAACAAAACCAGAGGAACCAACACCCGAAAAATGAAACCAAAAAAAATGCACCGGCAGGGGCTTACCCAAGGGAACCGAGGCACGAGTGGAGGGGTAAGGCACGACGGCGCTGGCTGGAGGGACCGTGGTGGTGCGGTTGGAGAGCAGGCGTGCAGTGGAGATGCGGTTGAGCTGGGTTAAGCACGAGAGAAAGAGACTGAAAGGTGAGCGAGAGAGAGGGCGGAGAGAAAAGAGCGAGTAAATCGAGAGAGATGCTAACCGTGAGGGGTTACTACTGGCTGAGGTGGCTTGTGGGTGTCCGGAGTTCATTTCCGTGCAGGTGGCGACAGCTTGGAGCGACTAGTACCAAGACTTGGGAGAGATCTTCCTTGCTCTGTTTTCGGTAGAGAAAAACAGCGTACCTAGACTTGGCCAAAAACCGTGGGTTGCCGTTTCCCATGGCTGTGGAACACGGTTCCGACAGTTGGTCTAAGAGGATGTATACGAGGGGGTGCACTGGTGAAAGAAAAAGGGACGCGCATGAAAATGGAAAATGGACGTAAACCGTGCGACGGAGTCTGGAAGTCTTCCATGGGCCTGGGCTCAAATCTTGGGCTGGAAATCCAAATGGGCTGGGCCCAAAAGAAAAATAAAACTAAACCAACAAAAGCCCAATCCGAAAATTAGTTGCCCAAACAAAGAAAAAGACACACTAAAAATAAATTAGAAGTCAAATAAAAACATTACAACTCAAAATTAATAAAATAAAATAATTGAAGTCCAATAGTAAAATAAATTAAAATCAAGTGTACTTTAAATAATAAACAATAATTAATAACAAGAAAGACACATTAAAAATAATTTCACAACTTAAAAATCGAAAATTAACCCAACAATAAACATGATAAATTAAAACAAGAAAACCAATATTTAAATTAAATAAAATAATTATTCAATTAAAAATACACTAAAATATGGGGTATTACAATCGTAATCAATTTTCAATCTTCTATGAAGCTCCAACCCATAGTTTGCTGCCATGAAAGTAAAATCATCAGAAGAACTGAAGTTCCAGAATGTATCAAGCACTGCAATCCGTCTTTTGTTGTGCATGGACCTTCCGGCTTCCCAGCTCACGAGCCCGGAGTCTGGCCAGTATATGCTGGAACCCTCAAGACAATCATAAAGAAGGCAGAGGCGGTTGTCGTCATAAAAAACGAGCTTGTAAAAACCAGAGGAATAGTTGGTCTGGCTTCTGGAGGAGATGAGCCTTGTGTTTCTAGTGAGGAGTTGTTGGGGAAGAAGGGTGTCTGTTCGTATTATAGCACCTCAGAATCGGATCCCATGATTCTTGCCAAATCCCACCAGTTTTGCTCTTAGATAGTTAACAAATATTTGTTTTAATTGTATACCCGTTTATGATTTTATTTCCATGTATATCATCCCTTTTGTACAGCTATATATTTACCAATTACATCAATGAGAAGTAAGCCATATCATTCAGGCAAATTATTTCTTAACATGGTATTAGGCCTACCTCAATCCTGAGCCTCTTCCCTGCCGACCCCCATGTCTTCTTCCCCTAAAAATTCCATGTCTTCAACCCCTGCCATTTCCTCCCCATACCTTCTTCACCCCTCTGATTCTCCTAGCCTTGTCCTCATCTCCGGTCATCTCACTGGCGATAATTTCTCCAAATGGCAACGCCCCTTTCGCTGAGCCCTCAATGCCAAGAACAAACTGTGCTTTGTTGATGGCACACTCAAAGCCCCCCCCCCCCCACAAACCTCCCCTGATTATGCCCAATGGAGCCACACCAAGGACATGGTCCTCACTTGGAGTCTCAACACCATTACCCCTTCTCTTGCCAATTCCCTTGACTACCACGATGACCCCGTGCTGTTTGGCTTGACCTTGAGTCCTATTTTTGCCATGGCAACAACGCTCGCCTATTTCATCTCAAAAGAGAAATATCCAACCTTCACCAAAATCACCTCTTCATACCCGATTATTACAATAGCATCAAACAACTATGGGATGAATTAGGTAACCTCCACCCATCACTGATGCCACCACTTTAGAGAAAAGAGTAGAGGACGAACGGGTGTTCCAATTTCTCTTGGGACTCAACGATTCGTTCGCCGCTCTTCAGTCTCAAATTCTTGCCACCGATCCTCTTCCCTCTCTGAATCGAGTCTTCTCCATCTTCTTTCAAGAGGAACAACAACTGCTCCTCCAAGTTTCCCGTATTCCATTGGAAACCATAGCTCTTGCTGCTCGGACTTCCAGCCATGAACGGCCACCTCTCAAATGCACCGAATGCGGCAAGGATGGACATTTGCGCAACCGTTGCTAGCTCATCATCGGCTACCCACCTGTGCGTGAACCTCGCAACCACCGCAAGCCTTCTCTGCTCGGGAAACCACCCTCTGCCACAGTTCACCTTGCCGACTCCTCCTCGAGTCCAATTCGAGGGCTCTCTCCTGAAGATTATCAACAACTCAGACTCCTCTTGAAAACCCCCCCTCCGATGGCAAACTTCGTTGGTAACTCCTTCTCAACCCCCTCTGTTTTTCATCCTCACACTGATTGGATAATCGACAGTGGCGCTAGTGATCACATGAGCCACTGCCGATCATCTTTCTTGAGTCTTCAACAGCCTCCTTTCAGCAGTGAGATTCGGCTACCCACGGGAGAAATGATTCCCGTTGAAGGTGTTGGCACCATTTCGTTATCAGACACTCTTATCCTTTCAAATGTCCTTTTTGTCCCTCTTTTTAATTATAATCTCCTTTCTATCCCTCAACTCACTCGTAATTTACCTTGTGTTGCCCTCTTCTCATCTTCTACATGTTTTTTTTAGGACCTTCAGTTGAAGAGGCTGACTGGAGCAAGTGAAGCTTGCAATGGACTCAACATCTTTCGGCCACACAAACCCGCTGCCTTCTCCGCTCACCATCTTGACAATAAGACCCTATGGCATCAACGTCTAGGTCATCCTTCAGGTTTTATTATTCCCCATACTTTTTATAGTCCATGTACTCTTTCTCATTGCGATGTTTGTGCACGTTCAAAACACACTCGCTTACCTTTTTCAACTCATGCTAATAAAAGTACGATTTCTTTTAATCGACTTTATTGTGATATTTGGGGTGGATATTCTACTGCTTCTATTTGTGGCGCACATTATTTCTTGACTATTGTTGATGATTTTTCTTGCACTACTTGGATTTATTTAATGCGTTTTAAATTAGAAACATTTAGCCATTTAATGCATTTCTTCGCCCTTGTTAAAAACCAATTTAATTCCACCATTAAAATTATCCGTACCGACAATGGCCAAGAATTTCTCTCTCCAAACCTATTTTCATGATCACGGCATCATTCATGAACGTACTTGTGTTGAAACTCCTCAACAAAATGGTGTTGCGGAACGTAAACACAGGCACCTACTCAACGTTGCTCGTAGTCTTCATTTTCAGGCACATTTACCCCTAAAATTTTGGGGCGAATGTGTCCTTACTGCTGCTTATCTCATCAATAGAACCCCTAGTCGCTCCCTTCAAAATCAAACTCCTTTTCAACTTCTTTTCAATACTTCACCCACCTACACTCATCTTCGGGTGTTTGGTTGTTTTTGCTATGCCCAAACTCTTACCGCTCAACGCAATAAATTTTCACCCCGTGCATCTCGTTGTGTATTCCTCTGTTACCCGAGCAACCGAAAAGATTATAAGTTATACCATCTTGACACACATGACATTTTCTACTCACGTGATGTTACCTTTCATGAAAATCAATTTCCTTTCCAAAATTTTGTGTCCCCACCTACACCTACTTCCCTCATTCTCCCTTTACCCATTCCAGAAAATCCTACTTCCTTACCCACCTCATCCTTGACCATATCTCCCGATCCTCCACCCCCCACTTCTCGTCCTCACCGCACTATCACTCGACCAGCCTATCTCCTTGATTATGTTTGTCCCACCCTACCCATGGAGTCCACTGCTACTTCAACCGCTGCACAGTCCTCAGGTACTTCTAATCCCTTATCTACCTTTCTCTCATACTCTCTTTTTTCTCCTGCTCATTATTCATTCTTAACTGCCCTTACTGGCACTGTTGATCCTACCTGTTACTCAGAAGCTAATCGCCACTAGCACTCCATGCTCTTGAAGAAAACTCTACTTGGACACTTGAACCTCTCCCACTGGTAAGAAGCCCATAGGTTGCAGATGGATTTTTAAGACGAAATTATGAGCAGATGGTACAGTAGAGCGCCACAAGGCTCGGCTTGTGGCGAAAGGTTACACTCAAGTCGAAGGCATTGACTATCATGAAACTTTTGCTCCAGTTGCCAAAATGACCACAGTCCGCTATGTTCTAGCTGTTGCCGCTGCCAAACATTGGATTATTCACCAAATGGATGTCCACAATGCATTCTTACACAGTGACCTTGATGAGGAAGTTTACATGACACCACCTCCCGGTTACTATCTTAAGGGGGAGACACGGGTTTGCCGTCTTCGGAAATCTCTCTATAGCCTCAAGCAGGCCTCCCGGAACTGGTTTTTTAAACTAACATCTGTTCTTCTTATTGCAGGTTTTAGTCAGTCTCAGGCCGATCATTCTCTCCTTACATTGATAACTGCTACTAGCGTCACCATTGTTCTTGTTTATGTTGATGACATCTTGGTTGTTGGCAATGATCTTTCTCAGGTTACCTACTTCAAATCTGTTATTTCCACGCACTTCAAAACCAAGGATCTTGGCCCTCTCAAATACTTCCTTGGCCTTGAAGTTGCTCGATCCCCTTCAGGCATCTTTCTCAACCAACAAAAATATGCCCTGGACATCCTTGCTGATAGCGGTCTCCTTGGTTCGCGTCTTGCTTCCTTTCCTATGGAAAAAAATATGAAACTCAGCGACATTGATGGCGATCTTCTTCCTGATCCAGGCTCGTACCGACGGTTAGTTGGACGACTCATTTATCTCACCATCACCAAACTCGATATTGTTTTTGACGGAATATTCTCAGCCAATTCATGCATGCTCCCCGGCTTCCGCACATGATAGCTGCCACCCGTGTTCTTCGCTACATTAAAGGCACTCCAGGTCAAGGCATCTTCTTTTCTTCCTCCAATGATTTGCATGTTCATGCTTATACTGATTCTGATTGGGCTAGTTGCCCTACCACTCGCCGCTCCACTACTGGTTTCTTCATCCCTCTTGGTTCTAGTCCAATTTCATGGTGTACTAAGAAACAAACCACGGTTGCTCGCTCCTCTATGGAAGTTGAATATCGTGCCATGGCCGTCACCACATGTGAACTAGTCTGGCTTCAGCATCTTCTTTGCGACCTCGGCATCTCTCACACTGATCCCATGATTCTCTATTGTGACAATCAGTCTGCCTTTCACATTGCTCAGAATCCAGTTTTTCATGAGCGCACCAAACATATTGAAATTGACTGCCACATTGTTCATGACAAACTTCGTTCTGGCCTATTCACCATTGCTCATCTTCCCTCTTCCGAGCAAATCGCCGACATCTTCACTAAAGCCTTGGGTTCTGATCTATTTCATCATTTATCTTGCAAGTTGGGTATTACGGATCTCCATGCACCAATTTGAGGGGGAGTATTATAGCACCTTAGAATCAGATCCCATGAATTCTTTCCAAATCCCACCAGTTTTGCGCTTAGATAGTTAACAAATATTTGTTTTAATTGTATAGCCGTTTATGATTTTATTTCCATGTATATCATCCCCTCTGTACAGCTATATATTTACCAATTACATCAATGAGAAGTAAGCAATATCATTCAGGAAAATTATTTCTTAACAGTTGGGAAATCAAAACTTTCCCATAAAGTAACACCTTTCATGTTTTGTAGGACAAGATTACCGGTGTTGTAGAGAGATAAGTTTACTGGGGAGAGTGACTGGGTATTTGTTGCCCAAACTATGAACTTTCCAGTGTCGGATAAGATAAGATTACCAGTTTTGAGGAGAGAGAGCTTAGAGCTCCTTCCATTAACGGGCTGATCATGGTTTGCCATCCAGATTACAGTCTGAATCATGTCGCGGGACGGCTTATTGAACCATATGGCATAGCAATAGGCATTATCACCTACGGAATAAAAGCCAGCAGAGAATACTCCATCAGGTGATATCAGAATGTCTTCGGATTTCTCAATTGAGAGGGATGTGCCTTCATGAATGGTATCCAGGCTTGACAATGAGAGTGGGAGAGAAAATGACAAAGATAATAGAAGGAGCAAAACTGGCAAATCCATGGTATCATAGGCCTGGGCAACTCTACTGCTATAAAATGTCGTGTGCACAACAAGAAATTTGACTTTTAGGGATGAAATAAGTTAGGGACGAACTAAATTTCATCCCTAAAAGTCATTTTTGGAGACGAATTTTTCATTTCATCTCCAAAACTGCCTGAGATACAAAATTAGTTCGAACGAAAAATTATCCATTCGAACAGAATATTTTGTGATGAAAAAAATCGTCTCAAAAAAGAAAAAACGTTCGAACGAAAAAAAAATATTCGAACAACCAATTAATGTCTGTTCGGTAAGTAATATTGGCGGGAAATTAATTTTGTTTTCCAAGGACAAGTTAATAACTGTACGAACTTAAATTTATTGCTTCGAACGGACCTTTTTTCCATTAATTTGTACATATATTTTAAAATTTTTTTTCCCAGGGAAAGTGATTTCTTTTATGTTAAATTATATAAATATAACTTTAAAGATAGTATTATTTTTTATATTATCATGAACGGTAAGTAAAATAAAATAAATAAATAAAGTAGCAAACACGAGAAATAAAAACCATACATTAATTACATCTCAACTATATAATGTTCAATACAACATAAAAAAGTAAAATAATAACTAAAACGACTATTTGCTGCTAAGCAGATCAACATTCTCTCGTAACATTTTAATCTGTCCATCCAAATCCCTACGCTTCTCCATGATGGGCTCAACGAACTTAACAAACAGAGCTCGCACCTGAACCAAAGTAGCCCCAGGAGGTTGTCTCTCAACAGTGGCAGTAGTAGTAGAAGCTGGATCGGTGGGTGGGGCAGTAGGCTGTCCTGGTGCAGCCTTCCGCAAGTGCCCCTCGCTCTTGCTGAATGTGATCTTGTTAAGGGGCCCATCTGTGGTGACCTCCGCTCAGTCGCAGACACTGTAACCCCTGATCGGAGTAGGAGGTTAGATATCAACAGTGCAAATGGTAGACTACCACCACTTACATAGAGTGACTCTGATCGAATGCGGTAGAAGAAATACAAGGCTAGATCAATGGGGTTCCCCTGTGCTATCCGCAACAAAAATCTGGCTCGATCGATCCCGAAATCAGTGTTGTGTTTTTTCGGGTCGATGTTATAGCCAACAATCAAGTTAAGCATTCTAAAAAATGCTTTACAGTCGGCCTGTCGGATCACCTTGCTCCCATCATATGGAGGACCCGAAGGGTCTCGCACTAGATGACGCACCTGATCATCTGTGAGACCATCATCAGGTAGATCCTCATCCTCACTACCATCGTCATTATCATGCGGCTCTACATTCGGGGCTACTGTGGAGGATGCGGCCGGTGTGTCGGAATCAGATGGTACTGCAGCTGCTCGTCCTGATGTATCTGCTCCAGGATATGCGCCAACCTCGCCCCGGATGTTAAGGAACTCAACAATAATACGGGGAGAGAAATTAATACTCACTCCCCGGACTGATAAAGTGTAGAAGAGAGCATCAGGACTCTCCTCTCCCATGGCATGGTAAAACTCACCGACCATCTCTCGGTATGCAGTTCCCTGCTGCTGACAGATCGGTACCCATCCCCGCTCGGTGAAGATGGACTGTATGCTTTGTCCCTCCCATGAAAGATCTGAGAAGTCAGACAAAATGATCTGACTCTTGACGAGTATAGGTCTCGACTCCTGAGCATGAGCTGGTCCAGTGCTACTTTCACTGACCTGAACTTTTGCACGTTTTCTTCCGCTAGATGCCATTAGTATACTGTTTAAGCACAAGAAAATTAAGTATATAATTATAAATATTATATTTAAAATATATTATTGAAGAATTAAACTATATTGAACTGAATTGAAATAACTAGTTCGAACGAAACATATTATGTTTGAAACTTATAAAATTATTCGAATGGAAGATTCTGTTCTATTGAACTAGCAATTAATACTCGTTCGAACTAGATTTTTTTTTGTTCAAACAAAAATAAATCTGTTTGGCAACTTCGCGTTTGAATGGAATAAAATGCGTTCGAACGAGATCGAAGCCAAGCAGCCATGGCCGAGTCGACTCAGCCATGGCCGAAACTCTCATCTACACCAAAACTAATATGTTTTAATCAGTAGAAATGATGTAGGAGTGAATCTCAATCATTTCTACCGATTAAAAACTTGTTAATCGGATCACATACACCAAAATGGGGGGATTTCGAATCCGACATCCCCCCTCCCAAACAAAACCAATTTTTCGAAAAACAAATTAACCAATAGAGCTGTAGAGTTGGCCCATACCTCTTAGAAGTTGAAATAAGTTGTTCCTACAACGGTTGAGTGGCGGTTGTGGCAAAGGAGATAAGGGGCGACTCGGAGGTTCTCGACGGTGAGGGTTCAAATGGGTTTGATGCGAATCGAACTGGGCATATAATGACAGTGACGTCTCGTTCGAACGGGATAATTACCCGTTCGAACGGTATACTAACCGTTCGAATGGAATAAGGTATTCGTTCGAACGGTTATTATCCCAATATAATTTGTAATTATATTACTATACTAATATATAATATACTAATATTACAAAGTACAAAAGAATAAAAATAATACTAACAATAGTATTATAATATTTTAAGATACAAGTTAATATAATTAATATATATATAGTATAATTAATATATATATATAGTACGTATTAGTTATATAGCTAGTACAATAAGTATTATATTATATCCTAGTTACTATATAAGTACTATACTATATATTAATAGAAAAATACTATATAATTACTATGTAAGTACTATATAGTATGATATGGTATATTAATAGAAATAAACTATTGAATAAGTACTATAAGTGCTAGACTTTATAAGTACTATACTATATAAGTACTATAGTCAGGGTTGGAATTATCACCTGTTCATAATCTTCCTATACTATATTGATGAGACGTTTATAGAGAGATAGAGAGAGTATGTGAATAATTTATTTTATTTTGTGAAGAATTTAGTAGTTATTAAAATATTTTTTTTTGTTCACTTATACAATTACATATAAAATTGTATAATTTTATAATGTATAATTATTTTTTTATATAGTCACATATAAAAAGTACATATTACTTATGCTGACACATACCACATACTTTGCCGATCGCCCCCTAGACACCAAATCCGAGTTCTACCCCTGACTATAGTGTAGTATTGTATAAGTACTATATATTAATAGAAAAATGTTAGGGAGTCCGTTTTGGGCTTTCCTTTTTTTTGCCAAATTGGGAAAATATTTTTTTATTTAATTTTTTTTCTTTTGTTTAAAATATTTAAAAGTGTTAAATATTTGATGTAAAAAGAAATCGAAAAAAATTATACTTTGGATATAAAATACCAAATAGTATATACTCTAGATTAGAAATAAAATAGTTGCTATAGATTAAAATACTTTATTATTATCTATATGCGATCATTTATATAGATCATAATACAATTTTTAGTTTGAACTAATAAAGTACCGTTCGAACGAATTTATCTCGTGAAATGTGTTTGGTGGAAAACTTCACGCCAAATACTCTGGATGTCAATTTGTTCGAATAGGAAAATTTCACATTTGAACATGACAATCTTTTCATCTTCTGGGCATTTACAGAATATGCCAAGGAATATTCTATTTTTTTGTTCGAACTAGTAACTTTCGCGTTCGAACAAAAATTAAATCGCGACAAAAATTGGCGCAATTTGAAATTTTCGTGTTCGAATGAGTAAAATTTCCGTTCGAACGTGACTTCAAAGATTCAAATACCACAACCTCTAGTTCATTTTCATTTTGTTCGAAATTTTGAGAGACTTGTGGAGTGAGAGAGAGTTGTGGAGAGATAGAGGAACACGCTTGGCCTGCAAGAGAAGGGATTCTTGAGAGAAAGCTTGGGTTTATAAAAGTAAGTAATACATTTTGAAATTGTTTTTTGTATTCCAATTTTCATAGCAAGTTGGTTAATTGGACATGGTTTAGGGTTATGCCATAATGTGTTTTATGGCATTGTAGGTATTGTATATTGGGGTTTGGCTTGGATTGCTTAAATTTGAGGTAATATTTCTAATTTGTAGGTTTTTGATAATTTATAGTTTTTAATAACATATGTTAAGCTATTTTGGTATATTTGTGTTTCTACAATCCCATTTACAATGTATCCTATTCTAATATGCATCTTATGAGAATAATGTAGTGGAAATTTTATTTTCTGGACAAGGAATTTGGTCCCTGTTTCGTGTTTGAAATCTGGGCTAGTACCGTTCGAACGCTATAATACCCGTTCGAACAGAATGAATTAAAATGGAATATGGCCTGGTACCGTTCGAATAGTATAATAGAAACTTATAATATATTATAACATAGGAATTGAAAACACTTAAATTAATAAATAATAGTTTTAGGGTATTTATAGTTATGAAAAAGAATATACATAATATATTAATAAAATATTTTTGCAATAATATTAAAATGGAAACTTATAATTTAATAACATAGGAATTGAAAACACTTAAATTATATAACATAGGAATCGATTACACTTAAATTAATACATAGTAGTTATAAAATATTTAAGATGGAAACTTATAATATATAATATAACATAGGAATTGATTACACTTAGATTAACAAATAGTAGTTATAAAATATTTAAGATGGAAACTTATAATATAATATAACATAGGAATCGATTACACTTACATTAATAAATAGTAGTTATAAAACTATATACATAATATAATTATAAATGGAGGATGCATAATATATTAAAATGAAAATTTATAATTAATTATAAAATATGAATAATTAACACTTAATATTACGTAATTTTGCACATATATTTGCTTTGCTTTCAAATTTATCCAATAATTGTAGGAGATGGAGTGTTTTAGATTTTTGGGTTATTTTTATATGTATTTGAACCTTAGACCCGTTCGAGAGTTGTGGCCAAATAATATTTTTGGGTACAACTCTTGAATTGTCCAAAGTGGACAGTTTGGGATTCTATCATCTATATGACAGATATATTCAGTTTAAACTCTTGTCTTAGTGAATTAAAATTTTGGTTCAGTGTCTTCTTACATTCTTCGGGTATGTGGTCTGTAAGTTCTTCGGCCCATGAATAGGGTTGACGACTTATCGTGATTACCATACTTGGAGAATTGTAGGGAAATGCTGTCGAAATTTTTACTAACATAGGAGTTTTTTACTGAGTATATATGCGATATAGATGATAGTCTCTCGAATGGGATAGGATCAACTACCTTATAAAATAAATGGATTACGTTTGAATATACTTTTGATAGTGTTTATCCCATGAATTAGGTTTTTTGATAGACATTCGAAGGATCACGAATTTTGGCAATGGATAAAAGTTGGATGCTATTGGGAGATAGACTTGGGGGACACTATAGGGAGTATGCACAAGGGGTGAAGTTTTTTCTATAATTTGCTCGCATGGGTGTTGATAGTCGGGGATATATAAGATGTTCGTGCAAGAAGTGCAAGAATGTTTGTTCTTATAATTTTGTGGTAGTGGAGGATCATTTATTTGTAAATGGAATCGATTCTAAATACTCACCTTGGGTCTTACATGGCGAACCATTTCCCAAAGGAGTTAGATTTAGCAGTCAGACCAATCAAGTAGAGGAGGGTAACGACACTGACATAGAGGACATTAATGTGGATGATCCTGATGACAGTGACGATAATGGAGAGGATATGACTGAGATGTTAGGTGATCTGGGTGCAGGAATGTTTGGAATGAGGGATGGAGAAAGAACATCTGCACAATCATTTGAGGGAAATGATAACTTTGGAAGATTGTGGGAGGATGCACAAAGAGAGTTGTATGAGGGGTGCACTCGTCATAGCAAATTGTCTTTCACGATGAGGTTACTTCATATTAAGTCTATTTGTCATATTTCTGCCAAAGCTATCGACATGTTACTTAGATTATTTAAAGAGGCTCTTCCTCAGGATAATGTAGTACCCCGTAATTTTTATGAAGCGAAGCAATTAAAGCGAGGGCTAGGATTTGATTATAACATCATCCACGCTTCTAAAAATGATTATATTCTTTAGTGGCAGCAATATGCAGAATTTGACTCATGCCCAGTATGTCGTGAGTCAAGATGGACATCCGATAAATGTAATGTACCCCACAAAGTTTAAGACATTTTCCGTTGATTCCTCGACTTCAAAAACTGTTTACGTCGAGGTTTTGCGAAAGAGATGTCTTGGCATCACACAAAAAGAGTCCAAAATGAAAACTTCCTCTTGCATCCTGCAGATTCTTTACAATGGAAGAAATTTGATGTCGAGTATCCATGGTTTTCTGCAAAACCTCGCAATGTACCTCTTGGTTTAGCAACGGATGGTTTTAATCCGTTTGGCAACATGAGCACTTCTCATAGTACTTGGCCTATCATATTAATGCCTATAACTTGCCACCTTGGAAGTGTATGAAGGATCCGTATTTTATGATGACTCTATTGATACTAGGGCCAAGGTCACCAAGGAACGAATTAGATGTATATCTGCAACCATTGATTGCAGAGTTGAAAGAGTTGTGGGATAAGGGTGTCAGTACATATGATGCGGCTTCATCGCGGGAGTTCAAGATGCTTGCTGCAGTGATGTGGACAATAAATGATTTTTCAGCATATGAAAATTTGTCTGGGTGGAGCACAAAAGGTAAATAGGCTTGTCCTGTTTGTAATAAAGATACACAGTCTCAGTGATTGAGTCATGGTAGGAAATTATGTTTTATGGGACATCATCGTTATTTACCACATGATCATAGATGGCGTTCAAATAGAGCTATGTTTGATGGAAGGGTTGAGCGTAGATCATCACCGCCAAAGTTGTTTGGGAATGATATTATCGTACAATTGGGGGATGTTTCAAAAAACAAATTTGGGAAAGATACCAGAGTTCGAAAGAGAAAAGGACAAGCAGTGGAGTTGAATTGGACAAAAAAAAGTATTTTCTTTGACTTACCATATTGGTCTACATTAACACTGTGCCACAATCTAGATGTTATGCACATAGAAAAGAATATATGTGAGAATATATTGGGCACTCTGATGTCAATAGAAGGGAAGACGAAAGATACAGCTAACTCTCGTAAAGACTTGAAAGAGTTGGGGATAAGACCGAAGTTACATTTGCAAGATAATGGGTCATCAACATATATGCCCATTGGATGGTATACACTCTGAAATGATGAGAGAAAGAAATTTTGTGATTGGTTCATGACAATCAAATTACCTGATGGCTATGCTTCAAACATGTCAATATGTGTTCGAACACATGATTGGAAGATAACTGGTCTTAAAAGTCATGACTGTCATGTATCATGTATTTTTGCAGCATCTGTTGCCAGTTGGTGTGCGTGGAAAGCTTACTCGAGATGTTCGTACAACTCTCACAGAATTAGGAGGATTTTTCAGAGACATTTGTAGTAGAATGTTGAAAGTCGATGCATTATTAAAAATGGAAGCTAACATTGCAGTAATATTGTGCAAATTGGAGAGTTTGTACCCGCCTTCATTCTTTGATGTAATGGTTCATTTGGCTGTGCACCTACCTCTTGAAGCTTTAGTCGCTGGTCCGGTTCAGTATAGATGGATGTATCCTATTGAACGTTTTTGGGAAAATTGAAGCGATCTGTGGGGAATAAAGCTCGTCCAGAAGGTTCGATTGCTGAGTCATATATTGATAATGAATGACATACCTTTTGTTCAATGTATTTCCGTGGGGTTGATACTAGATTTTCAAGATCAGACCGAAATTATGAAGGTGGAAGAGAGACGGGAGTCTCATCGACATTTACCGTGTTTTCCCAGACAGTACGTCCCATAGGCTCACAAGGGGCTACGACCTATGTGGGAGAGAGTTTGAAAGAGCTCGATGGTATGTCTTGAATAATTGTGCAGAGATTGACCGCTACTTGAGGTTAGTGATGATTCTCTAAATTAACCATGTATAATAATATAACATTTTTCGTTGCTACAAATTAACTATTCACACGAACATGCGCAGTGAACATATACAACTACTTTGCACGAATGGTGTAACTGATGTAGAAAAGACGCATGAATAGGAATTTGCTTCATGGTTTGAACATACGGTATTACTATAAAGTCCCATTTTATGATACAAATTTCATACCACTAAACTCTATTATTTTTTCTATATAATAATATTTATTGATGCAGGTTGTATCGAAATATGGTGAAAATTCAGAAGAAATTTCACCAGCACTATATGCTTTGGCATGTGGTCCGTCTAGGCGGGCCATCCAGTACTCAGGATGTTTGGTGCGTGGATATAGATTTCATACAGCTGACAGACAACGATATAGGAAAACTCAAAATTGTGGGGTTGTAGTCGAAGGAAGTCATGGGGATGATAACATTGACTTCTATGGAATTGTGAAAGATATTATAATGTTGAAATACATGGGAGGATATATGGTCTGGTTGTTTAAATATAATTGGTGGGATGTCTCAAATCCTAGGTTGGGAGTGCATAACGATGATTATTTTGTAAGTGTCAATACATCTCGCACATGGTATGAGGACGATCCCTTCGTTCTCACTTGCCAAGTGAATCAAGTTTTTTATTTAGATGATCCGGAGTACGGAAACCCATGGCGGGTAGTGGAGAAGTTTGCACCAAGAAATGTATATGATACTATTCCAGAGATAGACGAACCTTCAGAAGAAGTTGATAGTCCAGCAAATGAAGAAGCATATCAAGAAAATGAAGTAGGCATCAATCTGTTTGTTGATCTCAACCAATATGATATGGTTCCATTGCGTAGAGAAGATGTTCAAGCCGAAGTAATTGAGGGTGAAATATCGGAAGACGATGAATCAATTGAAGTGTCTAGCGAGGATGAGGGCGACTGGTCTAGCAAAACGGATAGTGAATGAATTTCAAACATAAATTTTTGTAAGTATTATTCTTATAAATATTCGTAACACTTGTTTGAATAATAATTTGTTACAATTTCAAATAGATATGTCTCCTAAACGTAAAGCAACACGTGTGCCATCCCCATCCATTACTGACTTCCCGTGTGGTTCACCTGCCATGAATAGTGAGCCAACACTACTAGACTCAGAAGAAGGTATTTTATCAAATTAAATACCACAGTTTATGCTCAATTTAAGTAATATATGTATAAAATAAAATTATTTAATTGAAATACTTGCTTTAATTACTGTATATACAGCTGTTGTAAGCCAGCGCCGAGGTAGAGGCACTACGAGGGGTGTCTGCATAGAGAAAGTAAGAAAAGTTGGTAAAATTAAAGTTGATATTCTTGATTATCACACCGGTGGCTCCGGAGATTCGGCAGCGTGGCTTGCTTCTTTTGTTGGTACGCTTACTCGCACGTATGCACCAATCGCTACATCCTCTTGGTCTAAAGTTCCCCAAGATGTGAAAGACCACATAAAAAATCGTTACTTGGTAATAAGCTACATCTCAAGTAACTAAGTATTATTCATGTAACTTTTCGGATATTTTGTATTTATACTAATTGTTTATAATTATTGAAAGGATGAGTTTGAGCTTAATTTTGGCCGACGAGAGGATCGCTTAACGGTTGAGAAGCTGATGTCGAATGCATTTCAGAGGTACAAAGGTCGATGCCATGCACACTATAAGAATTTCAGTACTACATTAGAGGCGCGCCAAAATCCATTCTAAGCAATGCCACCAAATGAATGGGAGAAGGTTAGTGATATGTTTGAAGATCCTGCTTATTAGGTAATTTCGTTGTTATCTATTTTTAATAATATATGATAGATGTATTAAACATATAGATATAATTTTTTTTAGCAACGGAGTATTGTGAACAAAGCAAATAGATCAAACTTAAAGATACACCATCATGCTGGTTCTCGATCTTGTCATCGTTTGTCTAACAAAATGGTAAGTTATTCTACTCCCCGTTAAATATTAACATATAATACACTTTTTTTATTTAAGTTCTAATATATATATATTTTTTTTTTGCAGAAAGAAGAAAGTCCTGCTGACTATGATCTGATCCAATTGTATGCAAAATCACATAAAAATCGTGATGGTGTTTGGACCAGTCCAGAAGAAGAAATTATGTAAGTTTAAATTTCTTTAATTCCATTGTGATTATATATTTTTGTTACTTATACTAACTAGTATGTTTTTGTTTTTGTAGGACAAGATGATATCTCTCAAGGAAGCTGTTGCGGACCTATCTGATGCATCATCTGTCAACGATGCTCAGATCCTTTCTCAAGTTCTTGGATCACGTTCTGGATATTTGAGGGGTTTAGGACGTTGCGTTAAGCCATTCTCAACATCATCATCCTCTTTCGAGCCAGATTGAGTGATGACAAGACTAAAGAATTGGATGAAGCAACACTTGAGATAGAACGATTGAGGTCCAAGGAAAAAGAGTTGCTGACCAGATTAGATCAAGCAGCAGATCTTGAGGCAAGATTAGAAGAGAACATGCAGAAGAGACTGGAGATGGATGTACAAAAAGTTATGCTTCAGTTTCAGTCAATTATGTTACAAAACTCTATACCACCACCACAATTGTAAAAATTAATTCTTACTTTCATTTTCTTTGTATTATTTTTTTTCAAAACATTTGAACAATTGACGTTTGAATTATAATTTGTGTAATACTATTATGGTATTTTTAATTAATTAAATTTTGTTCTGTATGATTAATACCTTTCGAATGGTAAATAACCAGTCCAACACGAGAAATGACCATTTCTAATTCCATTCGAATAAAAACATAACCATTCGAACAATAAATAAGCCATTCGAATGCGAAATACAGTTCGAACGAACATAATTTACGTCCGAAGAAAAGTCATTCAAACAAAAATTATTGGTTCGAACACTCATTTCGTTTGAACAGTATCAAATATTGTTATTTGTTCGATTCGAATTTTTGTTCCGTTTGAATGGACGGGTCGGTTCGAACTGACAAATATTCCATTCGAACAATTTTTTGAGATGAACACAAATTCCCCGTTCGAATAGTTTCTACTGGTTCAGCAAAATTTCGTCCCTAAAATTGATTTTTGGAGATGAAATTTGAATTTTGTCTCCAAAAACATTTTGAGACAGCCTTTAAGAGACAAATTGGAGATGAAATTTTTTCGTTTCCAATTCTTTTTTGGGACGAAATTGGGGTTTTTTGAGACAAAAGTTTTTGTCTCAAGAAACCATTTCTCTTGTAGTGGTGGAATGAATAGGATGTGGTTGCGTGTGGATATATATAAAACCGAGGGAATGAATTAATATTGAATTTTAGTGGGCTAGCTTGGAGAAAAATGAAGAGAATTGAAAAGCAGGTCTGTGGTTGGAGAAATTTGGTTAAAAAGATTAATATATATATGATTTTGGAAGCAAATTTTATATTATCATATATCGTTTAGGGTATTTTCACTTGAGGGTATTTACACAAAGGCTCTCTTTTCACAGTTCTGAACTTAAAGAACTATATCCACTAATTTAGGCATGCGGAGCACATCACAACCATTCCATGCAAATGCTGCAGACTGCTTGGCTAGCATGATGTATGTGGAAAAGGGACAAGAAGTAACATCATCAACCAATGATTTGATATTTTTTATATCACCTCAGATACAAAAACAGAATATAGTAAATATAGAGGATATTCAGATGCCAATGGCACAACTATAAATTTTATCATTCAATAACATAACATAAATCTAGATCTAAACTGTAATTTTGGTGAAAGACACTTCAAGATATCAGAATGAGTGGGAATTTGAAAATAAATAAACAATGACAGGATTTTATCAGATGATTCTAACTATGAAGTATTGTATCATAAATCACACATATATTTTTTATTCAGCGGTTCCTTTTTTAACAATTTTATCAATCAGAAAGTTACATAGCACCCAAGGAGTCTTGCAAATCACCTTCCACGTGAAAAAGGACCATCTGAATGGTAAAGTCTTGTTATTTGTTATGCACATAAAAAAAATCTGGGGGTAAAGTTTTGTCTTTTTCTTTCCGGGACAGCAAAGCCAGAGTGAGTTGCCAATAGTCACAAACAGATATTTGTGTAAACCAATATTTTTATTTCCCCCTCCCACTTTGACAATTAGATCATCAAAAATTTTATCCTTTCGCAACTTTGAAGTGAGCCAACGGAAACATTTGAAGACAAAAGCCATGTTGAATATATTTTCTCCGTTGCTTTGACTAGAACAAAATCAGCATGAGGAACCTTGCTACCTGATAGTTAAGAATTAAACTTGTGATACCCCGTATTTTAGTATATTTTAATTGAAAGATTATTTTACTTAATTTAAATATTGGTTCTCTTGTTTTAAAATTTATCAGATTTTTCGTTGGATTTATTTTATGATTTTTAAGATGTGGAAATTATTTTGATATGCTTTTTAATATTAATTATTGTTTTGCATTTTAATTGCCCTTTAAATTAAATTAATTTGTTTATGGGTTTTAAAATTATTGTGTTGGATTTTATTATTTTATTTAAGTTTTTTACTGTGTTTAAATTATTTTATTTAAATTTACTGTTTTGAAATCATTTTCATTTTATCAATTTTGTGACCCAACTTCCTCCTAAGGAGCCAAGCCCGGGGAAACGTTTCCAGAATCGTCGCACAGCTTCCCTCCTTTTTTGCCATTCTCATGCTCGTCCCTTTTCTCTTTTCCTTAGGTTTTATCTGCTTTCCACTTATAGCTTATATAAGTATTAAGCATCCTCAACCCTAGTTTCATTGCCGCTGCCCTCTCCTCAAGCCCTCAGCCAACCAAACTCCTCTGAGCATCCACTCTCCTTTGTGAACCACGGCTACCCTCAACCGAAAGACAAGCAACCGAAAACCACCCCGTGAAACCGTAGCTTCCTCTTGCTCAACCACTACGCATCTCCATCTCCACCGTACACCCAAGCTCAGCCAAAAAGCCAACTTGGACCACCACCTTTGCCCCATCACAGCAACCCACGGTGTTAACTAAGCCAAAGACCTCTGTTTTTTTAACAACCGAAACAGAGCATCTTTTAGCCAGTGCCGTTTCATTCATAGCCACCTCCACCCCGACACCGTCACCTGCACGGAAGGTACCGACCGAACATCCCAGCCACCTCAGCTTGTCGCTACTTCCCTGTGGTCAGTCCCTCTCTCGGTTACCTCCTCGCTCTCTCGACTTGTTATTCTCTTTCCGTGTTCTCTCTCTCTCTCTCTCTCCCACTCATCTCTCTGCCTCTCTCGACCTCACCACCGTGCCCAGCCACACGAAGCCGCCACCCAACACCTCCCGTAGCCTCCATTGCAAGCCACAAACTCCTCTATTTTTAGCCACCCGAAACAGAGGTCTTACCAACCGAACCACCGCATCACACCAGCCGCTCCATGTTGTCGCCACCCGCACAGAAATGAACGCTGGAAACCCACAGACCCCCTCAGTTCGTAGCTTTCCCGTCGAGCAAGGTGTGTAAATCCTCTTCCACCGTGTGCCTCTCACTCGTTCACCCACTCTCCGTCTGCTTTCTCTCTCTCTTACCAGTGTGTTGATTGTCGCCCCCACCACCGTTCACTCTCCGCAGCTCCTCTTCTCGGTAAGGATCACACATAGCCTCTGTTACATATGAGTAACTTGCAGATTACATGAAGATGAAGGAAAGAAGAAACTATTAAACGACTTAAGTTCACATAAAAGAATTTTTGTGATATTACAGTTTTGCCCTTAAATTAAAACAAGTTTCTCAATTACAATTTTGTCCTTAGATTACAAAACTTTGAATTTCAGATAGCTTTTACGTATGCTTGACTTTTAATTATTAAACCCACTTCGTGTGGATTATTTTTTAAAAATAAGAATTTATTGTGAAAGACTACAAGAGGTGTATTTTATTTATTTTTATATATTAGTTTAATTATTAAGAGTTGGGGTTTAAGATGATATATATATATATATCTGGGTGTGATTATATTAAATTATGTTTTGTTTTCGATAGTTGATAAGTTAGATTTTTATGTATTAGTCAGAGTTATTAAGTTGGATATTGATGAGTTTAGAAAGTGATGTTGATATTTTAGGAATAATTAGAATTTTGGGTTTTTGAGGAATTAAAAATAGATTATTTTAGAAGTTTAGGTTTGAATATCGAAATACGAGATTGGTTGAAAATTGATGGAAATTTCCATGATTATCTTATAGGTGACGATTAATTTTGTTCGGCATTATTATGAAATTTTTGAAAGACAAAGAAGTTCAGGTAAGTAGGGTTCCTATGCTAGATTTGCATAAAAGAAATAAACTGAGGTTGGTTTGTAGTAAAATGTGGATCTTGTTTTAAAAATATAAAAGGTGAAAAACAACCTCAGTATATGTTTTGCATTCATTCATGAGATATGTATGAAAGAGAAAGGAAATACTTTTGACATGAAAGGTGTAGACATGAGCAATATTTGACATATTTCTGAAATATGCAAAAGAGCAAATATGATATCAATGAGATTTTTATATATGTGATATGAAATGATTTGGATCTGTTTTTTATAAAATGGAAATGATATGAGTATGATTAGCACGTGTTTTGATATGATATGGATAAGAAAAACCTTTGGCATACTTATCTATTTTTATTCTGATTCTGAATATGATTTTGATATGGATATTGGTTCACATGATATGATATGATATAAGTGCACCCACTTTGGAAACAAAGTGGTCTTTTACCTATTCTTTCCTGTATGCACACTCGGGGCTCCAAGATTGAAAAAGGAAAAGTTTCACCATATGATTCTGCCTGGTTTGGCCACCGAGGATAGCACAACCCTACCACGGGGGTTAAACATGGTCTATGATATGACATGATATGATATGATATGATAAGATGAAGATGTTCAGTTATGTTATGCTACAGTGTTTTTGAATATGAAAGTGCTTTCGAATATGAAAATCGTCTTTGAAGATGAAATGGATCTTTGAAAATGAACAGTTGGTTTTTGGGTGTTAAAATATTGAAAAGTCGCTCTGATTTTCTGATAACACGTTTTTGAGATCTGCATATGAAAATGAAATGTTTTCTATTCTGCATACCGAACTTTCTGAAAATGCTCATGTTTACATGCTAGTATATGTTTTCTGCTTACTGAGTTGTTGATAACTCACCCCTTATCTCCATAACATTTTTCAAATGATTTTGATGGTACAGCTGTGGATCAAGACTAGAAATCATATATAAGGCTACTTGAGCATAGTGGATCATGTACAGAGATGGTATTTTGATTATTGGAGATTTTATTCGATAGTTCTGTTTGGTTTTATTGACTTAGTATCTTGAAAGGTTGATAGGTTTATTTTGAAATTTTGTGGCGATTAGATTAATCTTATTGGAGTTGTTGATCCGAAACAGTGAGTTGTATGTGTTATTGAAAACATTGGAGTCTATAACTATATGGTTGAAAAATGATTTTGAGAGACAGAAGTTACTCTCTAACCCCTCTGGGACCGGGGCGTTACAAAACTAGACCCTAGACACCCCATCCTACTACTGCCTAAGCTCATGCCATGGGACTACAATTAATGTAAACACATGAAGGGCAGAATGCTTAAGTTAACCACCCCCCCCCCCCCAAAAAAAAAACACAGAGGAAAAAGAAACACTTGGAAGAAAAACACTTAAATAAAACACACACAGAGAAAAGAAACACTTTAATGGCTCATCTACCAACATGCTTGGGCATGAAACATAAGTTTGGGCTTCTACTATTCATTAGCATTGCTACTTTTCTTATATGGTCAATGACTGAAAGCTCTGCCATTAAAAGCAAGGAGAAAAGAAAGAAAGGAAGAATAGAATAATAATACAAGTTTTATCGCTACATCAAAAGAGAAAAGAAAAGCAAAAAGAACAAGAAAGATAGAAAAAGGTGCTGTGTGCTTGGGTTATATGCCTCTTTCCAACCAATAAAACTTTACTCTTATAAAAAAATATAGAAAAAGAAATTAAGAGCATATCTGATACTTTAGATTTCATTTTTGTTTGAATGAAGGTATAATTAGTCGTAATGAAATTGGCCAGAGGATAAATATCTAACTGTGGGAACTTTTTGGTTTAATTAGTGAAGCTCGAGCTAGCTTTGTATTCTTCTCAAAGGATTGCTTCTTATTGAGGGCCTACTGTTTCTGCAGATTTTCCTCGGTAAACTTCATCAGGCGATCCGCACCTACCCATTCATCCCATGTAACACCCAGGCCATTCATTATATTTTTTTTTCTTCCACCCGTTTCTCTTCCCACTCATCCGTTCCTCCCCACGTGCAAGAAATTCCACGCATAAGGACGGCAACTGCATGGTAACCACTGCCCCATGCATGTAACCACCTTTTCCCTTGCGCTCCATGCCAGGCATTTCGGTTTCCCTTCACCTTGTAGATGCTCCCTCTCATTTTTTACCTCTTGGGTTTTTCCCTGTTGCGTAAGTCACGAAAGTTCCTCCTCAAGCTACAGCCTTCGTTGCAGCCATGCACCACCTTGGGACAACTTCCACTACCCAGCCCCACGCCTCCACACCCATGGCATTAGACCTTGCCAGCCTAGTTGCACGTCCTCACCAGCACAAAAACCCAACCCCGTGTGCGTTCAGCCGAACGGAAACCACCCCTATACAAGTTTTCCCCCTTCACAACGGAAGCCACCAGCCATTGCCTAACCCCACGTGAAACCGTAAGCCACTGTAGGCCAGCCCCTGTTTCAAGCACTAAAAACAAAGCAAAAACCTTACCCACTTCCACACCAAAACCTGCCCACATTTCACCGTTCAGACCACCAACCAGTGCGGGTTAGCCACTGCTGTCGTCGGTTATGCACCGCCCAACCCCAAGGTGCCTTTCGGAGTCCTCATAATCCCACCTCCATTTCCGATCAACAGCACCGTAAGCCTCCCTCCCTCTCTCTCTCTCACACGCTGCTCTCTCTCTCATCACACTCTCTCTCTCTCTCCCTCTCTCTCTCTCTCTCAGTGCTCCGTCGTCACGACCACCACCGTCCACCGCACCCAGACCCGTCCCGGCTCCTGCGCTCTCAGTGAGTTGTGGAGTGTTGCCCCGGGTCGCACGTTGGTTCCTCCCGTAAGCCATTGTTTTCCTCTAGTGTTTTAGTTTCAGTTTTTCACCTGCAAGTTTTCCTCGTTATTAAAATGCCCTTATTTTTCAATTGGGTTTGGGCTGTTTTGTTTACGCAGTGGTTTTTATATTTTAAGTGGGCTCATTTTATTTTAGTCCAGAAACTTTTTTTTTTACAGCAAATATTGAAGGGAGTTAAATTATGTTGTTAAGCATTAATTTTTATAATTTAATTTTAGAAGTGAACAGTAACTGTGTAATGTTAGTTTGAACACTATAATTCTAATCTAGTTTATTTTTATTAAATGGAATTTCATTATTTACTATAATAGATTTTTGGTATAATCATATTAACTAGTATTAAATTTTATCGTTTGATTTCACTAGTAAATAAGTTAGATTTAATATCTTAGACGGAGAAATTAAGTGGATATTGATGGATTTGGAAATGATGGTATTTTAGGGTTATGAGAATTTTAGGTATAGAGGAATTAAAATAGGTTAATTATAGCATTTCAGATTTAAATATCGAAATACGTGTTCGACTAGAAATTTACGAGAATTACATGTTTATTTTTATAGGTGACGATTGATTTTCATTCAGTACTATTGTGGAGAATTTCTGAAAAGCTAAAAAGTCCAGGTAAGCGCGGTTCTTATGCTAGGCTTTACACGAATTATTGAGACTGAGGTTAACTTTCTGAAAACTTTGCATATTTTTTGATGAAATGAGAATTTGGAAAAAATCAACCTCGGCTGCTTATTTGCATTACTCATGAAATCTGTATGAAAAGGGAAAAATTATTTCCTGACATGCATTGTGTAGATATGAGCTAAATTTTGTTATGATGTCTCTGAAATCTGAAAAAGAACGATATTGAGAACCTAAAAAATTGTGCATTGATTTAGAAAGATACTTCGACTTTTGTTTTTAGTATGTAAGAATGACCTGGTTATGTTTTGGTACAATGTTTTGTTTTGATATGGCATCTGAAAACCTTTGGCATGGTGTACTAATTTTGTATCTGACTCTGTCTCTGCTCTATTATGCTCTACTCTGTTTGGGTTGGTACGAACTTCTCTGTCTCTGAGTGCACCCACTTTGGAAACAAAGTGGTTTTTATGTGGTCTTTCCTGTGTGCACACTCGGGGCTCCGGGAGTAATAAGGGGAAGATTTCACCTCTGTCTCTGCCCAGTTTGGCCACCGGGGTTAGCACAACCCTACCACGGGGGTGAAACATGGTCTCTGCTCTGTGAGATGCTCTGTTTTGATGTGACGATGATGCTCAGGTTATGTTATGCCAAAGTACTCTGGATTTTATATGTCTTCAAATCATCGCTCTGTTACGATTGAAAACATGTTTTGTTCTGCATGATAACTCTGGAAAATATTTTGTTTTGCATACTGTATTTTGTAAGTGCTCATGTTTGCACGCTAGCATATGTCCTCTGCTTACTGAGTTATTGATAGCTCACCCATTTTCTCCATAACATTTTTCAGATATTTTGGATACTTCAACGGAGGTTCAAGAATAGGAAGCATGGGTAATGCTTTGTGAGTATAGTCTATTTAATACAAAGAGGGTACTTGTTATTGGAGAGTTTTTATTGAATAGTTTCGTTTTGCCCTGTTGACTTAGTGCTTTGGGAAGTTTATTTTGAGACTTCGTCGTATTTTTATTTATTTATTTTGGAGTAGATGGTTTAACGCAATGAGGTCTATTGAGTAAATAAGGAAATTTGAGTTTATATTTGTATAGTGAGATATGATTTTAAGTGTTAAGAAGTAACTCTTCGACCCATCTGGGATCGGGGCGTTACATCCCAGCTGTTGAAAAACAAGGCCTGAATTAGTTAAGAATTACCCAGAGTTGATAAGCACAACAATAAGCCACACTAAATAGGAGAGCTAAATAGGAGAGGATAAGTTCAAATAGGAGAACCTCAAGTATAAAAGTTACATAAAACAAAAATATAAATCTCTAAAGAAGCCATACATACCAAGATTGGAGTTTAAATTAAACACGCTATGACAGAAAATCACTCAACACAAAAACAAGGAGAGAATAAAACAAATTAACACACATCATGATGCACAACCATTAGGATCAATAGACTCAGTTTGACCCTTTGTTGGATGATGTACTCACAACCACGCTTACAAGTACACAACTTCATTACTACAAGAAAAACGCTTCTTCATGATCAATTATTTATGATGAAAACAACTATTTGTTATGGTTGAAAATGGGTACCATTCCCAATTAGAGATTAATACCATGATCATCACTGCGACTATCATTTTCTTGGCGTAAAAGCATCTCAGCTACTTGGCTCATGGTGGGTCTTGCGTCTTTCTCTTCCTCTACACATTGCAAAGCAACTCTTATCAGAGTTTCCATCTTACCCTTTTCGTAACTGCTTTCCAGTATTGGGTCAATGATCTCCTCAAGCCAGGAAGCCATTGCAACCGCTTCATTCCTCTTTTCCCTCACCCAAGCAACCAACCTTTTGGGTTCTGTCTCCCCTCCAGTATCTATAGCATGGACACCCTTTGTTGGTCCCTTTCCCGTCACTATCTCCAATACAACAATTCCGTAGCTATAAACATCCACTTTGGAGGTGATAGGAAGATTGAAAACCCACTCTGGAGCCATGTACCCTCGGGTTCCTCTTATTCTTGAGAAGCTTGCATTCTCGAGGTTTCTATTTTGTAACTTAGACAACCCAAAATCTGCCACCTTTGGTTGATAGTTAGAGTCTAGGAGTATGTTCTGTGGCTTTACATCACAGTGTAAAACCCACTCCAAGCACTCTTCATGCAGATAAGCTAGGCCTTTTGCTGTGCCTGCGGCAATGTCAAACCTTTTCTTCCAATCAAGTGCATGGGATGAGAGGTTTTGGGCTAAAGTACCATGTTCCATGTACTCGTACACCAAAAGCCTATGCTTTCCCTCTGCACAGTACCCCCACATCTCAATTAAGTTCATGTGGTTAATCCTCCCGATGATGCTTACTTCAGCTAGAAATTCACCTTCTCCTTGGTTAGATTCGTTGAGACGCTTGATTGCTACAGCTCGATTGTCAGGCAATACCCCTTTGTACACAATTCCACCTGCACCTCTTCCAATCTCCTCATTAAAATCTTTTGTTGCCTTTTTGAGCTCAGCATAGGTAAATCTTCTGAACCCAGTGATAGCAGCAAGATAGCCCTGTTTGTCTACACTAGAAGCTTGCTGGGTTTTACTCAAGAGACACCACACCAGAAAGATACAGATGATTTCAAGTCCTCCCACTCCACATGCAAACCAGAGCATGAATTTTACTATCCCATTATCCTGGCTTCTCTTATAGGTTCTGTCCAGTTGCACTGTGCCTTTATTTGAGCAAACGAGTTTGAAATCTTGTACAGAATTTGCGTAGGAGGAGAGATTGCTCTGAGGCAGTCTTAAATAGAGATCACCTTGGAAATCCGGGGAACGATATCCATTAAGCAACAACGTCTTGGGGTAGCAACTTGAAGAACCATTGTCTCGGTAGAAGGTGAATTGGAACGCTATGCAGTTGCACAGTTGCAAACATAAATTCTTACATTCATCAAATGTGTTCTTGGGGAAGAACCCGTAATCATAACCAAAGAATTCAACACGGGGTAACAACAGGAAGCTAGACTCATTTCTATTGCAAGAAAGATGAAACTCGGGTTCGCACCCGTCGGACCAGTCGGTTAGATTTTTCATCTTATATCCTGGGAGGCATGAACATTTCCTATCAAAACCAACAATATAGCTGCAAAAGCTATTTGCCCCGCAAATACCATAAATTGTGCAAGGTCTCTGTATGGCTTGCCAAGTCACAAACCACGTCTGCGCCTCCTCGTCCCAACTGTACAATCGAACATCACCATCATAATCAATTCTCAATCTTCTGTGAAGGTTTGGCCCATAGTCGGCTGCCATGAAAGTAAAATCATCAGAAGAACTAAAGTTCCCAAACGTATCAAGCACTGCAATCCGACTGCTGTTGTATGTGGACCTTCCAGCATCCCAGCTCACGAGCCACGGGACTGGCCAGTATATGCTGGAAACCTCTAGACGTTCATAAAGAAGGCGGAGGACGTTGTCGTTATCAAAAAAGAGCTTGTAAAAACCGGAGGAATAGTTGGTCTGGCTTCTGGAGGAGACGAGCCTTGTGTTTCTAGTGAGTAGTTGTTGGGGAAGAAGGGTGTCTGTTGGGAAATCAAAGCTTTCCCATAAAGTAACACCTTCCATGTTTTGTAGGACAAGATTACCGGTGTTGTAAAGAGACAAGTGCACTAAGGAGAGTGACTGAGTGTTTGTTTCCCAAACTGTGAACTTTCCAGCGTCAGATAAGATAAGATTACCAGTTGTGAGGAGAGAAAGCTTAGAGCTCCTTCCATTAACTGGCTGATCACGGTTTGCCATCCAGATTACAGTCTGAATCTTGTCGCGGGACGGCTTATTGAACCATATGGCATAGCAATAGGCATTATCACCTACGGAATAAAAGCCAGCAGAGAATACTCCATCAGATGATATCAGAATGTCTTCTGATTTCTCAACTGAGAGGGATGTGCCTTCATGAATGGTATCCAGGCTTGAAGATGAGAGTGGCAGAGAAAATGACAAAGATAATAGAAGGAACAAAACTGGCAAATCCATGGTATCGGAGGCCTGGGCAACTCTACTGCTATAAAATGTCGTGTGGAATGAATAGGATGTGGTTGCATGTGGATATATATAAAACTGAGGGAAAGAATATTGAATGTTGGTGGGCTAGCTTGGAGAAAAATGAAGAGAAACGAAAAGCAGGTCAGTGGTTGGAGAAATTTGGTTAAAAAGATTAATATATGTTTGGATCAAAGAGCAAAAAGTGCTAAAGATTTTGGAAGCAAATTTTATATTATCATCGTTTAGGGATAGTCATCATGACGAAGTCTAAGCTGGAGAGATTTACAGTCAAATTCTAACTGTTTATATTTAATTGAAGTTTCCTGCAGGCGAAATAAAAATAATAATCATTGACGTCTCCTTCAGGCCGGCCTTACGCTTTGTCTAAACGTGAAATGTGAACATATTGATAGCAATTGACGTCTCCTGCCAAGCCTAAATTTCTTTGTATGTATGTATACAAGTTTGAAAAGTTCTGCGGCCACGTAAAGACATTTCACAGACGTACATTTATATATTGCCATGACAAAGAGAATCAAATGAGTCCTATTTATCCATCGTGGATTATAAATGGTTGTATATTATTTCTGAGCAATACCACTTTTATGGGCCGGGTCGGCATTTTCATGGCAGATATTAATGGACAAGCTCATTTCTTCTAAATTTTCATAGAAAGAAAATTCATATTTAATTTATTTGAAGCTGCAAGAGATTGATAATGCATAATTATTTATGTATCGGACCAGCTAATTCGTGTATTAATTTAAAAAGTGTGACATCATCACAGCTTGTTTCAAAATGTTAAGCGGTTTGAAGTTAGGACTTCTGCTTTGAGATCTTGTGAAATCTACATTTATCTAGAATAAAATGAACTATAAAAATAATAAAAAAGATAAAAACTAGACAAGAAAAGGAATGAATACTTCAATAATTCCAGCAGTTAAATCTCAGCAAAGTATTCTTCGAGTTGATCATCAATGTGGACAACTCATGATCATTAAGGTTTTGAAAGCTACTATTTTTTTCGTACTACATATAATGTTTCAACTTTGATCATTTCTATTTTTTCGTAATGAGAGAGAGACAGAGAGACTCACGTATTTTTTTTTTAAATCAAGAACTACTTTCATATATCTTCGACAGAATCAGGATTACATAACTTGTTCTGCACTACACCATTGCAAATTACAAAAGGACCCCCTTCGATCCACAGCCTTTCTTCCCCAAGTAATAAGGCATGTCTTGCCAATAAATGAGCAACATGATTGCCCTCTCTAGGAACATAACAGACTGACCAATCTTCCTTTTGTTGAAGAACCTATTTGATATCACTGATGATATGCGCCATCCACGACTGGTCTTCACCTCCCTTGTTGATCTTTTTAATAACAGTTGCTGCATCTCCTTCAAAAATTATTTTAGAAAAGGAGAAAGAGAGATCATAGCTTATCTCGAGGGCTCTCCACATAGCTAAGCTCTCAGCTAAAGCAGGGTCATTAACATTCTGTCTCACATCACAAACTGAAGCTAGAACCTCCCCCTCTTCATCTCTAAACACAATACCTATTCCCATTCTCTTGTTTTCCAAGTCCATAGCCGCATCCCAATTGACCTTAACCATGTTAGTGTTAGGTTTTTTCCATAGCTTCTACACTCCATGTAAACCATCACCTTCTCGGCATCCAACTATGCTCACTTGTGCTACTTTATAATCCTCCAGGCCCTCACTAGCCATCAGAATGACTTGTTTAGGACTGTGGAACTTGTTCTCGAAGATAAACCTGTTCCTCCTTAGCCAAATCCTGCGCATAATCACTGCCATCCACTCAAGTTCCTCTTTTTTCAAAACATTGATCATTTTAATCCAAAGAGACATGAAGTCCACTTCCTCATTGGCCCATTTCTTCACAGGATTGTTGTCATCTGCCCATATATCAGCAGCTGAAGGACAACTGCATAGAATGTGACCCACTGATTCCTCATCTGATCCACATATGCTGCAAAAAGGACTATCACCTATCTTTTTCTTGAAAAGGTTACTTTTGGTAGGAAGAATGTTATTTACAGCTTTCCAAAGGAACATTTTAACCACTGCAGGCACTTCCAATATTCCCCACAATTGTTTCCACACAACATCATTCTTATCTGTCATTGAGGCATCCCCTTTCAGTCTTCTCTTTATCTCCATACCAAGATGGTATGCACTCCTCACTGTGAATACACCATCCTTAGTATAGCCCCAGAACTGTTTGTCACTAGATCCCAACCTGCTCAATGGTATTTGAAGTATAATAGTTGTCTCCTCGTGTGAGAATAAGTCTCTGATCAAGGCCTCATTCCAAGTCTTAGTAGTAGGGTCAGTCAGTGTGCTTACTCTTTCTTCTTCCCAATGTCTCAGTAAAGGAGATTGTACACAATTAGTCACAGGAGTTGGCAGCCATTTCTCCCCACAAATTTTGATTTTCTTCCCATTACCCACCCTCCAGTGCAGCCCTTCCTTTAGTAGAGATCTGGCAGACAAGACACCTCTCCAGATAAAAGAAGGGTTGAGACCCATTTTAGCACTTAAAAAATCAGCATTTCTGAAGTATTTCTCCCTATAAATTCTAGAAACCAGAGCTGAAGGATTAGAGAAGAGGCGTCATCCTTGTTTAACAAGCATAGCAGTATTAAAAGTTTCAATATCTCGGAAGCCCATACCCCCTTTTACTTTCTGCCTCCCCATTCTCTCCCAGTTCTACCAATGCACTTTCCTTCCATTTTCTTTATGGCCCCACCAGAATCTAGCATACAAAGAGTTAAGTTCCTTACACAAAGAGATAGGCAGTCTGAAAACCCCTAAAGTGTAAGATGGAATAGCATGTAAAACTGCTTTAATAAGGATCTTCTTCCCAGCTTGAGATAAAAAACTGTTTTTCCAACTATCTATCTTCTTCCATACCTTTTCCTTAACCCCTCTGAAAGTGTTATATTTGGACTTGCCTACCATAGTAGGTAAGCCCAAGTATTTCTCATAATTGCCACAAACCACTCCACCTACTTCGAGCATGATGTTTCTTCTTTCTGATGCAGCAGTGTTTGAGCTAGAAAATAAGGATGATTTTTCCTTATTTAGAACTTGGCCTGAAGCCACCTCATATTTCTTTAACAAAAGACACCACTGCCTCCATTCCTCCCTGTTGGCTCTTCCAAACAAAACACAATCATCTGCAAAAAGCAGATGATTGACTCTCAATCCCCCTCTAGCCATTGACACCCCTCTTATAATTCCTCTTTGATCTACAGAATTCAGTAAGGAACTGAAGCTTTCAGCACAAAGAATAAAAAGGTAGGAAGAGATGGGATCTCCCTGCCTTAAGCCCCTAGTAGGTACCACCTTCCTCCCTGGTTTCCCATTCAAGAGCACTGAATAATGCACTATATTCACGCAACTCATCACAAGCTTAATCCACTGCTGATTAACACCCAATCTCCTTAAAACAGATTCAAGGAACTTCCACTCAATCCTGTCATATGCCTTCGACATATCCAACTTCAGTGCCATGCTCCCTTGCTTGCCTTTCAGCCATGTTTTCATAGTATGTAGCACTTCATAAGCTACCATTACATTATCAGAAATAAGTCTTCTCGGGAGGAATGCACTTTGGTTAGGAGAAATGACAAAAGGCAGTATAAATTTCAACCTATTTGCAATAACCTTAGAACACAGCTTATACACCACATTACAAAGACTAATAGGTCTGAATTCACTAACCAACTTAGGCCTATTAACCTTAGGGATTAAAGCAATGTAAGTGTAGTTTAAGGAATGAGGGATGTTACCACCATTTAAGCACTCCAGTACAGCTGCAGCCACCTTGTCACCCACAATGCTCCAATGTTGTTGAAAAAAGCATGCACCATAGCCATCGGGACCTGGAGACTTGAGAGGCCCCATCATCTTTAAAGCCTCTTCCACTTCAATTCTAGTATAATGTCTGCTCAATTGCTCATTCATTTCCTCCAAGACTTTGGCTGTCATGTTCTGGACACAGGCCTCAATATCGACTTCAGCTGGATTAGAGGTTGTGAACAGGTTCTGGAAATAACTGTTAAAAGCCATTTCAACAGCTGCAGGTTCATTAACCAGCCTATTATGGCTGTCTTTGATATGTGAAATCATGTTTTTTCTCCTCCTTTGATTAGCACATGCATGGAAGAATTTAGTATTTCTGTCACCCAGCTTATACCAATTCTTTTTGGCCCTTTGTTTCCACTTAAGGTCTTCTTGGTCTAGCAATAAGCCTACCTCTTCTTGTACTCTTTTAATCTCAGCTATATTCTCTCTACCTTCCTCAGCTTGCATTCTTTTCAAAATCTCAGTCTTATTCTTTATCTCTCTGCCTCTGTTGTCATCCACCTTATAACTCCACCTTCTCAAAGCAGCACTACAGTTAGTAAGCAAGTGCTGAACCACAGAAGATGAGGGTCCCTCATTCCTGGCATGTTCCCATTCAGCCTCGATCACTCTGCTACACTCCTCTTCCAATGCCCAAGCAGCTTCATACTTAAACCATTTTTTCTTTTTTTCCTTCCCTCCACTTAGCCTGGCATAACATAACAAAAGTGATCTATGGTCAAAGCACCTCTCAAGCAGAACCTCCAGTTGATTTTCAGGATAAAGATCCAACCATCTCGAATTGACCCCAGCTCTATCAAAACGTTCCTTAGTGAAAGTGCCATCAGTATGCCTGTTGCTCCATGTATATTTATCACCGCACCATCCCAAATCATACAACTCACTCACCTCCAAAACTTCTCTAAGGAGTGCTATCTGGTTCTCCCCCCTCTGTCTACCACCTACTTTTTCATCATGAGTAGCTATTTCATTGAAGTCTCCTGCAATGCACTAGCCTGTCCCACTAGCATGTTTAAAAGAGGCAAGCATACTCCACACCTCTCTCCTTTTCTACACCTCTGGATGGCCATAGAACCTAGTGAAAAGCCACCTCTCTTTAGCAATATCATCATAAACCCAACAGTTAATATGTCTCTGATAGAAGTTAAGAATATCTACCACCATCTCATTATTCCAAAACAGCATCAAACCTCCACTTTTGCCTACTGCATCCACTTCTAAACAATTAGGCAAACCTAGTTTTTTCTTCAACCATTCACTTTTCCTTTTATGCATTTTTGTCTCCATTAAAAAAACAAAGTTGGGCTTCTTTTCCTTTACTAACAAGCAAAGGTCCTGAACTATCCAAGGGTTCCCACGCCCTCGGCAGTTCCAACTTAGGAGTTTCATTGGGTTTGGTGGGGCTGCTCAACAGCCTCCACCAATACAAGTGCATTACTTTCAAATCTCCCTTCATTTCTACTTCTCTTTCTTGTTCCATCTGCCAAAGCAATCTCCTTACCCTTCCTTCCTCTTTTAGGCTTTTCCTTGGCTATAACAACCTCAGAAACACCAACTTTTTCCCTTGCCTTACTCTTCCACCTCCCTCCTCCTTTTGTACTCTGAGTATCTGAACCCTTCCTGCCAAGATCTCCTACCCCATTAGTCAATCTCCCTCTACTTCCTCATTAGTCAATCCTGGTCCTCCCATTGCTCCCTCTATATTCTTCCCAACAACCTCCCCTCCAGCCACCTTTAGGACTTGCAGAGGTTCCTCTTTAGTAATGGGAGGATCATCCACCTCGTTTGGAGCCATCGAGGTATCTGTTCCACCATTGTTGCTATCAGTTCCACCCATGTTGCCTTCATACCTCTTTTTTCCCATGAAGTCAGTCCTCCCATTTTTCCTGACATAAGGATCTACTCTAAGCCATGAACCACATTGCCCTTGTTTCTGTATTAAGGTCTCCTCCCTCTTCATACACTCCTTGCCATCATGGGAAGAGCTCCCACAATCGAAACATATTTTAGGAAGTTTCTCATATTTAAAGGGGATCCACACATTCTTCCCCTTTACAGAAATCAACCTCCGCCTTACCAATATCTTCTTTAAATCCATTTCCACTCGAATACGCAGGTATTGGCCCCATCCACATCCATCCTCGCCTGTAACCACATCAAGAACCTTCCCAGCCACACTCCTTATCTGCCTCCCACATTCCTTATTCATACAAGCAAACGGAAGGTCATGAAGTTGTACCCAAAGCCTTTCTACTGTAAAATCCAGCTTCTCTAGTTGGATAAACCCATCATACAAGTTAATGACAATTAGAAAGTTATCGAATAACCATGGTTTCCCATCCCAGACCTTCTATTTATCAGTCCTCGTAGCAAAGGTAATAACAAATACAGTAGCCTCCAGTACACCTTTGCTGATGGACCTATCCGTCAGCACCTTCCCCACAAGGCTCCTCTCACCTTTATCTTCCACCTCATTCGGAATGCATTCGTCTACAACAAACACCTGTTCCTCTTCTTCAGTAAGCCTCAGCTTCTCCCACTTCCCTGCCATCTCCTCCATTATCAGAACGTTACCGTGTAAAAACTATCTCAAAAAAAAAACCAGCCCCGTCGTAGCGCTAGACGCTACGATGTAGGTAACCTCCCTCTGGAGCTGACTAGCGGCAGACCTCTCTTGCCCCCGCCCCCAGTAAGGCAGCATCGCTAGAGTCACTGTCCTCACCACTCTATAAACCACCTTCCTACGGTTTCCTTCACCAACGTCCACCTTGTCAGAAACCTTTCCACCCAAAGGACCACCTCCCAGACAATCCAAAAAATCGTTACACCTGCCTCACTTGCCTAGCACGATTTTTGCTCCACCTCTTTCTAGAGAGAAAAGAGAGGAGAGTTTTGTGAAACTTCTCAGGATAACGTGGCCAACTCACACGTATTAATCAGTAGATAAAAATTATTCCAACATTGCTTTTTTATCTCTTCATCTGCCTTTCCATAGTTGGTGGCCTTATCTGCTTGCAGACTCTGCTAGGTTTCATATCCTCCGTACGTACGTCAATCATCGGGTTCTCTCTCACTAGAAATTGAAGTATCAGAAGTTCTTTTTAGTATTAAGTGAAATGATCAAAACAGTCCATATTTTATGCTAAATGGATATCTATCTGCTTCAAGTGAGTAAAAAGAACTTGCTCCAATCTTAGTAGTTATGTCGCTTTAGTGCATGCTAATTTGTCTTTGCAAGCAACTCAACCCTTGAACTGATTCATAAACTTGCTTCAGACGACCATTCTATTGGCATGGTGGCCGAGAAGCAACAATTTATTCATTTAATTGAGGCATAGTGAAGGTTGCAATTAATTGCCATACATGTACTTCAATGCTATGCAGCCGGTTACAATCTAGAGTAATGCTAGGTACAAGCTAGCCTTAAATAAATAAATCTTGCACAGACCCTTTATAAAAATGTGAGTTCCATGAAACCAAATAGTTTTTTTTACACTTTTTCAAGCTGTGATTCATATTTTTACAAAAGTCTGCGCGAGACTTGTCTAATTGAAACTTGTACAAATCATTTCTCTACGATCTATTACCATATGCAATCAGTCGAATCAAAACAACTACACAAAAACCCTAATTATTTTATGCCTTATGGCTTATGTAATAGCACCCGTCCTCTCAAACTCTATGTAAGAGTGAACCTACAAACCAACCATAATAGCGAAGTACTAAATGTAATGACTCGCCCAATCAAGAGCCAAGAAATCCAAACCCAGCCCACTGGTAAATAATAAAATCAAGAGCAGCAAACTGTGTTTTTGTGGGTTAAACCCAGCCCCCCAATTCCTCTTGCGCACTACACCTCCCGACTTCTTTTTTTTCTTCTCTCTCTTCTGCGATTTATATTTCTCCGTAGGATGCCTTACGTCGCCGCCCTCCATTCTGGGTTTCCCTTGATGCTCGCTGTTGGTAAGCCATCTCCCCTCTACCATCTCTTTCTCTCAGTCTCTCTCTTAGTTTCTCTCTCTGGCTCTCTTTGCCCATCTCCACCGTCCCTCGCTGCCAACGTGAACAATCTTTAGTACCTATCCATGCTTGCTGAACATCACCCATGTTTCTTCCACTACCAGTTTGTGATGCATGTCCAATGCTGCACCCTTATACTAGAATCAACAAGAAATCCATAAAATGAAATAGTAATTAAATATCTCCACAGTTCCGGTATGAAGAATACCACAATTCATTACAACTGAACACAATCCTCTGCCTTACATCTTTACACACATATATAGTAACTACACATGCACCTACTGTGATACCCCGTATTTTATTTATATATATATATTGTTTTTTTGAAAGATTATTTTATTTAAATTAAATATTGGTTCTCTTGTTTTAAATTTATTGTGTTTATCGTTAGTTTGAATTATGATTTTTTTAAATTGTGAAATTTATTTTGATGTACTTGCTTGATATTAATTAGTGTTTGCATTTAAATTGCTCTTTGTTTTATTTTATTTTATTGTTGGATTTTAATTATTTTATTTATTAATATTGAGTTGTAGTGTTTTTATTTGACTTTTATTTATTTTTATTGTGCATTTGTTTTCTTTTGGTTGACTTACTATTTTTCGGACTGGGCTTGTTTGGTTTAGTTTTATTTTATTTTTTCTTTTGGGCCTAGCCCAGTCGGTTTCCAAGTCCACCTGTGTGCACCCCAACCCAGTCCATTTTTTTGTCCCTTACGGCGTCGTTCTGCTCTAAGCCTTAGGGCTCATCTTCTTTCTTCTCTTCTTTTCTTCTTTCTTTTCTTCTTCTCCTCCTGCCCCGACTGCTTCCTCTTCATTTTCAGCCCAGTTTTCGTTCTGCCCCTCACCCGTGTGACAGCCTCTACGTTTCTTCTCCTTCATTTTATTTTATTTTTGTTTCTATGTTTATGCACCTTCAGTGCACATCCTCTCACCTGCTTGAAGACCAGCAACCGCATCTCCTAGCATTAACGACGGAAACCACCGTGTGATAGCACTGCCAGCCCACACTCAGACTCTACATCACTACACTGACCACCACCGTGCCAACCACCAAACAGCTTTGAGGATTACTTTGTTTTTACTTCACCGAAACAGAGCATTTTGTTTTCAGCCAGCTCCTTTTTCGTTCTTCAGCCACCTCACACGGTGCCAGCTTCCCCACGCCGTCATCTGCGGAAAGCATCGACCGAACACCCCAACCACCACAGCCCGTCACTACTCCATCTTGGTAGGTCCCTCTCTCGGTTACTCCTTCTCTCTCTCTCGGCTTATTGTTCTCTCAGTGCACAACCCTACCACGGGGGTTAAACATAGTATGTGATATGATATGATATGATAAGATGAAAATGTTCAGTTATGTTATGCCAAAGGGTTTTTGAATATGAAAATGGTTTATGAATATGAAAAGGTTGAAAAGTCGCTTTGATTTTCTGATAATACATTTTGAGATGTGCATATGAAAATGAAATGTTTTGTTTTTGCATTCTGAACTTTCTGAAAATGCTTATGTTTACATACTAGTATATGTTCTCTGCTTACTGAGTTGTTGATAACTCACCCCTTTCTCCATAATATTTTTTTCAGATGATTTGAATATTTCAGTTGAGGATCGAGAATATGAAGCATGGATGAGATGAGTTAAGAATAATGGATTAAGTATAGAAGGTTTATATGAGTATTGAGGATTCTTATTCAGTAAGTTTGTTGTGATTTGATGATGTGATATGTTGGGAGGTTGATGTTTATATTAAGACTTTGTGTTGTCTTAGTTTAATTATACCAATGTAATTGATGCGTGAGTATTTTGTGTAATAGAGAAAAATTGACATGAATTAACTCTCCAGACCCCTTGGGAACGGGGTGTTACACCTACCTTTGTGTTGTGAAATTCTGCTATTAACAACCTTGGTAAATGGGATGCAGGAGATGTCACCACTCTATTTTTATAGTAGAGAATACCATGGAACTACTAATATGCTTAATTTGGTAGTCTTTCTCTAAGCTCTTGATATATGGATCAGTTTGGTGAAGTTCCTGACTTTCTTCCCAAGTCGCAGAGTGTGGAGTGCTCATCGTGAGTACTAAGGGATCACGTGCTTGTCTCGATAATGAATCTGACACTGGCTCCCTTTGGATTCAGAGATGAGTTGAGATGGTTTTAAATGAGTTGAATAAAATATTGTTAGAATATTATTATTATTTTGGAATTTGAAAAAGTTAAATTTTTTATTATATTTTGTGTGAGAATTTAAAAAAATTATAATGATTAGATGAAATGAGTTGAGGTGAATTCTGAATCCAAACAAGGCCTTGAGCTTTCTTTGCCGGGTCTGTATATAATGCCCATCAATTTAGTCACCATATGTATTGTTCTGGAGTACACACTCTTTGCTCAAGGAAATGTCGTAATTAAACTCTTATGATCAGTGATAAAATGAAATTTGCTTCCCAAAAATAAGGTCATATGCCTCCATAATGGCTAGCATCTCTTTGGCATACCCTTTTTCTTTGGTCCCATGCAACGCCTTACTCATGAAAGCCACAGGTCGATCATTCTGAACAAGGACCGCCCCAATCCCATTATCACAAGCATCTATCTCTACTATAAACATTTTATTAAAATTAGGAATAGCCAAGACTAGTGTAGTTGACATGGCTCTTTTAAGTTGAATGAATGCTGCATTTGCTTTCTCATTCAACACAATTTGTCCCCTTTTGAGAAGATCTGTAAGTGCTTTGGAAAGTACTCCATAATTCTTAACAAATTCCCAGTAATAACCCGCCAAACCCAAGCAACCTCTTAACTCTGTTATATTCCTTGGCTGGCTCCATTCCTATATCACTTTAATCTTGATTAGATTGACTTGTACCCCTTCTTTGAAATAATATGGCCTAAATAATCCACTTTGTTCCTGTCCAAAAAGACATTTAGATGGTTTTAGGAAGAACTGATGCCTGGCCAATATGTCAAATGTGATGCTCAAGTGCTCCAAATGCTTCTCCCCAATTGCCGTTTTAGATCAAAATATCATCGAAGAGCACAAATATAAGTCTTCGCAAGTGAGGTTTAAAAATGGAGTTCATAGTAGCTTGAAATGTGGAAGACGCAACATAACCCAAATGACATCACTAAATACTCATAGTAACCACAATGGGTTCAGAATGCTGTTTTATAGACATCTTCATAATGAACTCGAATTTGATGATACCCTACACTCGTAAATCCAAATTAGGAAACAAATACAACCCCACCCAACTCATAAAGTATATCATCCACTATAGGAGTTGAAAATCGATCTTTAATTGTAGCTTCGTTGAGTACTCGTAGTTGGTGCAAAATCTTCATGTTCCTGCATCTTTCTTCTTTACTAAAAGTACTGGAGATGAGAACTTTCCCAAATGATCCCTTTCTCTGGGATTTTAGATACCTGTTTTTCAATTTCATTTTTCTAAAAATATGCATATCGGTAAGGACATTGATCGACCGGTCTCGTGCCTTCCTTTAGTGGAATTTTATACACATAATCCATTTTTGGAGGTAATTCACGTGGCTCTTCAAAAAGTTGCTCATAATCCATCAAAAGTTTAGCCAATTCTGCATTTACACACAAGTTGACATCTTTTACATTTTTCTACCTTCTGTCCTTCACATAGATAGCAAACAATTGATTCCCACACTCGTACTCTTTCAGCAAGGCTTGCATCTCCACCTCTTGGGCTTGCTTTGACACCTGCCCCATTAACATACACTTGTGGCCATGCCAAGCGAATTGCATGGTCAATATTCTCCAATCACACATGACAGGCCCTAATATTCTCCAATAACATATGTCTTATAATTCCTTCTCTTTCGGTTTAAGAGTTCATCCCTCATCCTAGCCAACAAAATGGTTCCCCAGAGTTGGCCATATAAAGTTACAGATCAAACTTATGATTCATAATTTCAACGATAACTCCATATCATACTTCACATCACACTTGAGTTTCTCTTCATTTGCTACTCGTACATCAAAATCTGGAGGCTTGGTGATGGGCAATTTTAATTTTCTTTCTACCGAATCATTGATACAATTATGTGTCGAGCCACTTTCGACCAACAAAATCACCCTTTGTCTCCCAATACGTGCGGCTACCCTCAAAGTTCTTGGTCCCATGTACCCGGCTAATGCATGTAAAGATATCTCAAGACTGTCTTGATCACTTGTAATCTTTTCTTTTTGGTTCAGATGTTTTGATCACTTCTTCCGCTGCTACTTCACTTTCCCATGGAGATGGACCTTCAAACTAAAAAAAATTTGAAGTTTGACATCAATGTTCCAAGAGTGAATCTTTCATTGCAACTAAAGCATAACTGTTGCGTCTAAACTTTTACCCATTATTTGAATAAAAATTCAGAGCAGTTTTGCCTGCAAGTATACAGGTGTCGTAGTACGTTACAGGATCGAATCAACAAGGATTGACTAATGTGATAAAGGGAATAAAATGAAAGGAGATTTTAAAATAAGAACATATAAAATATTGAGATTACTGGGTTGAGAATTTTAAACGTAACAGAATATAACTGAAACAATAAAGTAAATTAATATGGAGAACGACTAAGGTTCCGAGGATCCGTCTAATAATTTATAAAATTGTTTCATATCAATTTAACTCAGTTAGACTAGAATAATGATTCCGTCTAACTGGAAAATTTAACATTTAAGCCCACGAAAATTAATTACCAAATATTAAGTTTGAATAATTGATAGTATAGACGTTCACAAGTCCAATTAATTACCACAGGGATTTTTCAAGCATTCACTGTATTCGAAAATCACAATGAATCAAGAAAAATATATAGATAATTAACGTTTCTAAAAATAATACCAGTCAATTAATCAAACTCACAATATGAACTCTATTATTGATATGAAATAATATTTAAATTATTAGACTTCACCTCTTCACCTTAGTGTAAAAAATTAGCCAACCATGTTTATCACAATAACCATGGAATTTAATGATCTTTTCTCCATTAGAAAACTAAAATAAAATACCACACCAAATCTTACAAAACAAACTTAAAGAAAATAAAATTAACTCTCAAGCGGAAATAAATTTAACGAAGCCAAGAAATAAAAATTGCATTAAAATAAAACACTGCACGTAAAACACTAAAACTGAAAAAAAAATAAACACTGAGACACCACTGCTCACATGTAAACCGAACTCTCCCCCTCTCCGAAAACTCTCGAACTCACTCTCAACTCTCCTGCTCTCTCAACTGCTCTCTCTCCCTCGAAAACCCGATACCCTCACTCTCTCCCCAAACTGAACCCCCCTCTCCCTCGATCTCCCCTCATTTTATAGGCTTCAAAAAGAAAAAAAAAAAA
>QEOT01004543.1:12798-42508 GCA_003123785.1 Pterocarya stenoptera
CAAGATGTCATATATGGCCATATCTCTCTTTTCATAAGTACTTGAGGCATGCAAGTGACCACTTCTCACTTTACCACTTTTCACCCCATTCTTGGAAAAAAAAAACCATTAGAAGCTCTCTTGGAAAGATTCTAGAGGTATTTTTCATGCTATTTTTGGAATATTTGTAAGTATCTTTTCACAATAATTTCTTCATAAAAATTATTTGTCTTTGAGTCTAGTTTCCAAGGGTATCTCGTTTGTTTGAATGTATGGTTATTTGATTGGTCAAAAATTATTTTAACCATAGAAATGTCATTCTGGGCTATAATTTGGATAGCATTTTCCAACCTGTAAACCTTGAAAATTTGATTGGGTCAAGAACAATTGGATTTGGGTTTGATAGCATCTCAAATTCTAACCAAACCTCTTTAAACCCCAAATGAAACCCACGTGTTTAAGGCCCATTAAGGCACACAAATTTTGGCAACCCTGACAGTTTCTTGAGGTAGTTTCCCCCACCCATTGCAAACAAGATGTCATACAATGTCATACCTCCCATTCCAAAAGTACTTGGAGCATGCAGGTCACCACTTTCCTCACTTCACTACTTTTCACCCCCATTCTTGGAAAGAAAACCCTAGAAGCTCTCTCGAGCAGATTCCAGAGGCTTTTTACATGTCATTTTGGGAACGTTTGTAAGCATCTTCTTATAATGACTCCTTCATGAAATATTTTTGTTAAGTTCAGAAACTAATAAAATATCTTTTAATTTGATTTGAGATGCACCAGACCCAATAATAGTATCACAAATATGGGCTATTTTATGTACAGTAACAGCACCAACAATAACAACGTCATTACCAAAATAACGACGAAGATTTTCAAACATACCTGAATTATCTGTCATGTGGGCAGTAGCTCCTATGTCGGCAATCCATTCACTGATGGGAACAGTGTTATTAAGAGTGAGTGCAACCAAGGCTTGGGACATCATCTTGTTGAAGAGCATGATTGAAACGACGTTAACATTTAAGTGCCATGTGTCCCTTTTGACCACAAATTTTGTGAATATCAAGTGTTGAAGCCGAGCCAACAAATGCACGACCTTGAGACCCACTAGATTTAGCGAAGCGATTAGATAGGCGAGTGCCTGGCCGAACTAGGCCAAGCCATGCCTCTTGGATGAGAAATTTGGGTCTTGGTTTTTTTTTTTTCCCCATAAAAAACTACATATGGATTAGAGAAAGAATTATGGAGACGAGAATGAAGCTCATACCTTTGGAGGAGCAGCACGAGTTTAGTGTACGTCAGCATCGATGGCTTGAGCATGGAGGTGATGAACGGTTCATATTTTGGTACAAGGTTGTTCAAGAGAAAAAAAAAAAAACTTTCATTTTGTCCTCTATTGGCCGACTGATTGCTTCAAGATTGTCACTCGATCTTTTGAATTGCCGCAGGTATTCTGCAAGAGATGAGTTCGGCTCCTTCCTCAGGTACAAGACCTGTTGTGTGAGATGAAATTCTTTCTCTTGGAAGACCTGAGTGTACACTGCTTTGAGGGCTTCCTACACATGATCAAGGCCAACCACCAAGTCGAGGGCTTCTTTGCACTTCTTTGGACAAAGTCCCAATTATCCACCCATGGAGGAGACGATCAACCTTGTGCCATTGAAGGTATAATTGACTTAATTTTGCATTGGGGGTGAGGGAGTTACCATCGGAGTGCTTGGGTGGTGGAGGGGAGTCGCCCGTGAGGTGGTTGACAAGGTCTTGGCTTTCTGCCAAGGCCAATAGTTGCTCCCTCCATAAAGGGTAATTCCCTTGGCTGAGTCCGAGAGTAACAAAATTTTTAACACTCAGTGAGATGGATGCCATGGTAAACGTGAGGAAGACTCTCTTGCACTCTTACACAGCTTTTGATACCATAAAGACAAATGGAGTCCAAGTGTTTATATAAATGTGTCACACACTGTGAGAACATGTATGAGAGCATTCCATTATATATAGAGTATGTACAAAGGTGTAAGCGTAAAATACAAGAACATGGAAAATAAAAGAGTGTCATAGAGGAGATTAGGGACAGAGGATTTTGGTTTCCATATATACATATGTCGCCCGTTGAGTTTGTGGTGGTGGTATGTCGCTTGGTTTCCATATGGGTGTTTGTAGCCATTGGGTACGTGGTAGTGTTGTGTGGTTCGGTTTCCATACGTGTATTTGGAGCTATTGGTTCCTTGTGTGTTATGTGGGTATCTTCAGGCCATCCCCTACACCCAAGGCTTGGCCCTCCACTTTCCTTTTCCTACTCATTTTTCTTGATCTTCTTCTTTGCCTTGTGATCATTCCATTTTCTAATTTGTGCTTCCATTTCTCCGATTAGTATTGATCTTTGTTTGATTGTTTTGCAATTTCATTGATTTGTGGTTTCATTAATTTCGAGTTTTTTTTTTTTTTGGTTGTGATGAATTGAGTGGCGGACGAATGGCCAAAAAATCCTAAATTAGTAATTAGTTATATATATATTCTGATATGGGAATTAAAGGAATTTGTACATATGTGGATAGTTAATTAAGAGTGGTCGTTGTAGTCCAATAATCCTCTAGGCTATAAGATTAGCTTTATGCAAAGGAATACAAGAAAAAGTAGTTTTTGTGACTACTTTCATTTCCAGCCAAGTAAAAACTAATCGCAAAAAGTCTACTACAACCATATGGGTGGAAATTAATAATATTGTTCTCAAACAAGTCAATTGCGGTGCTTTTTTCTTTCGCCGGAAAAAACATTCTGCATCAAGAAAAATAACCAGAGATGGTTTGCGGCAACAAGCACCCATGGTTTGCCTTTTTTTTCTTTTTTCTTTTTTTGCCTAAAATATGTGTTACTTTTTCTGACAAAATAAATCTCCGGAAAAATCTTATTATTTGTAATATTTTACAAAAGCGACAACGCTTTGGCGATCCAAAATTGTCGCAAATTTGCATTACCGGCGAGTTTTGGTACTATTTCCGGTATGCTCGTCGGAAACAACATTTTTTTTTTCTTTGTAGTAAGGCACCTCCAATTTGACTTCCTCGTCCAAATCAAGATCATCTTACCCATTTATTTTATTTGATTAATTTGTTGCATGATTTGATGTGTCTGTAATGTCGGCCTCCAACCACTGTCTCCCAATTCGTCCTTCTTGCTCAATTTATGTTTATCTAGAAATAATAAAATTGAAAACACTTCAAGAAGTTTTGTCCTGTATGATCCGTACTAGAATATAGTTGTTATGGTGTCACGTACTACGCACTTCAAAAAGGTCATATCATGGAGTTTATTTTACTTTTAATACTAAAGTACTTGCTTATTAGAAACGTGTGGATTTATTGATGAGGGCCCCGTACGTAGTGATATATATTACTGAAAGAAAATCGTATGATTTTGGAAAGTTGTGCATAATGCTTTGAAAATTATGAGCTGATCGATCGCGAGGGCTATATATTAGGGGTGCGGCTAGTCTGCCGTCTATATTGACAGTTGGGTTTACTGTTTAGTATAAATTTTTTTTTTATAATTTTTTTAATATTTAAATACAGTTAAAATATAAAAAATTATATCAATATATTTAAAATTATTTTTTAATCATTAAGTAAAAAAAAAAAAAATTATTTTTAACCAAACGATCAAATAAAGTGAGTAAATATAAAGGAGAAAGTAGTCTTTCTCATATATTCATTAGTCCCGCAAATTAATTAATTAATTCATTTCCAAGATTACGATCACTTGGACTATATATTTCCTATGGGTGATTGGACCGATCAACCCACTAATAAATATTTATTAAGGAAAATGTTTAGTAAACTGATAAAGTATACCCATCAGTATTTCTTTTAAAGCATTTATGTGTATTTATTTTTTAATATTTTTTTAAAATATACATACAAATAATTAAAAAAATACTATAATCGGTGCGTGTAGCACCACCCTATTATTAAAGTGGCTTAATTAGGTACATGAGTTTGTTTTTAATTGTAATCTGGCAGCCCGATCAGCCCATGCATTAACAATTTCGAAAAATATTTGATTAGCTGGCCTGACTTTCTAAAAATATATCTCATCAAATTTTAAAGTTTGTAGATTCTTTTATTTTTCTTGGTGTTTTTTTTTTTTTTTTTTGTTTTTGTTTGGAAGAGTGTTTTTTCAACACATTTTTTAATTTTCTTTTCATGGAAAATAGATTTCAGTCATTCATGAAAACGAAATTACAGTTATGACTAATTCATACAGGGTTGGGGCTCACGGTTGGGGCTCTACTAGTATACAAATTCTTTTTGTGATTGATATGGCATTAACTTCTATAATGTTCTACAAATACACTATTTGAGAGACCACATTCTGCCTGAATCAGAGATTTCAAATCCCACCCCCTGAAGGAGGAGATGACTTTCACTCTACGAACAAAGTGTCCAAGAGAATAAAACAAAGGAAATAACATAAAACGTAAATGATACATGAGAAAATAACAAAATACAGCTTGGAAAGTAATAGATCTGCATTTTCAACCTTAGAGGAAATTTAGAAAGCAAACATAGAGACTGTGATGGCGCACATGCCACCCTAGGAGTACGACGGACAGTCGAGTTTGAAGAAGTTGGTGGCCCTGATCCCAAAAAATCCATGCATGGCGGCAATAGAGCTCTCTTTGCGGTGGCGCGTGGCTATCACGCACGCACTTTAGACTACACGTGTAGCTCACGTTCTGCTCTATTCTACGAGGTTTTTCACCCGTTTGAAGGATCGACGCTTTGAAAATCTTGCAGTGGGGCGCGTGGTGATCGCGGGACTCTGAAGAACAACATATTAGCATTACGCCCTACTTTAAATGAAAAGCAAACAAAATTAGAAAAAATAAAAGAAGAAACTAGAGAGAAGAGGGATGAGGGAAGGAAGAGCCAAAGCTCCAAACCCCCCTCTGGTCTGGATTTTTTGAGAGGCGCTCTAGAGAGAAAAGGGAACACGTTTTTTAATTATTTTTGTAATCAATAGATTCATAAATGTTATTAAATTTTATTCAAAGTAAAAGACCCTAACTATATCATATGTTGATTCTAATTTATAACCAAATTAGTGTTTTGGAACATATCATATATAAAGAACTTTTGCAACCTCTCTTCAATTAAACAAAATTTGTGAAGTTTCACGTCATAATTGCTAGTATTCTAGAAGCAAATGAGAGTAATTAGGTCAAAGAGATATTAATGTCCTTGACTAAGTTCTTGCGATGAAGATCGGTTAATAATTAATGTCAGTAGAAAAAGTCTACAAACTACTCATGAATAACTTCTTTAAAATTTGTATTAAAATAAATAATATTTGCAGTCTTAAAATGTACATATTTACATATTTCATTTGAAAAAAATGAGTAAATTTAAGACTCACATGAAAAATAATTTTTTTTAATGGTGAGATCCACTTTCAAAAATAAGTAGAGTTATATAAAATATTTTTCATTGAGTTTTGATATTCATCATCCCCACACCACACTTATTTTTATTTATTTTTATTTTTATTTTTTTGATTTTATTCTTCTTAAACTAATTGAATTCTTCTACTCATTATCCATACACCACACATTTGATAAAATAAATAAATAAATAAATGTAGTATGTGGTGTGTGAGGATGATGAGTAAAACTTTTATTTTTCAATTAATAAATTTACATCACATGCCTTTTGTTTATCCACCAAAGGCTGGTACAACTATGCAAGTCCATATTTGTCAATTAATATATTGTGAGTAGTGATATATGTACTTACACTTTTACTTACAATTTTACTTACAAGACTTATTTTATTAGTTTTTTTAAGAAAATTCAAATTTTGAATTTCAAATTTTAGCATATCAATAACTGACATGTAGAGAAATAATTTATTTTTAAATTCTTCTTAAGTACATTTAGCATTGTCCATATCAGAACTGTTTTCAGCCAGTGTCTCCTATAAAGTGGTCTTATCAAAGGCCAATAGGGAATTGCCATGTAAGGGTTCCTCAATTGTGACAATGGGAACGCATAGCAGGAAAAACCTTACAAAAACCTATCACGAGAAACCTCTCTCTCTCTCTCTCTCTCTCTCTCTCTCTCTCTCCCCTTCTATCTCTCACAGGAAACCTATCACGAAATCCCTCGACTCTCTCGCTCTCCTTCGATCTCTCACAGGAAACCTGCCATGAAATCGCTCCTTCGATCTCTCACAGGAAATCCCTCCCGAAATTGCTTGACCCTCTCTCTCTCTCTCTCTCTCCTTCCCTCTTTCTCCTTCGATGTCTCTCACAAAATCCCTTTGTTAAACCCTATCACAAAGACTCTGTTGGGCCAAGCAGTGAATACAACAACTAGTGAAAAGGTATCTCCAGTTTTACATAAACGAGAATGGTGACAAAGTCTATACTACTAAGAAAGAATCACCACTTAAACTGGGAACACAATCTGCTCATCCAGTCCTTGTGCAGGTAATCAAGCTTTAAGAAGTTATAAGGGCTGAAAACTATTCTACATTCTCTAGAGCCAAGTTTTAATAATCAAGGCAAGGGAGTGCAAGAATAACCCCATTTTCATCAAAGAAACTCGAGTGGAGAGATTGCAATCCTAAGTTGCAAAGTTTGAGCTTTTATTACGTGCTTGATTTCTAGTGTTTTTTATTTTTATTTTTTAAGCAAAGAGTGAGGATAAATGATCCAGCAAAGGGTGGCAGTCTAAAGTGTGAGAGATGGACCACACTTTTAGGGCCACGTGCCTTTCGAGAAATTTGATGTCTCCTACCTTAGTTACCCAGCCATCAAGATGGCTACTTTTCTCTACGTGTGTTGTCACTTAGTCTGAAGTCATCCCCATTCCCATTTCTTGCGAAGGCTAGTGTTATTACTCGTGGTCGAGTTTGGTTTTCCATCTCAACGGGTGTGAAAGTAGAGAGAGAGGTTTAGGTTTTCTCTGGAGGCTTCGATCTCCTTTTGAGAGACAGAGAGAGTGAAAGAGGAGAGAGAGGTCCCCTGTGTAAGCAGTCCCTAAATTTATTCATGTACCCCTTACATGGCAGCTCCCTATTGGTCTCCGATATATAAGGTTTATAAGAGACACCTGTAGAAAGTTATTCTCTTTCCATATATTATATATGTATAGGCTCTAGGGGTGTAAAAATTAACCGGGAAACCGAAAAACCGGCCTAGACTGACTAGAACCAGTGGAACCAGTCTGGATTTGGAACCCGTTCTGTCAAGGACCGAATTGCTTGGTTCCAAAACCGGCTGGTACCAATTCGATTTCAGTTCTATGCTTTTAGGACCGAACCGGATTGGTTCACTATATTATATATTTTAAATTAATATTTTAATATTATATATAAAATAATGTTATTATAATTTATAACATAAAATTTTAATCTTAAACATGAAAATTTATTTGATCATATGCTTTAAATATAATATATATATTAAAAACATTTTACAGCCTAATAAGTTCTCAACATATTCCTTTTGATAAATACATTAATTATATTTTGCGTATACTAATATATTAGTATATCAATTACATTTTGCTTTAACTAATTAGTATACCATTTGTATACTATTGTATATTAGTATAGTAATTATATTTTATCACTAATACTAATATTATTAAAATCGAAAAACTAACCAAACCGGAATAGGTAAAAATGGAGTTATTGGTTTAGGAGGGTAACCAGTGCGTAATCGATTTTTGAAAATGCAAAATCAGTGCATATCGATTCAGTCCGAAATTTTGTCCAAAACTTGACCGAATCGGACTGGTTACACCCCTAATTGGCTCTGCGTGTGTGTGAGAGAGAGAGAATCAGTAAAAATTTGCTAAAATGTTTTATTAATAATTATTATATGGACCGTGTTACAAGGGCCGAGACTTTAACTGAGGAACTCGAGTGAGAAGTGCAAATGCACTTTTTTTCTCTTCTTTTTCTTTAATTATTTTTATACATCTTTAAACATTTAAAAAAAAATATCAATTCACTAATCTTCACTTCCTTAACCATTAAGTAAAAAATAAAAAATAAAAAATTTCAATTGATCACTTTTATCGGTTCAACTAGTATTTTCCTTATTATATATATATATATATATGTGTGTGTGTGTGTAATGTTACTTATCATCATCTTATGTGGTATTAGATAATTGGAGACTATTTATTATATTTCATATGTGAATGTATTTAATATCATATCATAAGATAATGAGAGGATGAAAAAAAAATATGATAAGTAGATTTTTCTTATATATATATAAATCATTTCTTTTGGTTGCCGACTATAATTCGATGTCAGTCTATGATTGGATTTTCTTTCCAGAATTAACAAAGAACAAAGTTTCCCACGCAACTTGAAAAGTTGGTTCATAAAATTCATTCCATCAGATCATGGAATCGTTTTGTTGGCCGACGAATATACAATAATTAACAGAACCAATCAAATCACTTCACCAAGTTCTCAAGAAAAACAAAGAAAAAGTTGTACTATATATATATATATAGTCTGTAACCTTGAAAAGCAATATTAATATAAATGGCCGGAGGATGAATATTCATTTTGTTTTCTTCCAGCTTGATTGACACGAGAAAGTAATGTACGTACTTCATTAAAATTATAAGTAGGGCACCTTTTTACATCAAAAGTTCATCATTGTGACTCATCAAAAGTCTTTATGAACCCACGATTAGGAATATTATTCATGATGACCAGAACAACATAATATATATATATATGTTATATTAATAATTTATCTGGGAGATTTTAAGGATTCAACTTGAGCCTTGCCACATGGACCCTTTGTCCTGATATAGAGTCTGTATTCGTCAAATGTCATTGGTGGATAAAGTGCAGGTCGATCCTCTGTCACCAGATGCTTGGCAGGTTCAATCAGCAAATCACTCTTTGGGTTATAAAATAAGGCCAGAGATACCCTGTCTTTTACTGCATTCACGATCACCCGGTGCTCCACACTCTTATAAATTGCATTACTCAGTACCTATATTATATATATAACACTACTACATGATCAGTACATATCAAATATATGTAAATATATATAATCTATATCTATTTCTTCAGACTTCCAGGCCTCCATGCTTTGGAGGCAGAGAGTTATGCCAATTAGGTCACATGCATTAATTAAGGCAAAACTTGAGATGAAGAAAAAGTAGTGGTTTTAATCCACTAGCTAGCTAGGAAGAAAGACAGACCTGAATTTGATCCCCCACGTTGACAATGAAGGCATTTGGAACAGGCTTAACAGTAACCCAGTCATTGCATTTGCGGATTTGAAGTCCGGACACGTCATCATCAGGCAGAAGAAGGGTCAAGCCACCGGGATCCGAGTGTGGGGACAGACCAAGTGTAAGGTCAGGTTGTGGACATTTAGGGTAAAAGTTCACCCTTAAGCATGCACCTATGTTCTCACCTCCAAATTCATTTTGGAGGTATTCCTTCCCAAGCCCAAGATTTATGGACAATATCTCCATCAATCTTCCACATAGCTTTACCGTTTCTTCGCCATATTCAGCAATCACTTTCCTAAATCCCACGCAAAATAAGAGCCATGCAAAGTTTGTCAAAATAATGATATTAATTTGATCAAATTATTCATTTCTCACAAGCTTATAAATTCATCAAAATAAGTGCATGCATGCTGGTAAACCAGATCATGAGAAGATTGACTAGTCGTCTTGCTCGACTTTCACCAAAATCTAATAATAATATAAGTTATATGCATGCAAAAGTCATGCATATAATTTCATCATTCACTTTTAACTACACGTGATCAACAAAAGTAAACCATATAAATATCGTTGCCATGAGGGGGGTTAGCTAGGCAGGCGACCGGCGTCTACTCACAGATAATTTTCCTCTATATGCAATAATGTTCCGACAATGATCGCAACCGAGAGCAAAAAGTCACATCCACATGATCCTTCATTAACACCAGGTCAACAACGCGGTTATAATGCGTTTACATGATGATACGATCCTTAATTTGATCAGGAATACTTTTTTCTTTTTAAATTAGGATGATTGGGATCATATGAAAACCTGAAGAAATAGGCAACAAGCTCATGACTAGCTAGATATATTGTACGTTATCGGTAATTCAGTATCTATATGCGAAGATCGAGTTTATCATATAAAAAATGCTATTCTGTCCACTTAATTTATCTCTTCAATTTGACACTTTATATATTTTAATTTTTTTAATCTCTTTCTTTATTTAATAGTTAAGAAATAGACTATTAGTATATTGATATTTTTTTTATTTTTTAAAATAATAAAAAATATGAATTAAATTTTTTTTTGAACTAGCGATAAGATAGAGCGGTGCCATCTGAGCGGTAGAGTAGCATCACTCTTATCATATATATATATATTATAGATCAGAAGGAATTCGTATATTCAATGTACTTAATGCATGTATATTCATATTTCTAGGATTTTTCATTACTTTCGAATAGAAATATATCGTGTGATGATCTATTTTTATTCAATGTTATTGTGTCTATTTTTAAATTAAATATGTAAAGTTTATATATTATATATGTCTACTTTTATGATCTCCGGCAGAGGATCTCATTAATTTTTTTTTTAAGCTATTCCCTCACTTATTGAATATTAATGAAATTAAAACAAATTGATTTTAAAAATATCTTCTACAGTTAAAATGACACTTTTTTCCACTCGAGAAAATTAGGACACGAGGTACAGGGAATAATAATATCCATGGCGCGTTAATTCGAAGGCGGAAAAAGGTACGACTACTGTTGCTTGAGTAATATAAAAAAAGAAGACATTGAACTACTTGCATGGGATCAAGCGTGTTAATTTTCAACGCGAATTCGAGAGATCAACTACGCGCAGACATGCAAAGAAACAAACAGACAGCATACCTGCAAGATGGTGGAAGTTGAGGCCACTTGCTCTCATTCCTCTGCGACCGAGGCATGTAATGGAGGAAGAAATAGTCGCTCCAGTCAAGAATCGCCCCCTTCTGCACACCCAAACGGCTGCCATACCCTTCGTACGTGGTCGGAGAATTGGCATATTCCTGCTTCACATCAAAGGGGAGGCTAAAGAACTCGCGCCAGGTCTTTCTCGCACTCTTCATCAGCTCAGGGCTGACGCCGTGGTTCACAATCTGAAAGAAACCCCACTCGCGGCAAGCGTGGGATACCAGACTCAGAGTCTTGTCGCAGAGGCTCTGATCGTTGCTGAAAAGGTTTTGCAGGTCAATGACCGGGATGTTAATGGGAGGAGACGTCTCTGAATTGTTCTTGGCGGCGACGGTGGCGGCAGTGTCCGGCTGGTAAGGCCTATCGGAGAGGGGCTTGATGTAGCGTTCTGGGATTGCTCTTATCCCACTCTCTGATAAGGCTTGGACTCGGACAATCGGCTCAGGCCAACTTAGCACGCAACTCGTCATGATCTATTTTTGTTTAATTAGCCCAAAACAGATAACACTTGTACTGGGTTTATAATATATATGGCGGGGGTTAGATATATAGGCTTGCGAGGTCGACAAGAAGGACTTGGAGTTGAACATTATATCTGTACACATACATGTATAGTGACCCACATACGTACAATGAAAATAATGATGAGAAGAATCGGCTCGTTTCGGCGCCGTGACAAACTTGATTTCTTCTTACCATATCAAAAATGGAAAATTCTATCTTACCTTTTATTATCATCTTCTTAACATTCTTAATCTAAAATAGAGTAACGCGAATATCAAATTTTACATAACTCTTTATAAAAATATAGGGCCTATAAAAAAATTAAAAAATTTTTTTTTTAAGTCTTAATTAAAAATAATATTTAAGACTCTATAAATCATTAAATATCTAGAATATTTAAATAGCAGAAATTTAGATTGTAAATTGATATTAAAATTAAAAGTTGAATGAAATATTGTTAGAATATTTTTTAATATTATTATTATTTTAAAATTTAAAAAAATTGAATTATTTATTATATTTTATATGATAATTTGAAAAAAATTATAATAATAAGATGAGATATATATATCTTTTATCCAAACCAAACCTATGTAAATTTAATCGTTTAGATAGTATGATAAGATGATATAGTTTTATATGAGTAGAATAAAATATTATTTTTTAATAATATTATTATTTTAAAATTTTAAAAAAATAAATTATTTATTATATTTTATTTATAAATTTTAAAAAATTATAATAATGAAATCAAATAACTATCTACTAATATGCTACTTTTCAATAAAAATTTATGTTACAAGTTGTAGTTGACTCTTGAGTTTCCGGACACGTGGTTCTCATAGGAGCCGGTGGCCAGTTGTATCCGCGTGTCTTTTATGAATGGCGTGAAGGCTATGTCAGATACTCAGGTTAAATCATAGGAAAACACTATGACCACAGAAAATCTTTACCGAAAATCTTTACCGAAAGTTTTTTTTAATTTTTTTTAATTTTTTTCTTTTTACTTAATGATTAAGTAAATGTTTTTAAATGAATATGTGATTTTTATTTATTTTTAAAAAATATTTAAATAGTTTAAAAAAATAGTGAAAGAAAAGAAAAAAAAATTAAAAAATTTTTTTAAGTCTTCGGTAGAGGATTTCTGTAGAAATCCTCTGTGGCCGTAGCATGGTCCTAAATCATACATGCTGTGGAGTCCACTTCCCCATGCAGTTGTAGGTCTGCAACCAGCGGTACACAGCGCATTAATAATAGGGAAATGATACACTTGGGCTACCGGGCTGGTAGCTCCCAATTTTTTTTTTTTTTTTTTAGTTAGTGATTAAAACTATATTTTCTAATAATATTATAATTTTTTTTAAATATTATAAAATATTAAATATATATATAAAATAATTCTATAACGAACGGTACCTCCTAACGAAAGCGGGGAGTGGTGATTGTAAAGCCACCTTTAATAATAAGAGTTTGTTATTATATATTTTTTAATTTATTTTTTTGAAATTAATTAATTTCTTTTACTAATTATCCATTCATCACATAATTAATTAAAAAAATAAAAAATTATGTGTGATTTGTGGTATGAAATGAAGATTAAAAATTTTCTAATATTAGTTGTGATCAAAAGTGAGCTAGCTAGATTTCTGCGTGTATTTTTTCTGATTTTGGAACCATCTTTTTTACTCAATTTCCTTTTCCTTGGAAACTTTATTTATTTATTTAATTAAAAAAATAAAAAAGGGAAAATCATGGTTTAATTGAGACTTTTGGGCTAATAATATACACACATTCTTATATATGGAAATAATCTTATTTCAGGCAAGCATAATTAAGAACTATAATATTTTCTAATCAACTGCCTCCAAGCTGAGACAATATTGTGTTCCATTATTTCTTTCTACAAGTAGCTAAGGGTTGACAACCAGTACCACAAACTATATATATATATATATATATGCCCACAAATTTGCAACTGGAACATATAGCTAGCTGCTGCATGCAACCTTTTAATCACTGAGAGTACTACTTTGTCTATTAATTATATGTGGAATTATTTTGTTTGAATTTGAAGGTGGTTCTACCTTTTTAATTGATTCATTATTATGTGATGATGACTATGGAAATAAAGATCGATATGACCGAAGAAACATGCATGTCGATCGAACATCAGCTTCGGATAAGGATCCAACCGGAGATATAGAGAGAGATCGAACAACTGAAGTACCATATATATAATATATATTCTATAAAAAATATATATATATAATATATATTTATATTTATATATATAACCAAACTCCAAAATACACGTACCGATCAAAAGGTTGTTATCAGCTCCATCGTGTTAAACTCCAAATTAAGCGTTACAACCTACTAATTCCTTTCCTTTTAATCTCAGGCAAGCCACGTATAATATCTGATCATTTGCTCGTGTGTGTGTGTGTATATATATATATATATATATATATATATTATTTCTACGTACTGATGATCATCGATCTTTAACATCTTTTTTTTTTTTTGTTGGTGCCAAAAACAAAATAGAACGAGAAATTACTAAATCAAAGTACTAATTAATTTTCTATTTTACATTAAACCCTATTAATAATTATTGTTAAGATGAGCAGTGGCTAATTTGCAATATTGGCGTCCACCTACCACGCATCTTAAAAAGCCGATTATATGGTACTGCTATATATATATATTAATTTATTAGAAGAACAAACTGGACCAGAAATGTCGCAGAAACTTCCACTTTTGGCTTGTTCGGATCGAGTACGCGGTCTCCATCGAGATATATAGGCACAAAATACATATGCATGCATGCTCAATATTTATATATAATTTTTTTCAAAAAAAGAAAGAAAGAAATAATTTATAAATAGCGACGGACAATACTCAATTTTGCTTATTAAAATTTAAAACATAATTGGTAGCAAGCACGCCCACACCAACAAACAATTCGGTTCTGAAACACCCTATAATTAATTATTAAAGTTGCAGTGGAAAAGAACTGCAAGTACGTACACAGAGCTCATGCATGTACCGTCACTTCACACAAATTAAAGAGATGAGGACGCCCGGCCGACATAAAAAACATGCATGAAGAAGAAAGACGACTTCATTTCGGCCATGTCTACCCATCTACTTGGCTAGTTTGAATTTTAAGAAGAGTTGAAATAAAATAATTTTAAATGAATTGTATAAATTTTATAATATAAATTTTAAAATTTTAAAATTTTAAATTATTTATTATATTTTATATAAAAATTTAAAAAAATTATAATAATAAAATAAAAATTTCTCTATCTAAACATGCGGTAAAAGTAGTTTCTTTTCTGCAATCAAATTACTAAATAAAATAATAATATATATAAAAATAAAAAATAAAAATAAAAAAAAAGAAAGGAAGGAAGAAAGAAGGGAGGATCATCTTAATTGTTCACGTGGGCTTGACTTCATTTCATCCATGCATTGTGCTGAGCACCTACGCAAGTGGGGGCGCCCGGCGTTACAATTAAAGCAATATTAATTTTGCCGTCGGCCGGCCGGGGTAATTCACTGCATGCATTCATGGTTCATCATATCACAAGACTAAAAAGATCGAAACATTCAATCTGGATGAATATATAATAGTTTTCATGAGTAGACCCAATAATTAATGCAAATATAAAAATCTTGTTGGAGATTTAGCTACAAGGAAAGTGATCTTTCAGAGCGATTTTTTTCGTTCGGAATAGTCTTGAAATCCACCGCCTCTATCTGTTTTCAGCGATTTCTATATTGCTGTATATCTTTGTTATTATTCCTCCACTTCTGATCTATTTTAACCAAAATTAAAAATCGTCGCGAAAAGATTATCTTCATCGACAATTTTATTTGCTGCAAAAACTCCTAATATTGCCGCAATTATGATCAACGGTTCAGTTAATAATTGTTGGAAAAGATTGATTCCGACTAATTTTAAACGTTGGTAAAAGGACCACAATCATCGGAAATAAACCTTTCCAGCATTGAAAAAAAAGCGCTGCAAATGAGAAATGTTTAGAGTTATTAAATATGAAATTATTTGTGAAAGGACCTATTTCTTGTACTATAGTGCAATATTATATATGAGAATTATTTGTGGTAACAAGCCATAACGTTTTATCGGTATTATTCTTAACATAATACGTACGTATATTATTATGAAAGCTTCTGAATATTTTAAAAAGAGATAAATCAGGTATTACTGGTTTGCATTATTAGATAACAAAATATGCATAAAATTAGCCAGTTTCATAATTAAGTTGCCAAGGAAATGTTTAGAGTTTTATACCGCGACCTGACTATATATATTTATATATATATATATATATATATAAGTTTTTAGAACCAACGACGTCTGATCCTGATCCATTCTTTAGGCCTGTTTTCTATTCCTAATAAGTCTTTTCAGAACAAAAGCTGAAAGCATTGATTCAGCTTAGAAAAGAGATATTACAAACCTAAAAATTACTATTTAAATTAGCAAAAAATAAAATAAATATGGGATGCAAGATAAATCGAGGAGATCAAAACTCGGGCGTGGCTGGGGCCTTGGACAATCAAAATATATTGGGAGAGACAATATATATAAATATAATATTTCAGTTGTTTTACAACTCCTCAGTAAACAATTCTTCTAATCATTACAACTTTTTTAAATTTTTACACAAAATAAAATAAACAATTCAACTTTTTCAAATTTCAAAACAAAATCAATATTAAAAAAATATATTTTAATAATATTTTATTTAATTTTTAACTTTACTCTCAACTCATCTCATCTTATTTGTAAAAACAAACTAGTCTATTAATACCAAAAATTGCACAACATATCGGAAAGGAAGAAAGAGTAATCCCCGACCCACGTTGGTGATTCAGGCTTCGATATAATGCTCTTTGCTCTCATCCATAAAATAATAATAAATAATCAGAAATAAATAAATAAAGGGAGATAAAAGAATTTACGTGATTTGACATTAAAACCTACGACTATAGGTTGTTGGGGGCAAAATCCACTATAACAGGTGATGATTTTATAATGTCTCATGACTTCACATATCGCTCAATACAATAAGAGAATTTAGTCTCAAGAGAGTCCCTCTAGAAAATTGGTGAAGAGTTCATGGAGAGAGCTTGTCTTTTTTGTGGGGGGCTGCTTTTTATACAAATATTATTTTCTTGGAGTGATAGAGTCTAACTTGGCTTATGATATATTTTCCTTTTAGGAGTCTGATTCAATTTTTTTATCTTATCTCTTTCTTATCTTATCTCTTGACTTTATCTCTTTCCTTAGCGATAGATTTTTAGAGAATTTGACTCAATCAATTTAGTCCCAAACAGAGTCGTTAGTGATTATATATCTTAAAAGAGCTCAAAGCTTCATCTTAGAAATTATTAATGGATTTATATATTTTAAATAATTTTCTAATAATTAATAAATAATGATATAAAATATGTTATATCAATATGTAACTAAGGATGATATACTCAATTAAAATGGATATAAGAATTTCTCAAGAAAAATCTGTCCCTTTATATTTTGTGTTATTTTTCTGAAAAAGTAACTCAGACAAACTGGGCCCTTCAACTTTAATACTAGCTAGTATTCATATCCGTTGCCAGTGATGAGATGAAAGGACGTGAAGATCAGTATGTGGATGATGTCACTCGATCTCATGCCATAAAATATAAAAGTATATGTAGTGGACAAAAAGATAAAGTTTGGCCGACACCACTGAATCACATCCACCAGATCTATGAGAGTATGGCCCGGCCAGCCTTTAGATCCTTTCAGCACGTGGTAAACATGTTTTGGCGGCCTAACTCCTAAAAAGCTATATGGCACGTGACATTATTAGCATATATAATGCGTCTGGTCGACCCATGAACAGCCCACGATCGATCGGTGGGTTTGAATATATAAAATATAAAATTTTATTTTATTATTATAATTTTTTTAATAAATAATTTAATTTTTTTAATTTTAAAATAAAAATAATACTTAAAATTTTTATTTAATAATATTTTATTTAAATTTTAACAAAATATTTCACCTCACCTCATATAAAATATATATCCAAATCCACTTAAATCTTCTATATGTCCCGAAGACTTTTTCTGCCCTTTTGTTTTCTAACACTTTTCCTCCCTTATTTTATAAATCATGTCCCATTGTCTGACTGATCAACTGGTTTTCCATGCTTTCATTACAAGACAAAAATAATCGCCAGCAAGAGAAAAGAAAGAAAGAGAGCGAAGAAAAAAGAAAAAGAAAGATATTAAAGCACGAGATATACGTGCCCGTATGAAACAGTGACGTCGAATATGGACATGCACTACTAGTCATGATCATACTCTTAAAAATTAATCAGTATTTAATTGATGGATACATATGATTAGCATTAATCTTGATACATAATTAGAATATATAATTCCAACCACCCTAACACTGGTGGAAAGATCCCCCGGCCCGAGGGGTGGCCGGTCAGACGCTAGATTAATTAAGAGGGTGGTTGGGATGGTGGAGTACGCTAATCTTAATTTGTTATTTTATTAATTTAGTTTATTAACTTATTTCTTGTTTAGTTCTTTATCTAAATTATGATTCATTAATATAAATATTATTGTATTTTAAATGAAATTAAAGAGAAAAAGGAACTTGAAAAAGAGTACTACAGCTAGACGTTAATTAGAGACATATTGCAGAGAAAAAAAGTGTACAAAAAACAAAAGGGTTTCTCATCAATCGGTTTTTCTTGATTTTGACAGTTGATTATATAAAATGAATCTAAAAAATTATATATATATTTATAAAATCTCAAAACATATTAAACAATTATCTGTTGTTTTTAATTAAATGTATTAAACTATTTTCACGCATCGTGTGGGTCTACAACTTGCTAGCTTATAATTTTTCGCATCGCAAGAAACAAATGAATATTCTTGGACCAAAGAAATCTATATATATTAAATGCACCGATAATGGTCATGTTCAATTATTAGGAGAGAAAACATGCATATATGGTGACTTTCTACCTCACATGTAAGATATTTATGCTTATCTAATTATTAGGCTTACTAATTGTCAATCATGGCATGCAACGTACGTCATGTACATACAATATTATGGCCGGTGAAGAAGTTGTGCACGTAATATGTAGACTTATTTCATGTTTACATTTCTCTTCTATATATATACCATTGATCATCATGGCATGAATCATGACTATATATGATGGTGGTATAGCACTGCCTTTGATAAAAAGACAAAGTAGTACTGTTTCCCACGTGCGTGATTGTTGGTTCATACGGCACGTAGGTGTACTTCAGCCTTTATTTTCAGAAAACCAAATGCTAGCTCCATATACGCGTACATCATGCAGGGAAATTAATGAGACAAATCATGATTAAGCGGCAGTCCAGGTAGCTAGCTAGGTTATTATATATATGAACAACATATAATATAAAATAATATTATTGATTATTAATGTAATTAATTTGATTATGTACACTTATCAGAACAAGTGATCGTCTCTAACTAGGAGTTAAATATTAATATCACTCACACACATTCATATATATATATATATATAGGTTCTTCATGATTCTTATAATTACGCGGACAAGTTTGTCACAATTAGGAGTATTGATCTATTTCATGTACAAGTTTGTCACAAACATGAACAACCGAACATTCTCGGCCTATATTGTTCTTGATCTTCTTCTTTTTATATATAAGTTTACATGAGCTTATACTATTTTCTAAAAATGATAGATATATTGGTAAATTATAGGAAATTATATGAAGGCTTCAAATAGTAGAGAAAAATAGACATAAAATGTTCTACAACATTTATTGTACGTTGTTAATCATGTGGATTTCTTGGGCAGTATTAAATATTCAATAAATATTCATGTAATGTCTACTTTATATATCTATCTTTCTCATTTAAAACCATTAAATTTTAATAAGAAATTGAGGGGTGGATCCAAGTCCATAAAATATTATTAAATCATAATCTTCAACTCTTTAATTCCACCAAAGATAATTTAGTACCTACATACTAATTTCTATATAGGTGGACGGACAGTACACAAACAGCTTTCATGTCTAGATGATGACTTATGCCGAGATTGTCCAAGACCATATGGATAAGCTTGTTGAATATTAAAGAGCGAGCGAGCGTCAATTATGTACTGAAGAAGTTAATTTGTAATGGGTACGCATCATGTAAATTGTTCAAGGTGGACTTAATAATTAAGAGAGAATAGACAGCTCTGATATTAATTTAATTGTAGAGTTACAGTTTGAACTCAAAATCTATGCTATAATACTACATTTATTAAATTATTATTATTTGTTCCAAAAAAATTAATCTAATAATGAAAATAGTTAAATTTAAATATTTAAATTATGTCCTTATAAACAACTATATATCGAGCCTTTTAACTATCGTCCTTTTACTATCTTCTAATAAGACATGATATATAAAAGTATACAAAATTTTGTACAAAAATCAAGATCATAGCTAGGCTGAAAGAGAAATTAGTTAGGATAGAGATCAGAAGAAGGGTGTGGAGGCCATGCATGAAATTAATCATGAAAGGGAAGTGTGAACGCCGGTGTAGATCTAGGTGGAAATTATCATGACAATGGAAAAACGTGATAATATATAGTGGCTCATGAGAAGGATCTATCCAACCCTGTCCTCTAAAATTAAAGATTTCTACAACGACTTTTTGCATACAATATATAATAATAGGAGACAAAGAGAGAATTTTTTGCATAAATATTGTGAAAGCCAGCAATTCCCACACCACTAGGGCAGAGAATATAATATCATTGCAGACGTGGTACATGATGAATTAATGCGCGCTATAAAACAAATTAAACTACGACGTCGTGCTATGATCATAGTAATGCTAGAATCTATATATCCAGCTAGAAAAATAGTAACTATATATATATATATAATACTTCATTTTTCAACTTAATTTAATTTAGATTTTTGTTTCAAATCATTCATACGTAGTTGCCGAAGTTTCAATAGTAGTGAATTAAGAGTTAATGATGAGGTCTAGGATGCAAATTTTCAATGCTGGATTTCAAGGCAATGATGATCTCTATAGGTAAATGTAAATTGCTTAATTTATTAGAAAGTAACATTAGATACAGTTTTAGGTATGCAAGCGTCGTTGAGCAGTCTCTTTGAAAAACTGCGGTCTATTATGAAAATGTTACTTTTACAAGTCCCGAACGTTTTTTTATATTTTTTTAAAGGAAAAATGCGAGACTTTGTGTACATTAGGACTATGTAAATAATTTTTTAGTCTTTTCTCTATGGAAAAGAGGTAGTTAAGGAGGGACTTTCTATTGGAATCGTGGGTATATTCCTCACAACATCATTTGAGTACTATTGTTAAGTAGCCGATCATCGAGATTATTCAAATCCTAATTTGACCGGTATTATTTTCCTTTCCTTTTATAAGAAAACGGGGGAGATCAAGTGGATCGATGCACGTGGCTTGCAAGAAACCCACTCATATCCAAATAAATACAAATTATTAGTGAACTCATACATGGCATTGATTTATATTTAATTTCTTTCTTTCCATCGGTTTAATTAATAATTCTATTGGATCGGACATGAAAACAGATTGATAAGGTTCAGGGCCAGCTCATTGGCTGTAAGGATCTTGATGATCAGAAAGTGTTAGCTACTCAAATTTGTCCTATAATATTAAATAAATTAGTTATAAATTCCAAATTTACCCAATAATTAATAATGGGGAATTCTAAGCCTCAAAAAATAATATTACAGAAAATTTTTTAAAAATTAATATGATTTGATATAATATGTCAGATTATAAATTAAATTATTATTTTTTTATTATAAAGTAGATTTAACATATCATATCAAGTCATGACTGTCACGTCAATTTATAAACTTATTTCTAGAAGATCACTTTATAGATTAATCATTGAACACTTATCAATGCATAAATGACTTATTATAGATATAAAACCTAACACTTATAATTATTTTTACGAACTAAACCTAAGAGGCCGGAATCTATACAATATTGCCACTTCCAAAAAGTTGTGCATGATGCTTTTGATGACAATTTTAGACGTATTTGGACAAAAGAGTCCCGTACAAAAGTGAAGGTCGGAGTGCATGATGTGCACAAGTCCTACAAGTAATTATCTCAGCAGGAGTAGTGCCGCACATTGTACTCTCATTATAATCAATTAATCTTTTCTTTCGGCCCCGCCACAGACGTACGTTAATGTTGGTGCTTTTGACCAACTAAAGCTAATTACGACGTTTCCTGATCATGACGCAACTATTACTTAATTAAAGGCAGCACTCTTTATATATATATATATATATATATATATATAATTATCAAACTGGAATTACAACATGTACATGATGTATATAGTACGTCATGTGTTTCACGAGTAATTTGATCATCTACTTGAGTTGTAATATAATTAATGAGGGTAGCAAGCAAGACAATTTAATTATAAGGAAATTTGAGGCTAGCTGTTGGTGCATGGCCGCATGAAATTACTACGTACGTAAATCCATCTGTTCAACATTTTTCATCGCGATCGACGTTAATTAGCTGCTTCCCCAATGGCAAGTAATGCAGGGCTGTCCATATCCACTTTGAAACATAAGGTAATTAACTCTAATAGCAGCAGCTTAATTCATCAGACTCATGTATTGGGGTTAAACCACTTTTCCGCAGGCAATATATATAAAAATATTAATTTCAAATTAATTAAAACTTGAACACACAAAAGAAAAGAAAAGATAAAATTACTAGTATTGTTTGAATATTTAACCACCGTTGTTGATCAGGGGGTGTTTGCTCTCGAATGATCATTTACGTACTCGCCATTATGAATTAAATACTATATATTATAATCTTAAGTGGAAGGGATATTCAGGCCAAAGGAATAAGCCCATGTGTTGGATGACTCAAGTTTGAGGCTTCAACAATCAGGGTTAGTCTACAAACTCAGAGATTCAACCTACGGATGCATGAAGGATAATGTAGCGAATGAATAACGCCTCCATTTGATCAGGAAGGTTGTCCTATCAATTTATTCGAGAGTTATTCAAGATAGATTCTGAGATCAGTCATTATCATCATCTTCGTGCTCCTATAAATAATACCTAAAGATAACGTATTTGGCATTCATTCATATACTTATACTGAGACTACTTCTCTCTAACTTAGGCATTAGACTTTGGAGTCCCACTAGGCACACTGTGCCGCCATCTCCTCTGTTGCAGGTTATCCATGCAGGTGGTGGTATGAAACACGTCCTTAACTGTGGCACCGTCTGTGGCACCCACTTCATTGTTGGTGGTTGATGGATCTGCCTGTCAAGCAGGCAGAGGAATAGGGATCTACATCGTGGAAGAAGGGGAACAAGAGCACCACTACACGGCCATACTTACATTTAAAACCACCAACAATGAAGCCGAGTATGAAGCCCTAATAGATGTTTTCTCAATTGCGAAAACTCTAGGTGCCGTAGAGATTGAAGTAAAGGCGGATTTCCAAATCGTGGTAAACCAAGTAATCGGAGTGTATGCTGTGAAAGGGAAAAAGCTGAAAAAGTACCTAACCCTGATGTTTGAGATCTGTGACCAACTTGCCTATTTTAGTCTCGAGCAGATACCGAGGGAGGATAACACAGTAGCAGACAAGCTAGTTAAAGTTGCATTTGCGAGGGATGAGACGGATTTACTTGGGAGGTACAGAGGACAGTGATAGAGATCCGAACGATCGAAGTATAGGTAAACCAAGTAGGGCCTATGGAGCCAGAGTGGGCCAACGCAATATCAGAGTACTTGGACATAGGAAAATTTCCTAGGAGAAAGAAACAACAAAGAAGATAAAGAGGAACGCGACATGGTTTGTCAGGGTTGATGGAGTCCTGTAGAAAAAAGGCTTCGCTACCCCATTGTTAAGGTGCATCTCCCTAGAGGAAGCCCAATACGTCTTGATGGAGATACATGAGAGGGTCTGCGACAACCATTTTAGCCTAACGTCCTCAGAGACGCCAAGTCATTTGCTAAGAAGTGGATCAGATGCCAGATTTATGCTCCCGTCCCACATTGTTCTCCTGAGAATTTATTTTCTATCACCGTCGCATGGCTGTTCATTCAATGAGGAATTGATCTGGTAGGTCTGTTCCCGCCCGGGAAGGGAGGGGAAAAACATGTAGTTGTTGTTATAGATTATTTCACAAAATGAGTAAGGGCAGAACCCCTAGCAACCATAACGGCAAAATCCATCATCAAATTCCTATGGAAGAACATTGTTTGCCGGTTCAGAATCCCCCATAGTATAATCTTTGACAACGGGAAGTAGTTTAATTTAGAACATTACAAAGAATGGTGCAAAGAGTTGGGAATCCAAGCCTAGGACTTGTCACCGGGACACCCAGAAGCTAAAGGGCAGGTGGAGACGGCAAACAAATTATTACTTGGAATTTTAAAACTAAAGCTCATGGACAAGAAATGAGAATGGGTGGAAGAACTCCCAGGGGTGTTGTGGGCCTACAGGACAATTATGAAGACCCCAATAAGCGAAACATCAGTCATATTGGCTTTTAGGAGCCAAGCATTCACCTTGGTAGAAGTCGGCTTGCCTACGCACCGAACCTGTCACTTTAGCAAACCTAAAAACAACGAGGCGCTAGAAGAGCACCTTGACCTCTTAAAAGAGAAAAGAGAAGAAGTTGAGATTCAAAATATCCTCAACAAAAGTAAGATAAAGCGCTACTTCAACAAACGAGTCAAACCCAAATCTTTTAAACTAGGTGACCTGGTACTTTAAAAAGTTGGAGTGACAGCGCAAGGGGAAGGAAAACTCGAACCGTGATGGAAAGGGCCATACGTAATAGTCGCTAGCAACTGATCGAGGTCATACCGCCTTAAGGATAGTCAAGGAAAGGAGTTGCAACACCTTTGGAACGCCGAGCATTTGAGAAATTTTACCCTTGATTCTTTTCTAAGATGTATTCAATAAAGCAAAATCGATAGAGGCGGATAGTTGTTCAACTTACACGTCCCACCCCAATGTTACAACTACCAAAGTCGAGTCCAAAGACTCGCAGTGGAGGCAATGAACGTGGATGTCAAGACACCCCACAACTCCCCTACTTAGCCACCAAAATTAAGTCCAAAGACTCAGGGTGGAGCCAATGGACGTGATGGTAAAGAGACCCCACGAACCCTTACTTAGCCACTAAAGTTGAGTCTAAAGACTCTCAATGGAGTCAATGGGCATAGAGGTTAAGAGACCCCACAACCTCTCTTACTTAGCCACCAAATTTGAGTCCAAAGACTCACAGTGGAGCCAATGGGGTGGAGGTCAAAAGACCCCATGACCCCTTTTACTTAGTTACCAAAATCGAGTCCAAAGACTTGTGGTGGTGTCAATGGGTGTGGAGGTCAAGAGACCCCACTACCCGTTTACTTAGCCATGTCTAAAGACTCACAATGGAGCTCGCGGGCGATGGAAATGTCTATCAATAACGCAAAACAAGGATAAACCAAGAGCCAACATTACAAAAGGAAAGCACAAATACATGGTTATTATGACAGTCATCCAAAGTATTGTTTGAAACAGAACAAAAAAAAAATTGGAAAAAATATTTATGAAGGTGGAACTGCCGAAGGCTTCACAGGTGAAGGTGCGAACAAGAAGGCATTGGGCATAGTATTATGCCCCAAAGCATCCACAAACTGGCATGAAACCTCAATCAGGTTTGAAGGCGTCAAGGCCCAATTGCCTCAAGTTAGTCTGAGTATGTGCCAGCAGGTGAGATCGAAAGCGGGTCACGCCAGCCCATATCCATATTCAAGGCCCGATCGTTAATAATCTTGGTGACCACCAGTTGTGGAGGCAAATAGACTAGTTCACCTCTCAAAGCAGCCAATTCTGATTCCAATTCCAATAACTACTTCTTCTGCTCCTTCACTTTTGTATCTAAGTGTAACATGAATTGGTTCATTTTGTCCTGCTTGGTATCTACTTCTTTCCCTGTCTTTCTTGAAGGCAGCATACTTGTTATGCAAAGCCTCATAAGATCCCTTCATCTCTTATAACTCAAGGATAAATTGTCTACGAGCTTCCTCATACGATGCATTCACTTCTAAAAGCTCAAGGGCAAGTTGCCTGCAAGATTCCTTAGAAGAAGCCAATGCCTAGGTAGACCCCAAGCACTGTTGCTTGCCAGCAGCCAACAACTTTTGAGAGAATCTCAACTCTCCACTAGTGCAGGATAACAGGGCATGAGCAGAATCTCATTTAGAATCTGCCAATTACAATGCAAAGTTTTTACGCGTGTTGATGGATTTGGCCCAAAGTAGCTTATCGCATAGCTCAAATACTTCGTTGCGAAATAGCTCTAGGTCGCCCTCCAGGGAGCGAATGTGCCCATTAGCCTGCTCTAGGTAGGACTCCAACTCAGCTCTCTTGGTTTGTAGCCAACTCAGTTCCTTCTTAGCAAAAAAATGCAAACATTCACCTACTACGTACTTCTACTCTAAGTTGGTGCAATCATCAACAATACAAGCCGCCAGGTCATCCACACCCTGCAAGGCACAAAGACACAATAAGGTATGGGCCATACATGTAAAAGAAAGTGCAACTAAGCCAGCAATATAATAATGAAGACAAAGTTTCTCAAGCATTGAGGCATTTCTGCCACTTCTCCATCTTAGGGAGGGGAATGCAAATGAGAAGTCCCCTCAATCCTTCCTGTCATGACTTGCCGCCCTTTCATATAGGGTCTTCCCAAAGAATGCATCAAAGGCATAAAAGAGGTGGCTGGAAATTCTCCCTTAGGCATGGAAGCACCCTAGTCCATGAGGGTGACAAACTCAAAGCTGTTGACAGGGCCTCCATCTCCTCCGTCTCCCCCTTTCCACTCCGCCCTCCCTGGACGACCCACCTGCTTCTCAGGGGTTAAGGAATCCACGTCACCACCAAAGGAGAAGGGGAAAGGGAGGGAATGAAGACTATTTCATGACCTGTAGGCGAAGTCTCACCCCCTGAGACGGTCGTAGGGAAGGAGCTTAGCTTGGAGCCTTGGTACCCACGGTCATCAAGGTTGCCCTTCATAACTCTTGGCGCCGCCTCTATAGGAGTCACGACTTCAAACACCATAACCCCAATAACTCCCATAGAAAAGGCATCATATATGTTAGCTACAAACTCGTCACCGCTTGGAGTTGAAACTGAGGAAAGGAGATAATGGAACTGAAAGGAGGGTGTACCCCATTGAGTCTGACTCCTGGGGGGGTAGATCAAAGTCAAAGGATGTGGCCAAGTAGCCGGTCAAGGTCACCAAGTCTAGGAGACACAGGCGGCGACATGTGCACAGGAGAAGCAGGGGGCGTCTCCCCCCCCCCCAACAGTCGTATTAGCATCAGAATCAACTGTCAATTCTGGCCCAACATCGTCAGCTACGCCACCCTCGACGTCTTCAGCCAGGTAATTAGCAGGTACCTTGCCCTAAGTACGACAGAGACATTTTTTTGAAGTCTTGGAAGGCGGGGAAGCAGGCCTTTTCTTTGAAGAAGGCATCATAGCCTTCAATTTACGCCCCCTAAAGTGGGAGTTGTCAGGCACAACGACGAATCGGTCAAAGTTGGCGAGGGTCAAGAGCTTCTCAGTCCATAAGGCATCCTCATTAGCTTTGGCCCAACTAAGGACTATGTCGACATAAGAATGCTCTCATAATCAAATCTCTAAGAATCTTCTTTTCATCAGGGACCTTTCCACAATTAGCCCAGATGGAAAATTCTGTACAGACATTTCAGAGGCTGTGAATTCCTAGCCACCACCAGAATTATGAAAAATTTCTTTTGCCACTGTTTGGAATTCAAATGGCGGCTTTGAAATGCCTCCAAAACATTGTAACTGAACACGTAAACTATAAATATTACCTGGTAACCCTGTTACAAAGTAGAAAGAAAGGAATTCGCGAGCGGTCAGGTTTGGATACATCTCCCCTAGAGGATCCAGAACTATATGAAACACCACTCATGAGCACAAAAGCACACGTAAAGAGTGTGAATGAAGTTGGGCAGGACCTAATTGAAGGAAATCAAGGACATCGCGGACAGGGCGACAGAATGGAAGGCTCAAACCGTGCGCTAGGGCACAAACTAGAAGAGCAACTCTCCCCGAGAAACCTTCCTCGTTGACGGCGCCCTCTGAGGGAAGAGTAAGAACCATGGCATCAAGGATGCAATACGAAGTCCTTAGCCTTGTCAAGTCTCGGGCGTTAAGTGTGGAGCACCATGTGAACCCCTCAAAGAAAGGTAGAGTTTGACCATCAGAGGATTCAGGCGCAAAGTTGGAGGAAACCCTTGGTGTGGCTTGGGCAGAACTTGATTGAGAACACGAGAAGAACCACGCTGAGCCATTGTTGTTCAAACTGGAAGAAACAAGATCGAATATGGTGAAGGGTTGCGAGTTTTTGAAACTTGGGAAGAGAAAAGGTTAAGGAATGAATAAAATAAGAAGATGAAAGGAAGTGAGAAAAGAAAATGACGCAAGAAGATGAAAGAAGTGGAGTGAGAAAAAGCAGCAATGATGATGGGGTTCTTAGGAAGGCGAAAGGGTGACAGCGCCGTCAGCTATCATGTTTGAATAAAAGAATAAAAATAAATAAAAGTGCTAGAACAATTACAAATGACGTGGGTCACGTCCTTAACGTAACGAGAAATTAAGTTTTCCAAAACTTGCACCTTAGTTAACATAGACCCTCATGGGGTAAAAAGAGTAACGATCCTAGGGGTCGTCCATCTGTCCCAAACTAGCGGGGTAGAAAGTGCACGAATTGATAAATTTCTCACGTGTAGGTACAAAGGAAATTAGCGGGGTAACTGGAAGGGATTTGCAGGGTCCCAATGGGATAAGCCCATGTGTTGAAGGGCCTAAGTCTGAGACTTCAAGAATTGGGGTTAGTCTGCAAGCCTAGGGATTCAACCTATACGGACTCATGGAGGATAATGTAGAGAATAGATAACACCTCTGTTTGATCAGGAATGTTATCCTACTAATTTATTCTAGAGTTATCCAAGATAGACTTTGAGGTCAATCACTATTATCTCCTTTATGCTCCTATAAATAACACTTAAAGGTAACGTATTTGACATTCATTCATATATTTATATTGAGACTAGTTCTCTTTAACTTGCATCGAAATCCCACTGGACACACCGTGCCGCCATCTCCTTTGTTACAGGTCATCTGTGTAGTTTATGATGTAAAACACATTTTTAATATTAAAATTTATCTTTTAAATAAAATTATATCACGTGAATGGCCGTTATGTAGCGTAAATATCTTAAAATAGAATTATTTTATATAAATATGTTGTTGAACTTATGAACTAAACAGCTTTATTGAATTTTGTGGCTGTCGTAATAATGTTGAATTGTACGTATCATGCATGTGTTGATAAACGATCGAGTTTTATTATAACTATTCTATTTTATATCAATACACTCAACAGCCAATCCAAATAAAAATAATTATTAAGAAATAAGAAACAGATTCAAAAAATTCTATTTGCAAAACACATGATCCTCCCATGCATGATCAGCTCTACGGTCTTTATATTTTCTAATCTGACATGTTGATGGCGTGAAAATATTTATTTTAGAAATCGACTTGTAAATAGAAAGACTCATAAGATATAAACAATATATAAATATGTAGCAAGCATCTAGAGTACTTGAACTATATATATGGAGAACCATATATAACTGGCCAATAGGCAATATGCATGAATTTGGCAACCAATTATAATTGTTAGAAAGATCGAAATTCTTGATTGAATATTATTTGATTTAATTATTATTTCTAACACGGATGAAGTGCATGGTTGTATCTTTTGTCATGTGAAACTCTATCCAACAGGCTCCATTAGTACTAATTTAGCAGCGACGATAAGTTTAAATAAGGTGCATGCATGGGATATATAGTACTAAATGCGGGCATGAGGCAGCCGCAAGCTGCCAGACATCCATAACTTTAGCATATTAATATCTGATCCGCATCATGCGAACGAACAATAATAATGGAATCTTGGACATTATTAATTTTCATGTGCATGCATGCATATACATATATATATATATA
>QEOT01004543.1:44271-55722 GCA_003123785.1 Pterocarya stenoptera
ATATATATATATATAAATATATTGGCAACATCGACAACATACAGAGGCCGTATGCGTCTATATATGCGGCGAAGATGATGTTGATCATAATACAACAGATTTCTGTTTTTCTGGCCACAATTTTGGCCGCAAATGACCATTTGTCGGCCATTGCCGATCGTCTCCGACTTGCCGGTTAAAACATGTCACAATTGCCACTTTTACTGACCACAATTAATCAAATCTTTCTGGCCAACAATGGTGTCCCAAACAGGGTAAAAAATATGGTTGTATAAGACTCTAGAAAGGGTTTTATCTACTGCAAAACACAGTACTTGAAAGTGATATTTTTCTAAGAATAAACTTGCCGCAATAATTCATTACTGACATGGTGTATTAATGTCGGAACATACTTTGCCTTTGGAATCAATCGCCGATTATGACTTTTTTCCCCCATTTCAGTCGTAGAAAGTGAGCAATTGCCGCAAGTTTTTTGGGTCAGAAACATACATTTTTTCACTGTATATACTCGCCACTGGTGCTCAGTTTTTCCGCCGTTCTAGTCTCCAACAATGGCTTTTGATGGCAACATATTTTCGTCACAAATTTGTGATCACTCATCCATATATATCGTGCGTTTGCAACAAATTAGTCGTGGAAAAATTGAGTTTCTTGCATATTACTATCCTCATCATGATTATGCTATTTTTCACCAAAACATGTCGACACAGCTCAGGCTTAATTGACGTCGATCCTTCTGAAATTTATTTTGTCGATCATTTTGGTCGGTCGGAATTATACTTGTCACGTTTGATCTGTTGTTAATTCTTTTTGAAGCTTACGACCCTAGTTGAAACCAAGCTCTAACTGGCCCCAAAACAATTATATTATATATATATATATATATATAAATATATATATCGTTCTATAAACAGGCCGTGATCACCAAAACAATTAATTTGCATGCTGCTGCTGCACGCGCCTAACAAGACAAGAACTTAAAGCATGCACGTGAATTGAAGCTGCCGACAGACACAGAAGGAGAGAAAATGGAGGGACTCATATCCCACGTCTTTCTTCGTCCTTCAAAGCTAGAATCCACATTGTATAATTAGTTATGCATGATGGCTAGCTGAATTTCAATCCGATCGCTGTTGTCTTGCAGGCAGAAACATGATAACAACGTTATTGAATAATATTTGTACTTTTGGCTGACCTCTTTAATATTGGTTGCTTTGAGAGTTAGCTTTAAGTTTACACGAGGGAAAACATTATAAACACAAAATAATCTCATTAAGGGATTCCACATACTGGTGTGTCACGTATCCCCCTCCTCTATTTTTTTTTCTTTCTCCCCCATATCTCCTCGTGCCTCTCCCCTCTCCTTCTCCCCCTTCCCTCTCCCCCCCTCCTTGTGCCCACCATGGTAGTCAGGGACCACCTCAAGATGGATAGAAGCCACCGGAAGGGACATGGAAGCTCACAGCAGTGTCATGAGCTTGCCGTGCACATTTTGTGCACTGTGTCATGGTAGTTGCGGCTTGCATGGCCGACGGCCATCGTCCATTGGCTAGGGAACCACCTTAGGGTGGGCAGACATTACCAGCGAGGGAAAGGCAAGGAGGGGAGAGGTTTTGTGCATTGTGTCGTGGTGGTCACGGCTTGCATTCTTTAGGTGGCTGGGGTGGTCGAGAACCACCTAGGGGGCCAAACATCACCGGCGTGTGAAAGGGGGAGGGAAAGGGGAGGGGCACGAGGAGAGGGGGAGAAAAAAAAGAGACATGGTATACTAGTAGTGCGTCATATCAATATATGAAATTCCTTTATGAGATTCTTTTATGTTTCTAACAGCCTTATTAGGCTAGGGTTAACGGACTTTCTAGTTATAGCGCACGTATGTACATCACATGCATGCATAGTTTCCCAATAGACCTATTAACTTCAGCTTCGGTAATGTGAACGTGAGAATGATCTCAACTTATTCTCTCCTAATTAATCCTAGATAAGTATTCTCAGGATCCTAATAAAAATAAAAATAAAGTATGTAACAAAGGAATCGATCCATAATTGCTTTAATATTTTATATATGAAAAGATTTTATAAAAGTAAAACTCATACTGACATGATTTGTTATGGTACATTATATTATAAATCTTTTTTTAGTGTAAAATAAACCCAATATATTATCTCTACCCGCATGATTAATTTATAAATTTTACTTTTTAAGTAGTAAAAAGACTAGAGAGGGTTTTTTTAATAAAGAAAAATTATACTCTATCATCCTTACACTACACACCACACATCACACTTTTTTTTTTCTTGCCAAATGTATGGTGTATAGATGATGAGTAGAAGAATTTATTTAGTTTAGCAAATTAAATAAAACAAAAATAAAATTAAAAAAATCATGTGTTATATGTGGTATATGAATAATGATTAATAAAAAAAGGGAGTTGGGTTCTCGTCAATTTTAAAAAACACAAAATATCAATTTGATACAGCGTAGAAATTAAAACATCAAACGATTGAGAAAATAAAACTAAATATTATCAATCCGTTCCTATAAATGAATGGTTGACGTTGTTGTTTGAAACCATCGACAAATAATTAAAAAGTAGTGCTAGATAAAGTTTTTGAGTCTACAAGTTGCACTCTCTTTAAAAAAATTGAAAGTCATTATTTAAAAAAATGATTTTTTCATAAGGATCCTAGTTTTCCCCTTTTTGTTTTAAAAAGAATATACAATACTTCCACGTCTTAATACTACAAATATAATTTCTCTTAAAATCCATAAGGTCTACTTTCCTTTGGCAGGAAATAGAGGGTTCCATTGAGTAGGAAGGTAAAAATGCATCTGCGTACCCCAAATTCAATAAGATCAATATANGAATAAAAAAAGGGAGTTGGGTTCTCGTCAATTTTAAAAAACACAAAATATCAATTTGATACAGCGTAGAAATTAAAACATCAAACGATTGAGAAAATAAAACTAAATATTATCAATCCGTTCCTATAAATGAATGGTTGACGTTGTTGTTTGAAACCATCGACAAATAATTAAAAAGTAGTGCTAGATAAAGTTTTTGAGTCTACAAGTTGCACTCTCTTTAAAAAAATTGAAAGTCATTATTTAAAAAAATGATTTTTTCATAAGGATCCTAGTTTTCCCCTTTTTGTTTTAAAAAGAATATACAATACTCCCACGTCTTAATACTACAAATATAATTTCCCTTAAAATCCATAAGGTCTACTTTCCTTTGGCAGGAAATAGAGGGTTCCATTGAGTAGGAAGGTAAAAATGCATCTGCGTACCCCAAATTCAATAAGATCAATATAATATGGGCGCGGCTACTATGCCACCCCAAATTGACCGCTGGGCGTTACCGCCCAGCGTAAAATTTTTTTTTTTTTTTTCATTTTACTTTTCACATTTTTTTAACATATTTAAATATATTTAAAAAATAAAAAAAAATACATCAATACATTTAAAATCACTTCCTTAATCACTAAATAAAAAAAAAAAAATTTTTGACCGAGCGGTACACTTGGGCGGTATAAGTGGGGCGGCAAACAAGCTTTTCCCATATAATATATGTATGGTTTATGAACAAGAGATCAATGTGGTCGGCCCAGGGACACCACCACTCAAACTTGACACGCCTCTGTCATCTGCTCTCTCTGCCCCCCTTTACTTTAATTATCCGCAGTCCTTTCGTTATAATTTCTCTCTGTCGGCTACATCCACGTTTTTAGTAAGGCTCGAGGGTGGAATGATTTTCACAGATTCCTAAGCGACANTTTTTGACCGAGCGGTACACTTGGGCGGTATAAGTGGGGCGGCAAACAAACTTTTCCCATATAATATATGTATGGTTTATGAACAAGAGATCAATGTGGTCGGCCCAGGGACACCACCACTCAAACTTGACACGCCTCTGTCATCTGCTCTCTCTGCCCCCCTTTACTTTAATTATCCGCAGTCCTTTCGTTATAATTTCTCTCTGTCGGCTACATCCACGTTTTTAGTAAGGCTCGAGGGTGGAATGATTTTCACAGATTCCTAAGCGACAAAGAAACCCCGGCAGCCATCATCGTGTAGATATAGTTTCTTTATTCCTAGTCACATTCTAGTGGCAAGATGATCTCAAAACGTTATCTTTTAAAGCAGCTTTTGTACTTTCAAGTCGAGAGTATATACCCATTAAAATGGTACGTAAGAGCTTTTAAAATTTTCGATTTTTTGAATTAAAATGGTTGAAACTTAGGGAATTTACATGGTAATAAGTAGGACAAATTAGGACTTACTAAGGGTATGTTAACGAGCTGAAAACTTGGGCCTTGGCCACCAGCTCCTAGCTACTACCACTACTAGGAATGCTGTTTTCCATCCGTAATGGCCCAAACTTGAAACAATAATATCGTTAGTTAGCCACCTGCAGGCTCTTATTTTACCATGTATATGGGTATGTTTGGGAACACTGTTGTTCTAACATATTCTCAAACTATTTCATTATTATTCACAAATAATTCATTACTATTCTCAAACAGTTTACTACTATTCATTATTTCACTACTATTTAAGATCATTTGAGATATTCTTGGTATATAAACCGAGCCTCAAGTGTTTATAGTTATATAAATTGCCACGATCCCAAACCAAATTGCTAAGATTGTTGACTTCCTCACAAAATGGAACCAAATTCCAAATGAACAAGTATTAGGCCTCCACTGGCTACCGTACAAATTATAATCATTTATGCCACTAATACTTGGCTTGTTTAGCTGGTTTTTTTTTTTTTTTTTCAATTATTATTGTAACGGAATGTTAGCCAGCAACAGCGACCCCATCTCGAATGTTGGATTTACAAGAAGAAAAGTTCCAAATGCATGTGATTATGGTTCACTTTATAAGTAACTGCCCATGTGTATAAATCTGCAACCAAATGCATGGAATCTATTCCCTAAGAACCTCTGAGACCTATAACTAGGAAGATTATGACGTGGCAAGTCAGGATGGTAGAAATGGGCCTTACAGGTCTAGGTTTTCTGGATCAGAGTTAAAGCGAAGGGGGAGGGCCTTGCATTCATCACAAGGACTTTCCACTACAAGGCCTTCATATTTCTTTTGGAAAAGAATTATACTGCACAAATAGAGATATCAATTCCACAAAAGTAAGCAGATATAAATCACTGAAAGGTTGGAGTGGTAAAGAAACGAAAGAACAGACTCGTACATGCCAAAACCATGGCTTCCAGGCACCGTGCTTACACAATTAACATTCCCAAGGACAAATTAGATGCACCCAACCCTGCATGACACTTATAAGGCACCAAGTAAAAGGTGCTCCATTTGGTTAAGGGACCCAAACAAATAATCACAAAAGACGGCAAGTCCCCGATGTAGGGCGGGCAATAACAGTACTTTTTTGCGTGGATAAACTGAACAACTTGCACATATTTATATACTACTCACTCCCCAAGTTTAATGAACCATCCTTCATCAGCTTAATGCTTAGACTGTTAAATCTCCCCCTAGAGTAATGTCGAGAAGCCTTTCTCCAATCCGTTCCGGTCTTCATCATAGCTGCAAATTCATCATAGCTGATGCGCCCATCCTGCATCCATAAAACTGTCAGAAGGTACAAATCAGATAGAGCAAAACTGGGTTAGTGGAAAATTGTAGGTCTTAAACCTTGTCTGTATCCACTTCCTGGAAGATGTCATTTGCTACATCTGTACAATCATCTGTTCCATCTTCCATTAATGCATCCCGAAGCTCATCTGGTTCAATGTACCCATTGCCATCCTTGTCAAAGTAGGAGAAGGCCTTGCGAAGATGCTCGTCGTTAGCCATCCGTTGCAGATGGAGGGAAACAGCAAGAAATTCTCCATAGTCGAGTGTTCCTTTCCCATTATTATCTACCTGTTCCCGGGAAGTTTATTCAAACCAAACAGGAGCTAATTTACTATGACATCTTCGATTATGCTTTTAATAGCTTTAAAAAAGAGTAATGCTTCAAGGCAATAGACAAGGAGAATGGGAAATGGACACAAGACAGGAACAATGAAATTATTGGAATGAGAGACCAAGAGACACAAACCAAGTTGTTAAGAATCAAGGTGTTCTAATCATTCCTCTTCCCTGTCGTTGTATATTTTGTCCATTACAATGGGCTACTGGTGTCCCAACATGTCCCTTAAATGTCTGATTGTAGCATACAATGTCAAAACATTCAAAACATTTGATATTAAAATTTTAGACAACACCCCGGGACAAAATAGTAACGAAGACATTAGACAACATGTCCAACATGTCTCCAGTTTGTCAAGACATTCGACATGTCATGCCAAACAACCTGCACAGTCTCGCCAAGTAATATAAGAGTAATATAATTAATGAAATAAAACATTGACTTTATTATGCTTTATGTCATTTTATTCATAGTACGATTAATTTCTAATTTCTTTAAATCATTTCAAAATGACTTTCCCGTAAACAAGAAACTGGTACAATAATGCATAAATTGTCAACAAAGTTTGCATAAAGCACTTGCCCAGAAAGCACTCCCACGGCTGCCCACCAATTATGTGGCATACAAAAAATAACACATCAAGTGTAATCACATGCATAGAAGGGGGTCTTGGAACATTTTGCTTCTGATGCTTGGTCGAATAATTATTATGGGCCTTATGATCATATTAACAATATGTTGAGCCTGCTTAAACAAGGCAACTACGGCTAAAAAAGGGTGGTAATAAATATTGATTTTGAGAAGTTACACCTTGATGTTATGAAGAGATATTAATGAACGTAAAATTGGAAGCAACTAAACTCACAGCTTCAATGAGCATCTGGACTTCGGACTCTGAAAGCTGGGATCCAAAATTTCTATGTCCAGCTTTCAGATCTTCAACTGAAACAATACCATCATTATCAGTGTCCATCTTCTTAAACATCTCTTTGAAGTCTTCAACTTCTTCAATGGAGAAGAAATCAGCAATAACCTGCTTCATCATACAATATAAATTGGTCAACACAAGAAACACTCTGAAACATAAAACAGGTATGAAGAAATGGTCAACCAACCCTCAAGGCTTTTCTTTTAAATCTGTTCATCATTGAAAACTGCTTAAGCCTTGACTTGACGACGTCTCCAAGCGGAATATTTGGAGCCTTTTTAGCATTTTGGAGCCAAGGATGCTCTGTAAATAGAAGAAAGACAACAGGTGAAACATAATCAATGTTTATCAGAAATGTTCAAATCTGACAAAAACCAAAAGTCTACAATATATTTATTCCATGTATTATAGTTTTGATCCAAAACGACTAATGGGAGTTTCTTTTCTACAAGGAATTTACCATTCATGGTTTACAGAAAGTATTGTCAAGAAGTTTTGACACAATGTCAAAATCAATCAAGCATAACTAAAGTCAGCATGAAAAGCAACATTAGAGTCCACTCTAATCTATACCTAGTTTTCCTTCTATATTTGCCTAGTTTTTAAAATCAGACTTTAAAATGTCAAGATTTCTGTCACCTTATCAAGGTAGCTATCTACAAAATACTGTATAGATATACACCATCTAGCTACCTAATATTGCCGATTTGTCACAATAACAAACAATAAATATATTAATATGACCAACAACATTATTTATTTTCTTCAGCACCCTTTTTCTACAGAGATTTATGAGAAACAGGGAGAATCTTATTTTCATATTAATTCTTCAAAACTTAAACTCTAGCAAAAGTGGCTGAGTTCCTTCTGTTAACTTCTAGTCTGTGTTCTTTGCTTCCTTTGTTAATTTGATGCGAGTAGAGATATGTAGAATGAGCATAGATTTTTTAAGTTCTGGACTGGCGGATGGACATGGATCCAAGTAACGTGCTGAAATGAGAAAAAAGCAAGTAAAAAAGTTTGATTACAATGCATTTACCAAATGTCATGTAATTTTTTTTTTATAAGTATCTACCAAATGTCATGTAATGAACCCTTATCATGTAGTAATATGATCAGCACAAAAGAGATGAAGAATACCGAGCACTTGCTTCGCAGTAAGTCGAAGCTTAGGGTCTGGCTCCAACATTTGCTTTACCAGAATTTTAGCACTCTCTGAAATATTAGGCCAAGGATCCCGTTTGAAATCTATTAGCCCACGAAGAATGGCCTGTGCAACACCTTGTTCAGACTCTGCACTTGAAATACACTGTTTAGGTCAATACCCATGGCCCAAAGGTTTGATTCATGAATAGTGCACACTGCATGCACGCGCACTCACAGACAACCATCCCCAAACACATAAAAACACACATACAGAGGGAGGGAGGCAGGCAGGCAGAGAGAGCACTACTATCACTATGCATATAATTACCTGCCCAGAATGGGGGAACCCCACAAAGTAAAATATAGAGAATAACTCCTGCACTCCATATATCTATCTCCGGCCCATAGTTCCGCTTGAGCACCTCGGGAGCCATGTAATATGGACTTCCAACAATTTCTGAGAACCTCTCACCTAATGTCAAAATCGAACAGTCAGCAATGATAAGCCTCACAACATTTGTCGATGAAGATGAGGGGATTTAAAATAAATAAAACAAAACTTTTATGCTCTTCATACGTTATCCAGGTTTACAGATATTTCATTTCCAAGCAAAATGCTGAGGAGAACCTTAGCCTCCAATCTCTTGTACCAAAGTCCCTCAACAGGACTCCATACCAATTAACTAAACAGTTCTTTGTTGATGCATTAGTGTAACTATGGTAAAACAAATGAAGATGGTAAAAATCAGAAAAGGATAGCAAACAATCAAGTAAGGATTATGGTCAGTCCAAGTCTCAAAGCTTTAATCATATATGACAGTCACCGGGTGAATGTATGCCTGATAATTTGATTGGGAATATATCTAACTAGTTCCGAAATTTACCCAGGATTAGAGATATAAACAACAAAGCGAAATAAAAAGCAAGTCTTCAAAATAGAATAAAAAACCCTTGCTATCTTATCAAGGCATGCAGGCACGGATACTTGAATCCACACATGCACATAACACACTTGTGTCAGCACACAGGCACAAACCTAGTCAAGAAGTAAGAAGGATGAGAGAGACATTCAGAAAATCATATAATTAATATTCTAGTAATGAAGAAACCTTCCCAAATTCAAGTCAAATTAATTCCATTAGTGCAGATAATGAAACAACTGTAGATGAATATGATTCCATTAAAGAAAAAAGAAAAGGCACCAAAGATACGTGTATCAAAACCATTATAACTTCTAAGTCTCAATTAAGCATTATCACATAAGTGAGGTCATCCTTTTCATGTAATTAAGTGTCTGCATTCTTTATTTTTTTTAGTAAAACTAGGATTGGACATGGTGGCAGATAATTTCCTCCCCTTAAAGAGCTCTTAAAGATCTTTATACCCCCCAAAAAGATTCCTTGGTGAAAGCTTCTGAATCACTAATAGTAGTGATTGAAATATTAGAACTAGAGCAAAATAGATAAAAATTAATCAACGGTCTGATTTAGAAGGGAATATATTCAATGACTTGATAGAGTCAGATCAAAAGTTCACTCCATAGAGTCAAAACTCCTTATCTCAAACAAGAGGTATTCAAGTTTTCCTTCATTTCATTTCTATATTCTTGTTTGGCTGCAGGCCATCTTCTTAGTTTCCAAGTGCAGTACAGCAAGACCTAGCCACCACCTTTTTCCCCAAATCACCCCTCAAACTCACTCTAAATAGCTGCATACCTTCAGAGGTTCGTTTGCATCTGCTCAGTACATGTCAAAGCCACCAATTACAACCTAGCATCTTAGCTAAGAAAATTTTTGAAATAACATCTGCAATTAGGAGGCGTCCACATCATCATTCTTTGATCGGTGAAGATAAGTGCAAACCAATTCCACCTCCCAAACACATCAAAATTAAAGTCGACTACACTTTCCTAAGGGAACACAGGGGTTAACTTTAAGCAATGATGCTTATTCAAATAATCATGCTCTCATATTGTATCCATAGAATGCATATATAACATGCCAAATTCGTCATAACAGCCTAACTCCTTTTCGAGACAAGTTACCACATATATCATTTGTTTCCTTAATCAAACTTAGTTTTTCGTGTTTTCAACTCTAAGCTTAAGTCTCAATACTCGACGTATCTTGTTAGGGCTTTTCCCATCACTGAAATATTTGCAAAAACCGAACAGCAAAATTCTTACCGGGCTTGAAGAATATAGACAGCCCAAAATCGATGGCCTTCAATGGCGAATTCTCCTTCTTGTTGGCGAACAAAAAGTTCTCGGGCTTCAAGTCCCTATGAATCACCCCGTGCTTATGGCAAAGCTGCACAACCTCCACAATGGTCCTCGTAACCGCCGCGGCCGCCCGCTCGGTATAATGGCCACGCGCCACAATCCGATCGAACAGCTCACCCCCCTCGCACAGCTCCATCACCAAATGCACCGCATTGTCATCCTCGCACGCCTCCTTCAAGCTCACAATGCTCGAATTCTTCGGCAAGTGCTTCATAATCGCCACCTCGCGCCGCACGTCGTCAATGTCCACAGCGGTCCTCAGCTTCCGCTTCGAAATACTCTTGCAGGCTAATAGTTCCCTACTCTCCCGGTCGATACACAGATACGTGACCCCAAACTCTCCACGGCCAAGCTCACGGTCAACTAAGTACTTCTCCTCGATGTTCTCCTTGGACACACCAGTTAAGACCGTCACCGGAGGCTTCTTCCCGGCGTTGGAGTCTCGCCGGGGGTGATCGTGTCCAGAGAAACTCGATTTCACGTCCTCCCTGGCCACGGCAGCTGGAGATCTGCAACAATTTCCCATACTTCGAAGCTCTCGATCTCGTCCGGGATCTCGAAAAAACCCTTACTAGCCGTAGCCAGGATTTCACATGATAATGCCGAAACCCCAGCCCTAACCCTATCCCTAAGTAGAGAGAGTCAAGTGCTGCGAGATCGAAGCGTAGTGTTGGTCTGCGAGAAACTCTGTAAAAATTTAAAAAAAAATAAAAATGGCAAAGGTACGGTAACGGTCCAGATGGTTTTAGCATAATGCAATTTTTAAATAAAATTATTTACTGATTGAAGATAATAAAATTTTAAATAAAATTAAAATCTTGATTGTTTGTCCAAATAATAATATTTAGTATTATAAGTCTCAGTTGTATTGACAATTCATCTCATCTTATTATTATAATTTTTTTAATTTTTATATAAAATATAATAAATAATTTAATTTTTTTTAATTTTAAAATAATAATAATATTAAAAAATAATATTCTGATCTAATCTCTCCATACAAAACAGACGTAAATTCAATTCTTCATACTTCAAAATTTTATATATATATATATTTTACTCGGTTGATGGACTTTTGTCGTCGGCTAATCATAGAGACTGGTTGGAACGGCACAGCGAATGTGAACACGACGAAGATTGGGGAG
>QEOT01004545.1:10444-22912 GCA_003123785.1 Pterocarya stenoptera
AAAAAAAAAAGAGAAACAGAGAATTCGCTCGACTGTTGCTCGAGCGGAGGGTTGAGCTTCGCTTAACAGTGGATTCGAGTGAAGCTCAACCCATGAGTTCACTCAAGTTTTGCGCGATAGTGGGCTCAAACGAGACACAAACGCTAGTGTTCACTCGAGCCAATATTGATTGGACGTTCACTCGAAGCGTGCTTGACATGCCGCTAGAGCAAATGATCATGTTTTTTCCAATTAGGGTTTCCAGCGTTGTTTATTATAAATATGTAATATTTAACTTATTGTGGACGATTTTCAGCATATTTATCAGAGAGAACAATAGTTGAGTGAGTGCATATTGTGTGAGAGAGTAAAGCCCTAGAGAGAGTGAGTTGAGATTAAGTTATTGCAATATCTTCTGATTAATAAGATTTATGCAGCTCTGTAGACATAGGCAAGTTGTCGAATCACGTAAATTGTGTGTTGTGTTTGTTTGATCGTGTGCTTGTTTACTTTAGTTGTCATCGTTGGTGTGTGTGTTTTATCACAATTGGTATCAAGAGCTAAGGCCGAATCTGAAGGAGAACGATGGCTGAAAATAAAGTGAAAGCACCTTGGATCAAAAAGTTCAACGACACTGATTTTAGATACTGGAAGATACAGATCGAGGACTATCTCTATGAGAAGAAACTCTATATTCTCATGTTGGGAAAGAAGTTGAAGAGTATGGATGATGCTGAGTGAATCCTGTTAGATTGATAGGTTATGGGGATTGTTTAGCTGACCTAGTCTAGAACAGTGGCACACAATGTCAATAAGGAGAGAACCACAACAAATCTCATGGCGGCTTTATCAGGTATGTATGAAAAGTCGTTGGTGAATAACAAAGTGCACCTAATGAAGAAATTGTTCAATCTAAGGATGCCAGAAGGTATGTATGTGGCTCAACACCTGAATGAATTCAATACGATCACAAATCAACTATCTTCTATAGAGATTGAGATTGATGATGAGATTAAAACGGTGATTCTGTTGGCATTACTGCCAACTCCGTCTCAAGTAGTTCAGCTGGCAAGATGAAACTGAACTACGACAACGTATGTGACATGATCCTTGTTGAAGAGGTACGTAGAAGAGACTTGGGCGAGTTCTCGGGTTCAGGATTAACCCTGAATGTTGACAATCGGGGCAGAAGACATGACAAGTCAAGCTTCAAAAATAAGAGAAAAGCAAAATGAGATCTGGGTAGCAAATCACGTTCTGGAGTTGTGGCAAGCCGAGCCACATCAAAAGAAACTGCAGAAATCAAGAAAGTGCTAAGGATGATGTGGTGGATGTAGTAACTGAAGAAATACATGATACCTTAACTCTTGCAGTGCACAGTTTGATTGATAATTGGGTATTGGACTCAGGGGATTCGTTCCATAGTAACTCACATCGAAAGATCATCTAAAACTATATTGCTGGTGATCTTGGAAAGATGTACGAGGCTAGTGGAGAGGCACTGGATGTAGTGAGAGTAGGGGATGTGCGCATTACACTTCCAAATAGGGGCGTGTGGACTTTACAGCAAATCAGACACATTCCAAATTTGAAGAAAAACTTGATCTTTGTGGGATAACTTGATGACAGCGGTTATGCAATAACTTTTTTTGGAGGAGCTTGGAAGATTACTAAAGGTGCGCTGGTCTTAGCACATGGTAAGAGATCGAACTCTTTGTATTTAATATCAAGCTTCAATGATGTGCAGGAAAATATAAAAGTACAAAAAGGCAGGCTTGATTGTACAAAACATATGAGGAAGCCAAAAAGAGTTAGTTTTGTCATGTCGTTCCTCATGTAAGCCTGGGGAAGTTGGCTGAGTTTGCCAAGATCAATTCGAGACCAAATACTTCTAGTGCAGTGGGAGTTGTGAATCACCCAGTGGATGTGTTGACTAAGGGCGATGTACATAAGAAACTGAAGTCGAGTTAAACTTCAATACGTATTCTGATCGAGCGAAGCTCAACTCGTGAGTTCACTCAAGGTGCGCTCGAGCAAAACTCAACACGTGAGTTCACTTGAGTCTTGTGCAACAGTGGGCTCGAGCAAGATACAAACCCTAGTGTTTGCTTGAGCTGCGCCCGACACACCACTTGAGTCAATGTTGATTAGTTGTTCGTTGGAGATGCGCTCGACACGCCGCTTGAGTGAATAGCCCAATTTTTGCCAATTAGGGTTTCCAGCGCCGTTTACTATAAATATGTAATATTTGACTTATTGTGGATGGTTTTCAGAATATTTATCAGAGAGAACAATAATCAAGTGAGTGCATATTGTGTGAGAGAGTAAAAATCCTAGAGAAAGTGAGTTGAGTTTGAGTGATTGTAATCTTCTATAATTAATAAGATTTCTACAATTCTGTGGACATAAGCAAGTTGCTGAACCTTGTAAATTGAGTGTTGTGTTTGCTTGATCGTGTGCTTGTTTACTTTTGTTGCCATCGTTGATGTGTGTTTTATTGCAACAATGATTTCATCTTAGTTAAAGATATTTTTGATTTAAAGACTTATTCCCAAACATACATACATAAAAACTATCTTACTCGAATTTTCATAATTATACATATAAATATTTTTTTATAATCCTCTTAATTATCATACATTTTTCATCTTTTATGTGGTATCAAATGATTGAATGATAATTAATGTATAAGTAATTTTTCAATCATTTACTATTATAATAGAATATAATGACAAAAATAATAATAAATAGCATTTCTTATATAAAATATTTCAAAAATATTTTTAAAAAATAATATTTTAAAAAAGATAAACAAAAATAATCGAGAAGCCATGTGGTGGTGGCCACCAACAAGGGGTGGCCAAATTTGTACCGCCTCCCATAATTGCCACTGTTGAATCTCCCATTATCCTTCTTTTTTTTCATATCTTTAATGAAATAATTTAGAAATAATTAATTATATTAAAAACATATTATTATTTACTAATCATCAAATCACTAACCTAATCTCAAAAAATCTTTATAATTATTCACAATTATTTCTCACTGACTTTGATTGCCAACAATTACAAGATGAATAGTAATTGTTCAGTCTTCAGTTGGACTGGTCTTTGGTCCAATTTCCGGTGTAAATAGTTTTAAACCGTGTCAGATGATTACTGACTACACATACAGGAAACGTAAAAAAAAAAACTTGACTTGCACATTATAAAATACACCCACCCTTTTTAAATTCCTAGTGCAATTTGAAGCCTGACTACTACATCCCACTACCAACAAGCATCCAGTTATGGGTTCCTCTCCCTATGGTCTTTTTTCTGAGTCCTTTCTGACCAATCTTCGACTTCTGTGTCAAGTGAGAACCCATGTTAGCCGTAGAATTGAGAGATTAATTAGTACAACACATAAAACAAAAAGAAATTGCCCAAACCCAAGGCAGATTATTTAATTATCACTATTGAAAAACTACACCATTAAACCTTTGCGACTTCTTTTTAAGCACTTCTTCAATATTATATATTCAAACCGCACAGATCCAACCCATTCATCAGATTCCTGTCCTCAGTACAGCTTGTTTTTGAGAGAGAGAGAGAGAGAGAGAGAGAGACGTGGGTTCTCAGTTGTTGCAACAGAGAATTGGGCCTCCCTCTGAGCCTCAAATGAGACTGCGAAAGGTAAATTGAATGACAATTCTATTTAGCTTCATGTTCTTCGTTTGTTGTTTTTTTTTCTTCCAAATTTTTCTGACACTTCTATTCTGGTCATAAATATCATGGGTAGAAAAAAAACAGTTATATGGTTTCCATATTCTTGTTGTCTAATGCTGTTTACGGCCTCAATTTTCTCAGGGAAAACATGAACGCTTTGCCTTCTATACCATTGGTAATTAGATGTGAATCGAAAATTACGAACTTAAACTTCCCTCCCGTCCTATTGTGTTATGGCTATCCTTGGTCAAATATACTGCAGCCGCAGAAGGGAAAATAATAGGTTCTTGTGCTGAACAAAGAGAGGCCCACAAGAAGAAGTGAGTGATATCGGAGTACTCCATCACATGCAAGTTTCTGCTGTTTGAGTTTGTACGGTTGCATTTCATTTTCTGGTAGTCGTTCGTCAGAGACCCATATAATTGCATCAATCAGCATAATTTGGAGCAAAAGAATCCACAGGAAGCCGAAAGTGGATCTTGTGAGAAAAAAACAGGCGATGCACATAATGGAGAGTGATGCTTAATAATCTCTGCCAATATTCAAGTACAAGAAGCAAGCAGTAGAAATTTGTAGTGGTGAAAGAACATTGTAAAATGTTCAAAACTTCCTAGCTCCCAAAGCGAGATCCACGTCCACCACAACAACGCAAGGGCACACGTCAAGCTTCAGCCTCAGGGACTCATCCGCGGCAATGGAAGAAGCAGCATCAAAATCTGCGGAACTACCTCAACAAATCATGATTTCCAGTGGTCTCACCATCAAGATAGCACCTAGTTGCAAAAGAGCAGGCGTAGAGACTGGTGTTCCCCGTAGTTCTAATTCAGATTTGCCATCTCCAAACATAAAGAACTCAATGGAATCATCCCCATACAACTCTCCCTCCCTTGTGTCGCCACCTTCATCAGCATTTGTTTCAGCCCTGCAGTCACCATACATATCCCCAAGGGCCATCACCCCAAAACCACAAGAAAACCCAACTCCCCTTACCCTTCCATCACCGCCGGTCTCATACCGGGGCTCGCTGTCCGACGACATTCCAAGCAGCTCGTACACTCCCCCATCCGACCAATATGAGTATTCGGATGACGCAGCTGATGCGAAGTTCAAATTTGTGACCTGTGACCCGGCTCCCCCTCGCCTCTCCTTCTCATTTCCAGTCCCTCGAATCTCCTTCGCCAAAGGACCCGTCTCTCCTGCTTCCAGTGCCAAACTCAGGAGCTGTGATGTTTACATTGGCTTCCATGGCCAAAACCCCAATCTGGTGCGCTTCTCTAAGTGGCTTAAGTCGGAGCTTGAGCTTCAGGGAATTGCTTGTTTTGTTGCGGACAGAGCGAAGTACTCTGATAGTCAGAGCCACGAGATTGCTGACCGGGTTATCTGCTCCGTCACATATGGGGTTGTGGTTGCGACTAATTCCAGTTTTCTGAACCATCTCAGCTTAGAGGAGATAAGATTCTTTGCTCAGAAGAAGAACCTGATCCCACTCTTCTTCCACACGGGACCGGCTCAGATCATGGGCCTTCTCAACTGTAATTCCATTGATAAAGAATGTAAAGAGGCCATAGATGGACTTATCAAGTGCAATGAATTCAAGCTGGAAGCCAACGAGGGTAACTGGAGAAGCTGTGTAACCAAAACTGTTGGTATTTTACGAACAAAACTTGGTCGCAATAGTGTGGCCGAGAAAGATGGGGGAGTAGAAGGATTTGAGGAGATACCCTTCCCGAGAAACAGATTTTTTGTTGGAAGAGAAAAGGAAATTTCGGAGGTTGAAATTCTCTTATTTGGATGTGGGGATTGTCAAGAGCAAGTTTGTTCTGCGCATGCCATCAAGGGAGAAGCCACTGGGCAATCCGAAGGCCTGGCAGATGAGGAAAGCGACGTGGTCATGACTAGAGGAGCGGGGAGATACATCAGTTTGGAGATGGGTAAGAGCAAAGAACCAATTTTGGAGGCTTGGGTAGAGCCAGTTTTAGGAAGGAATTCATTCAAGAGATGTAAGTACAAGAAACCCAAGAGTTTGGGCAGCAGTGTGATTTGCATAAATGGGGTTCCTGGCATTGGTAAAACGGACCTTGCACTGGAATTTGCTCACAGGTTTTCACAGAGGTATAAGAAGGTTTTGTGGGTTGGTGGGGAAGCTCGATACTTTAGGCAAAACATATTGAATCTCTCTCTCAATTTGGGGTTGGATGTAACCGCTGATGCTGAAAAGGAAAGGGGGCGCATTCGGAGCTTTGAGGAACAAGAATTTGAGGCTTTCAAGAGAATCAAGAGGGAGCTATTCCGGGACATGCCTCACTTACTGATTATTGATAATCTTGAGACGGAGAAAGACTGGTGGGAAGGAAGGGATTTGCATGATTTGATCCCAAGGAACACTGGAGGGTCTCATGTGATTATTACAACTAGGCTATCCAAGGTGATGAATTTTGATACAGTGCAGCTTCCTCCATTGCCATTGTCTGACGCAATGGTTTTGATAAGAGGAAGAAGGAAGAAAGACTATACAGCTGGTGAGTTAGAATTTTTGGGGAAATTTGATGAGAAGCTGGGAAGGCTGAGCTACGGTTTGTGGTTGATTGGATCACTACTGTCTGAGCTTGCAATTGGCCCTGCTTCTCTCTTTGAAGCTATAAACCAGGTGCCACTCAATGAAGGTTCTCTTATGAGCAACACTGAAGAACAGTATTGGAAGAACAATCCTTTCCTCATGAAAGTGCTACAATTTTGCTTCTCAGTCTTACAGCAAACTAATGGCAGAAGGAACCTTCTTGCCTCCAGAATACTCCTAGTCGGTGGTTGGTTCGCTCCCACACCCATTTCAGCGAGTTTGCTAGCCGCTGCAGCAAAGAACATGCCTGCCATGGGAAATCGTTTCAAGAAGTGGACCAAATGCCTGTCTCTCACATTTGGGTGCTGCGCTAGTTGTTTAGCACCTCAAACTTGCAAGAGCGAGGAAGACTCGGCCCTAATTCTGGTTAAATTGGGGCTAGCACGAAGAGCCAACAAACAGACAGGATGTTGGATCCAGTTGCATCCCATAACGCAGGTATTTGCAAGAACAAAAGAAGGTTCGCAAGCTGCCAAAGCCACAGTTCAAGGTGTGAGGAAAACGGGAAATCCATTGGCCAACTCAGACCATCTATGGGCTTCCGCTTTCCTTGTTTTTGGATTCAAATCCGAACCCCCACTCGTCCAATTAAAGGCAATCGAGATGGTTTTATACATCAAAAGAACAGCTCTCCCTCTTGCAATTCAAGCCTTCAAAACCTTCTCAAGGTGCAACTCGGCATTGGAGCTATTAAAGGTGTGCACAAATGTACTTGAAGAAGTAGAGAAATCGTTTGTCTCTCAGATACAAGATTGGTGTCATGGGTCACTTTGTTGGAAGAAAAAATTTCAAGGTAATCAAAGGGTAGATGAGTATGTGTGGCAGGATGTGACATTGTTGAAAGCTACGTTACTAGAGACTAGAGCAAAGTTGCTGTTGAGAGGTGGGCATTTTGACAGTGGTGAAGACCTCTGCAGAACTTGTATTAGTATCAGAACGGTGATGCTCGGACATAACCATGCCCAAACCTTGGCTGCTCAAGAGACATTGGCCAAGCTAGTGAGGATGCGGAGCAAGATATGAATTATGAAGTTGCCTAACATCAAAACAATGCATCCCGTGTTTTGGAGAACTCATGTGTCAGTTATAATTAGCATACTTGCTCATAAATTTCTCTCAGGATACTAGCACTTCACGTTCAAATGAAACTTCCTATTAAAATAGTTTGATCAAAGACCAAAAATATGCTCAAATGTCTCCGAATGTATCGACTACAATTTCATGCAGAAACTCTCATGTAGAGACGACAGGTCTTGCATATGACTTACCAACCAGACTGTTATCATCCAAATTCAACTAAAAATTGCATCCTGATCAACCGAAGAGTACGGGAGTTGGTAATTGTTACTTTTTACGTCTTTTCCAAATGATCACAGGTCCCATGTTGATGAAAGTTAACTTGTCGATAGGGCTGTAAATGAACCAATCTACTCGATAGCTCGCTCGATACTTGCTCGGTTAAACTCGAATCGAACTCGACTCGTGAAAAAAAAAGCTCGTTCGTGAAAGCAGATACCCGCTCGATTAGTAAATGACACATACCCGACAAAACTCGACTCGACTCGGTTAAGGCTCGTTAAGGTTCGCTCGTTTATATTCGAATCGACTCGTTAGCTCGACTCGATTAAAACTCATTCATATATTGATAAATATATACATACATCTATATATATACATATATATATTAGCTAATAATATAAGCATACCACTTTTATAATTAAATATATAATATGTAATCTAATTACTTATGTCTATATAGTGAATATACGTTATAGGTATATTTTATAATTTGTATAATAATTAGTCGATAAAATTTAATAATATTATATACTAGTATGTGGAAACCATATATGAAATAGATATATACTATCATATTAAGTGTATATATTAATAATATATGTAGGCTAATATATTGTTATTTTGGATAAATATCAACTAGTTAGATATTTTAATTATTTATAAATTTTTTAAGATTTTATAATTCAATAAAGGTATACTTGTTAGTTGTATAAATTCAATATTAGGTCTTTTATTTTATTTTTTTATTTTATTAATTATTAAATCTTATTAAAATATGCTTCAAATCGTACAATACAAGTCTAATATGATGTATATATAGTATACGGTATGGAAACCCTAATATTGGTAAAACTACGTACTTCGCTCGAGCGGCATGTCCAACGCGCCTCGAGCAAACAGCCAAATAAACATTGGCTCAAGTGGAGTGTCGAGCGAGGTTCAAGCGAACACTAGGGTCAAGCAAACACTAGAGTTTGCATCTCGCTCAAGCGGAGTGTCGAGTGGGACTCGAGCGTACCTCTCTGCCTGAATTCGCTCGAGCGGACTTGACTTAGCTCGAGCGAACTTTGGCTCAAGCCAACAGTAAAGCCAACTTTCAGCAAACACCTTTTCAGCTCCAAAACCAGTCTCCACATATCCGAAAAATCTCCCACTTGGAGACTGGGTCTCCACATGCCAGCCACTGTTTTCAGCCAAGCCCTATCATCTCTGCAGCTCACAGCTCCCGTCTTAAAGCCAGAAGATGCACTGAAGTCAAGCCCGACTTCAGTTTTTCACGTACATCGCCCTTAGTCAGCACATCTACAGGGCGACTCACAACTCCCACTGCACTAGGAGTATCCGGTCTCGAACCGATCTTGGCAACCTTAGCCAACTTTCCCAGGCTTTCATGAGGAACAACAAAACTGACTCCCTTTGGCTTCCTCACATGTATCGCGCGATCAAGCCTACATTTTTGCACTCTTGTATTTTCTTGCATATCACTGGACCTTGATGTTAAATACAAAGAGTTAGATCTCTTACCATGCGCTAGGACCAGCGCACCCTTAGTGATCTTCCAAGCTCCTCTAGAGAACGCTACTGCAAAACCATTGTCATCAAGCTGTCCCATAGAGATCAGGTTTTTCTTCAGATTTGAAACATGTCTGACTTGCTGTAAAGCCCACACGCTCCTATTTGGAAGTGTGATATGCATATCACCCACTCCCATTACATCCAATGCCTCTCCATCAGCCGTATATATCTTCCCAAAATCACCAGCAACATAATTCTGTATGATTTGTCGATGTGAGGTGCTATGGAACGAAAACTCTGAATCCAACCCAATCATCAATCGGACGGTGCACTGCAAGGAGTAAGGCATCATGAATTTCATCTGCCACTACATTCACATCATCATCACCAAAACTTTCTTGATTCCTGCAGTTTCTTTGATGTGGCGCGGCTTGCCACAACTCCAGCATATGATCTGCTGCCCAGATCTCATCTTGCTCTTCCCCTTGCTCTTGGAGCTTGACCTGCCATGTCCTCTGCCCCTATTGTCAACAATCAAGGCAGATCCTGAACCCGATGACTCATTTGAGTCTCTCATACGTACCTCTTCAACAAGCACCATGTCACGTATGTCATCGTAGTTCAGTTTTGCTTTGACGGCTGAACTACTCACAGCCATCCTCATGGCCTTCCAACTATTTAGCAACGATGCCAACAAAATCAATACTCTACTCTCATCATCAAACTCAATCTCTACAGAAGACAGTTGATTTGTGATTGTATTAAATTCATTCAAGGGTTGGGCTATAGACATACCTTCCGACATCTTCAGATTGAACAATTTCTTCATCAAGTGCACCTTATTGTTCGCCGACGGCTTTTCATACATACCTGACAAAGTCGCTATGAGATCCACCGTGGTTCTCTCCTTACTGACATTGTGTGTCGCCGTTCTAGACAAGATCAGTCGAACAAACTCTAGAACCTGTCGATCTAACAGGGTCCACTCAGCATTAGCCATGCTCTCCGGCTTCTTTCCCAACAGTGGAAGATGGAGCCTCTTCCCATAGAGATAATCCTAAATCTGCATCTTCCAATACCCAAAATCAGTGCCGTTGAACTTCTTGATCCCAAGTGCGTTCACTTTATCTTCAGCCATCATTCTCCTTTAGATCCAACCTGGCTCTGATAGTAGTTGTTGTGAAATGTTTATACAAAACACACACACCAACGATGACAAATAAAGTAAAAGCAACACAATCCAGAACACAACGCACAATATACGTGATTCGGCAAATTGCCTACGTCCACAGAGCTGCAGAAATCTTATTAACTAGAGGAGATTACAATAACTCAATCTCAACTCACACTCTCTAGGATTTTTTGCTCTCTAACACAATATGCACTCATAAGACAATTGTTCTCTCATAAAATATGCTTCAGATTGTACAACACAAGTCTAATATGATGTATATATAGTATACGGTGTGGAAACCCTAATACTGGCAAAACTGCGTACTTCGCTCAAGCGGCGTGTCCAGCGCGCCTCGAGCAAATAGCCAAATGAACATTGGCTCGAGTGGAGTGTCGAGCGAGGTTCAAGAGAACACTAGGGTCAAGCAAACACTAGGGTTTGCGTCTCGCTCAAGCGAAGTGTCGAGCGGGACTCGAGCGTACCTCTCTGCCTGAATTCGCTCGAGCGGACTTGACTTGGCTCGAGCGAACTTTGGCTCAAGCCAACAGTGAAGCCAACTTTCAGCAAATACATTTTCAGCTCCAAAACCAGTCTCCATATATACCCGAACAAAGCAGAGCACAGAAGTAAATTGGGAATTGCGTACAAAGTTTCTATTCCACATATCCCACCAAATCTAGAATCACAAAAATTTAAGTTATAAACTCTAAAATTATAAGATATATTTTTCACTACAATTTCAAGCATGCACTTATGCGATGCATGAGTGTCGACTATATATCATTAACCTAAACTCGTAAAATAAAAATAATGTATCCAATTAAATTGTTCATTTTTTTCAACATATATGCTATGATCATATAATCACTTTTGAAGCAGAGGAATTCCCTTTTATATATATGAATTAAGCCACACAATTAATTATCCTATTAAGAAATATATCCAATTAAATTAAGAATTTTATTCTAAAATTACAATTATGAAATGAAAGTTATATATTTAATTTATTTTTTCTTAATTTTTAAAAAACTTTCAATTTATTTGAAATAAGTTTTGGTTGATGCAGCATTTTTAGATTCTAATTAGTTGAGATATGACATTAATGTAACATTCATTAATGCTACGTGGTAGTCTCTTTAACTAATCCGACTGGAGTTTTGACCAATGAAATTAAAGTATAAAAAGCTTAAAACTTAAGGTTAAGAACTTAAAATCTTAAAACTAGAAATGTAGGCTATAAATGAATCAGTCTATTCGATAACCCACTCGTTACTCAGCTGGTTAAATTCGAATCAAACTTGATTTGTGAAAAAAATAAGCTCGTGAAAACAGATATCTGCTTTATTAGTAAATGACACGTACCTAAAAAAATTCAATTCGACTCGACTAAGGCTTGCTAAGGCCTACTCATTTATGCTCGAGTCGACTCGTTAGCTTGAATCGATTAAAATCTATTCATATATTGATAAATATGTACATACACCTATGCATATTATGTGCATATATATATATATATATGGATTAGCCAATAATATAAATATAACACTTTTATAATTAAATATATAATATGTAACCCTATTCCTTATGTTTATATATTGAATATATTTTATAACTATATTTTATAATTTATACAATAATTAATCGATAATATTTAATAATTTCTTATACTAGTGTGTGGGAACCATATATGAAATAGATATGCGCTATTATATTATGTGTATGTATTAATAATATATGTATGCATATAATATATTGTTATTATAGCTAAATAGCAACAAGTTAGATATTAATTATTTATATATTTTTAAAATTTTATAATTCAATAGTATTTGTCAGTTGTACAAATTTAATATTAAATTTTTTATTTTTTATTTATATAATTTATTAATTATTAAATCTTATTCAAAAAATAAAATAATAAACAATTTAATTTGAACCGAGCAGGCAAACCAAAAGCCTGCTCGACTGGGCTCGAGTACAATCCTTCAAATGTAAGAGAACTTTTTTTTTTTTTTTTGAGCAAATGCGCCAAATTGAAGACCCATTGAAAAAATGTCCCGCATTTAAAACATAGTCATATAAAAGGTTGTAAAAAGTTTTCTATGTCTATCAATTTTCCAAATATAAAAACTGTCCTGCGTCCAGAACCATGCAAAGTCCACACGTTCCATCCACTG
>QEOT01004547.1:0-73590 GCA_003123785.1 Pterocarya stenoptera
GACAAATGCGTTGTACGGTTTCGAAATTAACTTTTCCATCACCGTACTCAATTGTTTCGGTAACACTTTAGACAGAATCTTATAAATCTCATTCACAAGGTTAACGGGGCAATAGTCTAACATCCACAAACCCCTTCTTTTTGGGAATGAGTGCTAAGAAAGTAGTAGCAATACTTTTTTCCAAATATGGCATTAGTATGAAAATCTTGAAAGACCCACAGAAGGTCACCCTTGATCACTTTCCAACAAGTTTGGAAGAAACCCATGGTAAAACTGTCAGGTCATGGAGCCTTGTGACTAGCCATGCCACAGGTTACTTTGCAAGGCGTCTCTAGCCACCTTGTGCACTACTGATCTAATGCTGAAATAGTTATACCATCCACTTTTAATCGCCATGTGTGTTGTTCATATAGATGTTGGTAATACTGCGCGATATGGTTCTTGATGACTAGCTGATTCAAGGACGCTATACCATCTACCATCAACATATCAATAGCGTTGTTCCTCTTATGAGAATTACTTACCCTATGAAAGAAGTTCATGCACTTATCTCCCTCCTTGAGCCATAGCGCCCTTGATTTTTGTCACCAAGAGATCTCTTCCATACTTGACTCTTGCAAGTTCTCTTGGATTCAGAGAGAGTTCTTGCCTCCTCCTTAGCCTCCAAACCCTATAGCTCCTCTGAGAGAGAGCGCTTCTGTTAGATCACATTGCCAAAAACTTGTTAATTCCATTGCTTTAGATTATGTTTCAGCGCTTTTAACTTTCTTACCATTATGAAGCTTGGAGAGCCTAGGAAATTGTAAGAAGACCACCATTGTCTGATCCTGTCAACAAAACCATTTGATTTAAGCCACATATTCTCAAATTTAAAATACCTTCTCCCACCTTAGATTCCTCTACAATTTAAGATGAGGGGAAGTGATCAAGTATAACCTAGATAATCTTCTTTGAGTTAAGTGCATCACATTACATCTAAACTTTTGGTCTAGAACAAAGTGTCCATGGTAGATACTTGATTGTTTGATGTTTTCAAACAATTGATAGATATGGCATTACGAATAAAATAGTATGTCTCGTTGAAAATTATTAGGCATTCCTGAATTTTGAATGACGTAGTAATTTTATCCTATCACAACATGTCATATAATTAAAATTGTTTACACGAGNATCTTGTTTAAAATGGTAGAACATGGCGCTCTTAACCAAATTTCATGAATAGAAAAGAGACTTTAAGGAAGTTTTTAATGGGGTTCATAATCATTATTCTCGTGTCCTCAACTTTCTATCATGCATGCATTATTATGGTTTGTGAAAACGCACTTCGTACCCCAACATTATTACCCATTAATGTACAATGTTGCATCTTTAAAAAGCGTGCATTGTTGTATCTAAAATTATATATTAAAGTGGAGACATTGAACACCCATTTAAGAACTTATTTTTTATTATCTCAACATTTGGAAATGGAGGGAGGGTAGTTAGAGCATAATATAATCTCAACTTTGGTATATAGTTTAGTATCAATATTAAATAGGTATATTTTTTTCTTTTATATATTTGAGAGGATTAAATATATAAAATTGAAAGAGATTAATTGTAGTATCTAATTATGAAAAAAAATCAATTTATTTTTAATGGAAATCTTGTTATCTTGCGCATTTATTTTTAATGGAAAATGTTTAGTGAAAAACTCTAGTACTGTGTAAGCCAAATCCATAAGAAGAAAGTATTACAATTACAAATAGATCTTATAAAAGTAAAATTACAAACTGACATTATTTCATATAATACATTAAATTTATTTTACAATAAAAATAACTTTACAATCCAACATACCATATCAAATCATTTCTTATTTATAAGTTTATTTTTATAAAACTTTCTAAACATTTCTTAAAAGTCAAAAAGAAAATAACTTCAGTTTCCCTTTTCCTTTTTTTTCTTTTTTTTTTTTATCCTAGCATTTTAATCCCATGGAAGTGTGGGTGTAGGTAACCATGCATTATTGGGGCACTCGTAAACGAGACAAAATAGAAAAAGAGCCTAAAAAGGCGACGAACGGAAAACACCAAACTCTCTGCAAAATATATGTATGTATATATGTTATGCACTCCGGGCCCCTACCTTCTAGATGATGACAGCCAAACTCATGCCTCGTAAACAGTGCAGCCTTTGCATCATAAATTGGTGGACTAAAGTAGTAAAAGTCTGATCATAGAAAATTCAAAAGAACTGTGTGGGCATGAAAAATCAAATCATTCATTGAATCAAAAAAAAAAAAATGTTAAAATAAAGAATAAAGATAGAGCCACCGCTCGTTGGGAGCTACCGCTGGCTCTATAATGTGTTTTTTAATGATTTTTTTTTTACTTAATAATTAAGAAAGTATATAAAAAAAGAATTAAAAAAATATACATAAAAACACTTACTAGAGCCAGCAGTAACTCCCAGCGGTGGCTCTAGCACCACTCCAAAATAAAAGTTAAAACGACAGTGAACAGAACACAAGTTATATAGCTATCTTGCAAGAAATTTATGAGCCAGAGCAGATACGGAAGGGGTAGGTTTCTTCGCTGACATCACCTCCTATCTACCAACCCAAACTCCCTACAAGGACATGAAAATTAAGTATATATTAACCTGGAGACCCCACAAAACATGACACCCCTTCCTTTAGGTCTATTCTATCTTAATTCTCACGTCCTTTAGGTTTGGTTTTTTGTTTTTAATGTCTGGGTTAGGTTCAGATCATCAGAGTTGGTTCACTTTGTCCAACGGAAACATCAGGCCGCATGACCAAAGACTTCTTTATTCATTGATCTTTACCGGAAGTTTTTCAGTGCAATCCTGAATTCGGTTAGAGAACGCTATAGCTAGCCAGGTTTCTAGCCCTTTATTTTTTTCATCTTCAGCTAATATTTATATTTGTAATTCGCAACAGATCGACTAGATATTCGATCGACGACGAGACATGATAAATCGAAGTACTATATATGAACATCAATCTCATGTGAAGATAATAATACCACTAGACAGTACTAATTAGAACACGATTACGCTTGTAAATAATAATTGGAATTCACTCATGCAGATACTTTAATTAGTTTATTGATAATTAAGTTGATCTCTATTATATATCATGTGTGTGTGAATAATTAAAAATGAAGTAGGATTCATGCTGTATATATACACACGCGCATAGCACATGACCTGATCATCATGTTTAATGGTCAATTATATTATAAACAGCTGAAAAATCTCATGACTTCAATAATTCTCATGACTTGATCATTTAAACGTCGGACGTTACACCTAACTGATAAATTACCACTAACAGTACTACTACTGAATTAATTGGATGAACTTCGATCTTATTCTGCTGATAATTGGCATGTGATCAACATGTTTCTTATTCTTTCAAATGAATGCATTTTTTGGATAACGCCCGGATGTTTCTAGCAAGACTCGATCGCAATGACGTTCATCCGGCTTTTCGTCGATCGCTGATCAGTCACCCACCCACCCACCCACACACACACACACACATATAAAAAAAAAATATATATATATATATATATATACAGAAGATCACTGGGTCGTTCCACCATATTAAATAATGGCTAGTATTTTGATCACAAGAATTAGCGCACATGATACATGATGTACGTACGTACATTGACGTTTCTTTTCTACGAGAGGAGAGGAATTTCCTATTTCTCACTCAATGGAAAGAATATTAAATCATGATGAAGAAAATAAAATGAGAATTGAATCAAGACCCAATGACAAGAAACATTTTTGGAGGAGAAAGGATCATATTGTTTTTTCCTTTTTCTTTTTTTCTCGGATCAGGTTCATGATATCTTACAGCTAGCCAGCTTTCCAGCCCTTCTTGTCAAAGAGGGAGAAACAAAATCTTACAACTACTTCAGAAGCCTTTTTACCACCACAAGATCATTACATGATGTGAGCAAATTAAGGTTGTGAGACTACTTCTATATATATAAAGCATCAAGAGTACTTAAAAAAAGGCCTCTAGTGTCTATAGAGATTGTCAGCTGTTAATGTTCTTCCCATGGCTTTGCAGCTACATGCTTGAGTACTATTCTGAAACCCTAAATGGCAGCACAGACGTCCTACACTTTCACTAACATTCCCATACCACTGGCACTGGATCGAAACCTGTTGTTGTTGTTTTTGTTGCTGCTGCGGATAGTGCTGCTTCGGCTTTTATGTTGGGAGACGGAATTTGAGGCTGATAGGGCAGCCCTATGGAGAGTTCAAGGTTGAGTTCTGGAAACACTTCCTCCGTGGTCACTCCACTGCTACTATTCGACTCTTCAGCAGATTGAGTTCGGACTTTCACGTTGGCATTATTAATAGTGCCATTCATTGGATTCTTGAATTCAGGCACTTGCATGAATGAAGCCATATAATTCTGCACTTCAAAGAGATCAGAGCTCTTACTGTTGTTGTTGTTGTTGCTGTTGTTTTTACTTGTTTTGTCATTGATAACGTTTGTGGTGGTGGCTGCGTTGAGTGGACGATGAGTTTGAGGATTGATTCCACGGCTGCAAAGCTTTCTTTTGATGTGTGTGTTCCAATAATTCTTGATCTCATTATCAGTTCTTCCTGGTAGGCGCGCAGCAATAAGAGACCATCTGAAAGATGCAAATGGTAAAAATACTCAGAAAAATCCTTAATTATCGAAACCCAGATGGATTCTCCTCGTTCTTTTTTCTTGGCAGATTCTCATCCTCATGTTGAAAGGAGGGTTTTAAGTCCATAGAGGCTTAATTTAACTAAGCGCGCACAAGGTGGACAACATTGTTTGAGATTAAATTAATAGTACTCTAACTTTTAAAAGTGAAAAAATCAAAAGCAGGATTAATGTTTTCTGAAATTTATATATTGGGAAGTATATATAATGAACAAAAACGACACAAAAAAGTGTGAAGGGAATACTCATTGCGTACTTGTTTCCAAGTAAGTTGTGAAGGTGGATGATGAGTTCATCTTCCTCATCAGTGAAGTTTCCTCTCTTAAGATCAGGCCTGAGGTAGTTTATCCACCTCAGTCTGCAACTCTTGCCACATCTAGGCAAACCTACATGGTTGAAACCAGCAATCCTTAGAACAACCCAAAATCTATGGTGTGTGTGTGAGAGAGAGATCAGAGAGGGAGAAAGTTGGGAATTAAAGTTACCTGCAGCTTTTGGAAGAGATCTCCAACAGCCTTCCCCATGAACTTTGATGTAGTTAATGAGGAGTTCATCTTCCTCTTTGGTCCATGCTCCTTTGTTGGTGTGTTCTTTCTGGCAACAAGGAGATCTGCCCATGGTTTTGTTGGTTGTTAGAAAGGGAGAGAAAAAGAGAAACCTGCGGTGAATGGAGGTGGAAAAGGAGTTTGGGGGAAAAGGAGGAAGAAGGAATATAAACGGGAGGTGGTGGAGAGAGCAGGATGGAGAAGGTGCAATTGACTCGGGACCCCTTTTTTTCTTATAAGATGTAAAGCGGGGGGAGTGTATTTGACCGAGTTGGTGAGGATCTACGAGTGGTTGCAATTAAGTTAGTGCTCGATTTGGTAGGTAGCTCTATGTTTTATGTTGTTTTTTTGGAAATTCTTTTGCACTCACAAATATTATTTTGTACTTTTCCCCCTTTTTTTTTTTCAAATTTATCTCCAAACTTTTAGAACTCTCAATTTACCTCCCAAACTATGAAATTTACTGGATTTACACCCCTAATTTATTACCAAGTTAAAATATGTTTACACCCTAGCTAGACACGTGAGCAATACATGATTTTTTTTTTTTAAATGATATTTACAATCATGAAATACATAAACGACGTCCAATTCTTTAAAAAAAAAAAAAAAAAGTAAATTGATGATCTACATAAAAAAAAATTAATTTTTTAATAATAAACCTCACTCATTTTCAAAACGATTATACAATACTTATGCATTTCACGACTGTATGTAGTATTATTATTATTTTTTCAAATTATATATTAAATTAAAAATATGATAATAAATAAATAAATAAATAATTCTTGAGTGACCACCACCAATATCGCGGGACATGATCGACAAAGCCAGATTTCTCTTTAGTTGTGCCTATTCAGTCGATTTCAATGTGCTCTTCAATCCCCATTTTTGAATAATTTTTGTTGCCCCGAAAAGAAAATAATAAATTATCTTCATTTTATTTTTCTAATGTAGTCATGATCTCATGATCTTTGCAAGGCTTTCCCCCTCCCCCCGTCTTTGTGGGCTTGAGAAAGGCAACTAAGAAAACAAGAAGCGAAGGCTCAATTCATAATAAGTAGACTCTTCAGCCCGTCTCATGGGTAGACTCCCTTGGACGTAACCTCCATGAAGGAGCGTACTGTAAAGGGATGGGACTCGCCGACCTGGATACCCCTAGAACAAGGTCCAGCCCTTGAGTATCTGTATGCGTAAACGAGCAGGAAGTAAGGGAGATCCTCGATATTCTGACATAGAAACATCAACAGACCACTAAGGCGTTAGCGGGGTGAGGCAAATCGGGAAACCACGCCGCATTAATGGCATCACCACCCGAGCTACACGTTACATTAATGACGTCATCGCAGAGCCGCACCACATTAAAGGACTTTGACAAAAGGAACAGTACAAAAGACACGGACTCCATGGAAATAGACATGATCTGTCCCCCCAGACTCCTGGTATAAATAGCAACTCTCAAGTATAAGAAACTTTCTCTGATCTCTAGACTCTTTTACTTATTTATAAACTTCCAAAAGACTTTACTGACTTTGGCATTGGAGACTCCCCAGTCCCAAAGCCACCCTATCCCAATTGCCTTTTTCTCTATTTTCGCAGGTCCAGTTCTGAAGATCTGAGTTGCTGGAACCTGACACAAAGACATATGAAACACGACGTTAACAATTTTAATTTTTGATTATTGGTAATCGTTGAGAGTATATATATATATATATATTTATATAATGTGAGAAAGACGGCGATAAAAAAAACAAATCTACCATTGAATAATTGTGTTCATGAAAAATATTCGACCTTAGCTATAGGTTGCGACCTTTGTGTTGATTCTTGTAGTTCTTTCTTTCTTGGCCAATCGAGAGAATTTTAATTTATAGCTAATCGCTATATATATATATAAATATATATATATATATACACCAGATAGGGGCATGAACTTTAGCAATTACACACAAAAAGAAAAAGAAATATTAATTTGTCTTTATCAAATCCTAAAATCATGATCTCCCGATTCCAAAAAAAATTAATTAATTAATTTCCTTTATAGAAACCTTTAAAAAGTGACCCTAATTATTTCTATGAAAAGTATTGATCAGCAGGCAGAAATTAAGCAAATTAAGATCCGGTTGGTAGGTACGTACGTAGAACCTTTGGAAAGATGAAAGTATATACTGATCAATGACAAAATCAGCAAATTAAGATCCGGTTTGATATTTTAAGTATTTTTAAATATTTTCAGATATTTTTTTCATAAATGTTGCTTAGACATAAAACATTTTTTAATTTCAAACTTTTAATTTTTTCATGATTTAATCATTATACAATCGGTACAACTTTCTCAAACTCTCTAACAAAATATAAAACAATAATATTACTTTTTCAAATTTTAAAATAAAAATTATATTTAAATAATTTTTTTATTTTATAATATTTTTATTTTATTTTTTAAAAATACTAATAAAACATTTTAATTCAAAATATTTAACTATTCAAATATTCTGCCTGGTTTGTTTTCGGGGATGAGTTGAGATTAAAATTAAAAAGTTAATTAAAGTATTGTTAGAATATATTTTTTAATATTATTTTTGTTTTGGGATTTGAAAAAATTAAATTGTTTATTTTATTTTGTATTAAAATTTAGAAAAGTATAATAATGAAATTAAGATGAGATGTTTTCTGAAAACAAACTAGGCCTAAGGTTTCGTTTGTTTTCAGAGATGAGATGAGATGAGATAAGATTAAAGTTGAAAAGTTGAATAAAATATTGTTAGAATATATTTTTTAATATTATATTTATTTTGAGATTTAAAAAAATTGAATTGTTTATTTTATTTTGTATGAGAATTTAAAAAAATTATAATAATAAGATAGAAAGCTTTCAAAATTTTAAATTTTGATCTTGAAAATAAACAAACCAAGCTCCAATATTGTCGCATTCATGAGTTGAGACTTGAGACAACAGAGGCCGTCCTACCAAACTTTTTTGTTAGACTTTCCCAACCTAAACATATCCCATCTTCCAAGCTTGTTCTTTTTTCTAACTTTTTTCTTATGGTATTCCTCGTTTCCGCACTCTTTTCTACCTACGTTCATTTCTAATTAAATTATTAAAAAGTTTATATGCAGTCACTTTTATATATTATTTGTGTATTTGATTAATGTGATTAGTTGCGTTATTTTATTTTAAATATAAAATAATTAATTTGACCAATCATATCAGTAAAATGTACAAAAAATATATAAAAATAACTATATATAACAAACCCATAAATTATACATGTCCAATATTCGTAATAAAAGGATTCTAGAAGACCAATATATATATATATATATATATATATATATATATTTAAGCGCCTCCCACTTACTCTCCACTTACTCCTGTCAATTCAGGATGATGAATGTAACACACTAATTGCCTACTTGCCATGATCATTCATGAGATTAACTGTTCCCAACTTCATGAATATCTCTCATTTTTCCACATCATGCATATAATTTCTTTGTCCCAATAATGATAAAATCCCAAAATAAGGATCGAATTAAGTACTTTTTTTTTTTCTAATCTCATATTGATTGATATAGAAAAGTATTTTTTCTGTATCAAGTACTAATATCATATATATCTAGTAATTAAGCTGGCCTTTGCTGATGAAGGTCATCTTCCTTCACGCGTGGAATATATATCCTACCCACTAGGGGGTAAAAAAAAAACCGGTAAACTGGACCAGATCGAACCGGTGAGTTTGGTTTGATATCGAGTTTAGTTTAGTCTGGTACCGATTTTATTTTTCTTAAAATCGATCGAAATCGGTCCGATTTTAGTTTATCTTTTTCTAAAATCGGAACGGGACCGAACCGGACCGGTTCATATATATATTATAATTTTTATATATAATATATAATTATATATAAAATAGTTTTGCATTATATGATAAATTACTAATTAATATAATTTTAAATTTTAAAATCTTATATCACCATAGTTTATTGTCTTAATAGTTATACTAATACTATATCACTATATATTATAATATACTACAATATATTATCACTCTAGTATTATATACTATAATATATTATTATATATATTATATAATATAGTATATAGTATATTAAAACCGAAAAATTAGACCAAACAGGACCAGAACCGGTAAAACCAGAAATACTGATTTAGGGGGTAACCGGTGCAAAATTGGTTTTTGAAAATATAAAACCGGTAGATACTAGTTCGATCCCAAATTTTACTCAAAACAGGACCGGTTACACCCCTACTAGTTCAACCAAATTTTATTGAATATTAAATGGGCCGGAAATTGAAAGGATTTCTAGAACATGTGACGTTACTACTTTTCATTTTAGTTGAATTTTGAAAGTATTTTTTTTTTTTTGTCATTTTCATTGTTCAACCAACCCTGCCAACATAGTATTATTCCAGCATTCCACAGCAAAAGAAATTCATTTTAGACCGGTCATATTGCATGTGAAATTCTTTTATGGGGAAGGTTGGTAAGAGCCATCTTCCTTAACTTAGCTTTAGTCGCTTCTAGAAGCTAGCTGGGTTTGAAGAAAATAAATGATTAAAAATAGAACATGGAAAAGGGGAGAAAATGGAAGAATCTTTCAGGTTGGTAACCCACCTTCAGACCTATATATATATATATAAATATATATGTATATATATAGTTTTTATGTTTTTGCCAAGTACTTCATATATCTGATATATATTGGAGCAAGTGGGCCTTTGAGCTTTGTGCTCCTCTCATGTTATCTATTCCCATTTGCAAATATGTATGGTTTTGTTTTTAGTGATTTAGCTTATCCTTATTGCTGATCTTATACATGAAGATCATGATCTTTTGACTACAAATATAATTCTAATATTTGTCACAGATGAAATGTTTTATTTCAGAATTGGGTCCACATTAATTAGGCAGACCAGAAAAGGGGATTTTATAATGACCATATATATATATATATATCAAATTCTTTTGATCTTCGATCGGGGTCTTAGGCACATATGCTTTCTAATATTTAAATGTTTGAGGGGCGCATTATTGGTACCTTTTAAATATGCCAAACACGTACTAGATCAATACCTTTTAATTTTCTTGCCTGATTAATGAAGAGCGAGCTACGTACAGAAATTACCAAAATTTTGGCAGCATTTTGCCTTCAGGCTTGGGCCCCTCATATTCATGAAAATAGTTTAGCCAACTTTTGACTAAAGAGAATATTATACGTGTCTATGTATTTGTGTGTGTATATATATATATCACGGATTATTTACAACGATAACAACTATTTACAATAAAAATAGATTTATTTTGACAGTAAATAATTATTTTTACTGGAACTAAGTAGTTACAAATAAGTAATTTTCTATACCTTGATCTTATTTTTGAACTGATCATGTTGACTAATTCAATAAGAATGTTTTGGCCAAGTGCTGCACTTGTTTGGACACTATATATAGAGAATTTTGTAAGGTCATGAGCTTTAATTATTGCAATTAAGTTAAGAATCTGAACAAATTATATATGTTGATACACTTGAAAAAACAAAAGTTGCAAATAGGAGAACTTTACTTCCCCCCAAAATTCTTTGCTTTAAATATTGTTGTAAAGAACGTGTCTCACTTCCAAACTATTCGGCAAACCTGCGCAATGACCCAAGTGAAGTTGGTCTGGTTTGGCTGGGAAAACTCGGATGCTTAAGTCAGTTTTTGAGTTTTGAAAATAATTCAATCAGAACTCCGCCAAGAAATAATCGTCCTCCTTTATTGAGGGTTACCTGGTATATATAAGATTCTGTTGTAGCGCTTAGTTGATGCCAGATCTTTTCGTATTGATCCGAGTTTTGTGGGATGTATTCTGTGTTTGAAATGATCACGTATCTGCATGAGATCCCTATTTTCTTGTAGGCGGTTGTATGTATATCTTTGACTTGGTAGGACTTTTGATACACCGGCTTCGTATGTTTGTCCAATGACCTTTTTTTGTTAGGCTCCTTTTCTATTCGGACCTGTTTACTCAAAATGGACTTTTTTATTATTATAAGCACTCCAATTGTTATAATTATGTTCAAAGCTTAAAACAATCACAAAAAAACACGCATGATCGGTTATGATTATTTACTCAATGTAGTTAAGAGTACTGTCTTTTATATAAATATATATATATCTATATGAAAAACACTACTATGCCCACTTTTTTTTTACACTTCTATTTGACCTTTGGTCAAAATTTTTGTTTTTTTGTTTTTTACTAAGTGATTAAAGAAATAATTTTAAATGTATTCGTGTATTTTCTTTATTTTTTAAATATATTTAAATATGTAAAAAAAAAAAAAAACTTTTTTATGCTGGGCATTACGCCCAGCGGTCAAGATGGGGCGGCAACCATATAGCAACAAAAGGCCAATATTACCAGGTCAGCTTTGGGCCTAATTTGCAAATATCTGACCCATTAATTTGGGGCCGAAGTGAATGCAGAAAGTAAAAGTAAAGAGAATTATTCTAATAGATTTTATAAAAATAAATTTATAAAATAATATGATATGTCATATATAATTTATAAGAAAAATATCTTTATAATTCAACGTATTACATCAAGTCATGTCAGTTTGTGAATTTATTTTTATGAGATCTGATTTCTGTGGTTAAATCATTCTCAAAATTAAAACTAACGTAAACTAACGTGGCTCGAGTATTTTATATATATATTTATGAGTAATGGTAGATACAGTAGACAGAATATGTAAATCTCGCACATTTAAAAAAAATAGAGGAGTCTACTATTAAAATAAATATTTATCATGATATAGATCTCATATTTATCCACTTTTTCAAAATGTGTATGTGAGATTTGTGCACTCTAAAATTACAAATATCATTTATCTATATTTATATTGTGAAATGCAATGAAAAATTTGAGTGACTAATTAATTTTAAGTGGATAATTGACAGCTTCGGGTCCAACAAGATATAGTAATTAATTACCAAAGAATAACAATAATCCTGCCCATTATTTAGGCCGAGCGAATTAAGGATCGATGATGATAGGTTTATGATCATTATATGATCAAGTAGTTTCCGTCGCAGTTCTTTAAGGGAGATGCTAATTGAGTAATATTATATACAGTTGTAGAGTACGTAAATGTTGTCAATTACTTTAGAAAAGAGCGCATTCACAACTACAAGTATCATTTCAGTATCATTTTTCTATAATGTAAAGGAGATTCTGATCAGATAATCCACGTATCTGGCGGCCAAAACCCACCCATTCCTGATCAAGTACTACTGCGATTGACGTACGGATTCTCCCTAGCTCTCATATCATCAGACCCGACCGATTACTTCCTTTTCTGTCTATTTCTGTCTAGCTATGTGAATAAGACTCCAGCAGATCATGAAGATAGATCAAAAAATCAAATGTTTGGAGAATGGTAATTAAGTACTTAAAAGAAAACTCATTACGTACGCTAAGAAAACACAGGACATGAACAGTGGGATCTTGCTCCTGAAAGATATTGCAAAAGATACATTATTCTGATCTTAAAGCCAAGCCTACAGGACGATATTGCCAAAAACAGTTAATGCTTGTCTCGTTTTTCTGAGCAAGTTCCACGACAATATGACCCTAAATTCAAAGAAAGACACAAGCTAGCTCGCACGACAACTCTCCTAAAAATAGAAGAGATGATCATTATTCATATTATCGAGTAGGATCAACAAAGCTTAGTGCAAAAGCAGCGGTGACGGAATCCTCTGCAATTGCCACCCGAGAAACCTTCATTCCTGCATACCAGAGCACAGTTGTGGTCTCTCGCGCACATACCCCGAAACCCATGGCTCTTGGATTCGCAAACCCTTGCCTCTGCTCGCAGCACCATCTCTCCTGCATTGAAAAAACAAAAGGGTTTAGCCTTCTTGAAGAAAAACCCAACAAAAATCTTTGGCATATTTAATGATAGGTTAGCTAGATTCTCATTATATAATATATATGGAAGCAAAGAAATGTGCTAGCTCGTCCGCTATAGCTATAGAGTAGAGATAGAGAGTCGCGTACGAGAAGCAAAGAAAATGAGCAGTAAAAGCAAGAGCCCAAAGGTTTTCCTCTCCATGTCTTGTCTATCTTTTACCCTTGCTCTGATCTTCTTTCATTCACTGTTGAAACCTCCTGCAAACCAAATAGTTTCCTTCATCAATACATATAGAGGGTGATCAGAGATAAAGAACGAGGTCATCTCATTAAAGAATGATCAATGCATTGTTGGTGACTCTGAGATTCCATCTCTTCACGTGCAAAAAGTGGACGACATGCAGCATGCTTGTCTGAACACGAATCTTTATAATGAAAACAACCGTTCATTTGTGAAAAAGTGCGAGACTTTCCTCCACATCCGAGGTACCCTCGATTATATCCGCCAGAATTTAATATAATATATATTGGTAAGAGCAAAACTCACGTCATCGATGCTAAGATGGAAAGGTGTCAAAAGCTCGAAGAGTGGTGTGGAGACTGCGCGCAGAGTGAGAGTGGGAATATGGCCGAGGGAGGTGAAGCCTGATCATGTGGTCCAACGTACATCTCTCATGTTAAAAAAAAGCCTCACGATTTATTGGGCTTATGACCTGCCTCATATTGGGACTTACAATTCCTCGGACTTATGGCCGCTCGTATGAGGTTTAAACGATGAAACTTACATATGTCTATCCAAAAGGAGTAGTATTAGATTTACAAAAATATTTTAGAAAATGAAATTTATAAATGGATATAATCTAATATGACACATTAAATCTAGTTTGTAATTAAAAAAAAATTAATATATTTTATTAAGTCACATTAATTTATAAGTTTTTTTTCTAAGATTTTTTTTCTAGTACAAACCTTTTTCATAAGAATAAAGCACGCAAAAAACGGCCGTGGTCTCAAAACAGTAAGAGCCTTTGATTCCTTTCAACTACGGAACAAAATTTATGAGTTGTTCAAAATCGGATTGATGGAGCATGGTGTGGTTTAATTGGCACAGTTAACAGGACTTGGGAACTCTGAATGGCAAGAGGAACATGTGACTACCTCGAAGAACCAAAAACCATCACCCATTGAAGGAACTAGGGACAATATATAAATATTAAGGAACAACCAAATTAGTTTACCAAAAATTAACCATCGATCAGTACCCATGCATGACGCAGCTTGCTCACTAGCTCTATAAATGGCACATCGCCTCCTAGATCGCTCTATGAGAAGAAGTGAATCTTCGTGCCAAGCTATATAAGGAAGCCCAAGTACCCAAGCCTTATGAGACAGATGGAGAGAAACAGAAGTTCCCTCAGTACTCTACTCTCATGAGAGTCTAGACATGACTTAGAAACCTATTTCCCAACTGTCTTAATTAGTTAATGATCTTGGTGTGGTTTTGTCTAGCCATAACTTGAATCTCACAAATCACCTTTTTCTTTTTCAGTTTTACGAGGAGTTATTGCATGCATGCGGTCCAAAATGATTATTTGCGACAAATTATTTGTAACGAGTCTATACCCGTGTTATGCGTGAGCTTAGTTTATATGATCTTGTGAATTTAAATTTTCAAACTTTATTTTTCAATGAATGTCATTTAGTCTTGAATTACCCAAACAATAAGAATAAAACGTTCAATGAGGTTTAACATAAGCAATTCATGTATTTAGATACCAAGAAAAAAATAAAAACCCCAAGAGTCCAATATCATAAATTTACCTTCATTTTCCAAGCAACCAAACAACAAAAACATACTAACTTTTGATAAGATCCCAAAAACTAAACTTTAGTTTCTTTCCTTATAATTTCCACTGACCAAACAGAGTACCACCTCATACACAAAAACTCTCACTTCAAATTCCCCCTGACCTTTCTAAGATTTTGTACTGCAACAGTACTCAAAGATTTCTTTTTCTCTTGCCACGTTACAACAGGTTTGAACCATCCAAACATACCTCACAAGGCTCACATTGACTCAAAACCCCATGCCCAACAACTTTACATGGGAAAAACAGAAAAAAAAATAGAGGGAGAACAAAAATTTGAAGTGAAAATAAGATGTGAAGTGAGAGAGAGAACCCTTCATAAGATCTTGCAGACGTGATATATGGACAACAACACTTTAATTGGTTTCCAAGGACTTCATCGACTGTTGCATGTGCTCTTTGATGCATGCCATAGTGAGGCCGACACTTGAATATATAAAATGCAAGTTCTTATGTGTTGAGATTAAAATTTAAAATTGAATAAAATATTGTTAGAATGTATTTTTTTAATATTATTTTTGTTTTAAAATTTGAAAAAAATGAATTGTATATTTTATTTTGAGTGAAATTTTAAAAAAATTATAATAATTAGATGAGATGAGTTCAGAGAAGTTGTCAAAACAAATGATTTTATGTTCAATTAAGCGTGATTCAAACTTTAACATATTATAAATGCTTTGGGACCCGAATTTGGGTCCCGAATGCTTTTTTTTTTTAGTGAATAAGAAAATATTTTTTAATAATATTGTAAATTTTTTAATTTTTTTAAAAATATTTATGATGATTAAAAAAATACATAAAAAAATAAAAAATAAAAAAGTAAAATAGACTGTTCGGTGGATGTTTTCGGACTACTTTTTCGGTAGCCGCAGTAGCATGACTCTTAACACATATATAGGTGTTTTATGTTTTTTCGTTTTGTTCCTATTTTGACTTCTTTTTAACACATATATGCCTGATTTTAGATGGATGTTATCTCCTACTTTAACGGGTTTAAGAGTCTCTTGCAAACGGTCTATTAATAATTGGATCAAAAGCGACAGGTTATATATACATATATATATATATATTAAATCAAATCGATTAAGCCTATTAATTAAGACGGGATGAATGCCAAGTCGTCTGAACAGAATTTCTGCTTATACCGACAGTCCAATTAAAGCCATTCGAGAGTAGTGATGCGCTGCGCTGCCACTGCTTTTGTTATCCACATTAAAGCCATGCACTTTGGTCATTCCAAATTAAAGTTTATAAATTGTCGGTGATTTTAATTGGGATTTCGTTGCCACTCGGCCTATCTCGTCATCATGCATTTAACTTTAATTTTGTCTTACTTGAAACTTTATTTGCCTTTCTTTTTCATTAATTTCTCACGGCCGCTTGGGCCACCAACCTCGTTTTTATCGCTGAACCAATTATACTGTTAGTTAGGACTTCTAATAATTTATAATTCGAAAAGATATACTTATAGAATATTGTTTGATGTTAATTAATTAGAAAATTAATCATATGCTAGCAATATATATATGGAACAATATATATATATATGAAAAATGCTAGTGTGATAAAACAGGCTGAAAACGTAAAAAATAAAATGCACACAAACAGTTTGAGAAAAGGCTTAGCTGAAAAGCTTTTGATTTTAAACTCTGTTTTACACTTTCTCTATCCCACTCATTACAATGTATTCTGTAGCTACATATATACAACTTATAAGCAAGGGAAAAGGCTTTCTTTACACAGATCATGAACTACTTCTGTGTGTCCATCTGATCAGCAGGTTGGTACAGCATGGCTAGAGGCTTGGTGTCGTGGTCTGCAACATAGTAGTGGAGAGGTTCTGTTGCTGTTGGCTGTCTTATAGCAGAGTAGTGGAGCAGAGGCAACATTGTTATTGTTAAGTCTGGAGGCCTGCAGCACAGTTGGTACAGCTTTGTGGTCCGCATGGCTAGAGGCCTTAATATAGTGGAGACATTTAAAATTCCCATTAAATTCTTTTAATTTCTTATTTATTAATTAAAAAAGTAATTATTAATAAAATTATGTATGTCTTTTATTTTTTTTATTAAATGATTAAGGATATTAAAAAAATAAAAGAAAATATATATATATAAAAGGATATATATATATATGCTTCATATAAAATCCCCAATTAATTATGCACCCCACAAATCTTGCTATGAAATTTAATTTGTAATTTGATATGTATGAAAACATCACTTATTTATTAAATATTAATTTCTATATTATTCATTCATGTGAATAAAGAGTACTACAGTACATAATTAGGTTGGAAAACCATAAAATGAAAGGCAAATACGTTGGCAATTCTCTCATTTAATTAATTAATATATATTATAATTGCAAACACCATTAATTAACAAGAAATTAAGTCACGATGACAGACACCATGACCCAGACTCAGTACTTTTATTCAAACAAATTAAAAACACTAAGGATCGAGCAAGAAAGTCATGACTAGATGACATCAGTACTAATTGATCACTTCAAGATCCATGCAGCATTAACAACATGCATGGCAATTATTCATTAATTACTTCGATCTACTAATTAAAACCATATGCTGCATGCGTGCAATGATCTTCATCTCTGCTAGTAGCACCAGTTAACAAATTTTGGTGCAGAAACAACGACGACGGAATCCTCGACATTTGCCACCAGAAAAACCTTCGTTCTTGCACACCAGGCCACAATTGTTGTCGCGCACGCATGTTCCCTGGAACTTGTGGCTCTGTGACTCGCAAACTCTTGCCTCAGTTGGCATAATCATCTCTTCTGTAATGAAAGAAAAAAAAAAAAAAAAACCAACCACAAACAGACATCATACATATTCAGAATAACTTTAAATATCTTAACAAATCAAAATAGCAAAAATAGAAAGCTAAAAAATCTTACGAGAAGTCAAGAAAATGAGCAGTAAGAAAAAAAACCCAAGTGATTTCCTCTCTATGATCGCCATCTTCTTCTTCTTTCTTCTTCTTCGGCTCCAACTATTTATCCCTCCTGCAAATGCTAATAATGACTCTTCCAAGTGTATACTCGCCCATATATATAGTGGAGTTGAGACCGACATGTAGGTGCTACTCTCGTGTCAGCGATCCAGCAAAAGAGTGATCGGACGGCCGGTGCATATGTAAATACAAATGCTGATCTGTAAAAGAGTAAGCATCGATCCACGAGCCAAGATGCATGCTTTTAATTCGATGGCATAGTGCTGTCAAGATCGAGGACAGTGCATTTGTAATGTTATTGTCGGTTTAACATAAGCAATTCATGTATTTTTTTATTTTTTTATTTTGGATGGAAAAGCAATTCATGTATTTAGATACGAAGAAATTAAAAAAAAAAAAAAAAAACCCCAAGAGTCCAATATCATAAATTTACATTCATTTTACAAGCAACCAAACAACAAAATAATACTAACTTTTGATTTCATGCATTTGATTATGAGATTATAAGATCCCAAAAACTAAAGTACTTTAATTAGTTTCTTTCCTTATAGTTTTTATTGACTATTGATGTCGTGTTTTGCAATCCAAGCAATACCGTGATAACCAAGCTCCACACCACCTGCAACTAAGAGGGAGAAGAGGCTCTGTTGACATCCAAGATCACGTCAATGCCAAAGTCAGTGAATAATTTTCTAGTGATGAGAAAAGCTGAGAAGATTAGAAAGAATAGTAGAGGGTTTCAAGAGTCTTCTCGTAGAAGAGATAGCTGCTATTTATACCTGATCCGGGTTCCATTGCCGAGGGAGATCGTGATGTGTCAAGTCATACCTGAGTCAGACCTGCTACAACTCATTCCCTACTGCAATAGTGTGTCAGTCCACAGCTTAGGCTATCGACTACCACCTTATGGAGGCACACCATGTCAGTCGTGCTAGGTCAGACCTGCTGCAACCTTTCTGCCAGGATTAGGTGTTAGGTCGAGGCTAAGCCGTCCTACATGCTCTAGGGCCACACCGTTGCGTGCCGGGCCTTTTGACACATGCATTAAATGCGACGTGCCTTGAGTTTGGCGAGACCACGACTGGGCACGTTCAGCCATCCCGTACAATAGGGCGTCCTGCTTGGTGCCATACCATAGGGCTTGGTAGGTTGCCGGATCCCGAGACTCTCTACTTGGCATATCCAAGCTCGGTGCCAAAAAGCCTTCCCAGGTTGGTTTGTGGTTATAGGCTTAGCACGTGGTCCTCCGGCCCGAGTTTTCAACCTATTGCTGGGTTTCATCTTTGGGCCTGAGGTTCCGTAGCTTGACCTTCTTGGGCCTGGGCCCTTCTAAGATGGGCCCATCCCTCACAGTACCCTGTGAATTCCTATCACGGGCACGTGGTGGGAATTCATAACACTTTTAATTATGGTGTTGCCCATTTGGCTTCCATCACTTCAAGTTTCTCGAGGTCACCTATTTGGTTCTTGCTGATTCAACTTCCCGAGGCCACTCGAATGATTGCTTCTCCTTGTTTCTTGCGGTCGTCCCATCTCCCAACGATTGATTGGACGTGCCAATTGTCTTTCTTCACATCCTGAGACCTCATTGGTCAGTGCCTCCCAGCATGGCGTTTGCTAATGTCATAGTTGTCAGTATCGCTTCGTTTCCCACACACCCTCCAGCCTTCCCCTCCTATATAAAGTGCTCATGTCCTTCTTCTTCCCCCATTTCTTCCTTCGATTGTTCTCCATGTCTCAGTCGTTCCACTATGTTTCTCCTTCAACCATCGCGTCTTTCTCCTGCTACTGTGTTCCTACCATTTCTTTTGTTCTCTCTCCAGCCGCTACTCTTTTCTCTCCTTTGTTTCTCCAGCCACTGTGTTCCAAGCCGTCACGCTCTTCTTCTTCTTTCCTTACTGCGACCCTTTTACTGTCATGGCACCCAAGGTTGATCTCGTTCCACCATTCTTCCGCTCCAAGTACATCATTCCTCCTTCCGTTGTTCTGGAGATTCCTTGGGGAGGAGCATGTGGTGAGTCCTGACAGCACTGCAACAAGGGTGGCTCTTTTCCAGTTAATGTTAGCCAATGGTCTCTGCCTCTCGTTTTGCCGTCCGATTCGTGAGGTTCTTAATTATCTTGGGTTGGCCCAGGCACAGCTCCACCCTAATGCGTGGCGGCTCCTAATATCTAGCTGTATCATCTTCTGGATGGTACTTAGCAAGACTCTATAATAATATCCCAATCTGACGGCTCGAGAGTTCTTGTACTTATATCACCTAAACTACCAGCCGGGAAGCATCTGCATTTTCCAAGTCCGGTCTCCAGGTCAGAAGATCGTCTCACTCGAACAGCCCCACTTAAGTATAAAGGAGTGGTCCTGAAAATTTTTCTTCATATCAGGCTCGGACTTGGAGTACCTTGAGGGGGAAGTCGCCCACAAGGAGTATCCCATCCAAGCGTGTTGGGGATTCCCCCCTTCGCGAAGAGCCTGGAACTTACCCTCAACCGGAGGGAGGAGGCTCAGTTGGAGTTGGTGACGGCTTAGGAGCAAGCCCTTCCTGACGAGTCGTAAACCGATCTAGTCCTCTCAGATAAGAACATCTGGAACTACTTGTCCGCTCCCGATTGCTCGTATGCTATCGGGAGAAATTTTGTGGGTGGTATCCCCTCTCCCCAAGCCCAGAATCGCCCCTCGAGTTCCTCCAATCGTCGGGCAAAACAACCAAAGTTATGTCATGATTCGCCCCAGCAAAGTGGTGGGGCTGGGGGTTCTTCTCTTTCCCGGGGTTGCACCGGGAAACAAAGAAGCCATTCCCAAGTGTCCCAGGAGCTCGCGCGGGGGAACACAACTTGGGGGAGCACAACGTCATTTCCTAGCAGTTCAGGCTCTACTACCAGACCCTCTACTCCGATGAGCCCTCGGCCAACTCCAGCCCAATCCTTTTTTAACCCATTGCTTCCTTCTGTAGACGAATTGGACGCCTACGACCTTCAGGTGGCATTTTTTGACTCTCTAGTACACCCTCTCCCTTACGAGCCTCACGAGCCTAGCTCGTTCGAGTCCTTCACTTCGTTTAAGGACACTCTTTGAGCGGAGATGGCCAGCGAGGTCCCACAGGCAGGCTCGACGACCGGGCCCCTAGGCGCAGAGCATACTCCTTCCTGGGATACAAGCCATGGATAAGCTAAGGGTGATGAAGATGAGACAACACCAGGGCCCAGGCCACTGAAGGCAGAGCCAAACCCCTGTCAAGCCACAAGCCAGGAAAGGATAGGGGCAGAATTCGCCTGCCAAGATGAGTGAGAAGAAGATAAAGAAGAAGGAGATGGAGAAGCTGGGGAAGGTGAAGGGCTGAGACAAGAAGCTCCTCCTATTGCAGCTCGAAACTTAGTGGAGGCCGCCAAACCTACCTCTCCAGTCGTGGGGGTTGTTCCCCCCTTGGTCTACCGGGCCTAGTGGGACTAACTGCGGCCCAGATTCCCATGACCCTCCCAACATCATAAATCTAAGTGACGATGATGACTCTGAAACTTCATCTCCCATGGTGCCTAGGCCATGTGGCGAGACCTGGGGATCCATTTCGGATATTTCTTAGTAGCTGGCGGTCACTGGCCCCTTATCTTCCTCAGGGGCAGAGGGGACACAAGCCCCTGCCTCAACTCTAGACAAGGCTGGTGCTGATGTCACCAACGTGTGGGCCAGATGTTGCACCCATTTTCGCCTAGGTAGGCTTTTCCTTTGTTTGGAGTATTCTGCCGAGCCCTTTCTAGTCTCTTGCCTCTTACTAGTATATTTTTTTTTATGCAGGCAATAGACCAGTTGGCCACGACTATCGGGGAAGAATTGGGAGAGTTAGAGGAGGCTAACCGGGAGCTTGGGACCTTGGGGCGCTTTGGGTATTTCAAGCTGAAGCAGCTGATCAACGAGGTGGTGTATGTGAAGGAACAAAACCAGCACCTGGAGACGGTCGCCGTGAGGCATAAAGATAAAAAGAAGGTTCTTAAAGGTTTATGGCGCGATACCGACAAGGACATCCTTTGATTGACATCAGAGAAGAAGCGACTCGAAGAGGCTCGCATTGCTTTCGAATGGAGTTTAGTCACTTGGGAAGCAAAGCTAGAGGCCACTTGGGAGCAATTGGAGTATGTTCAAAAGGAACTGCGAGAGTCTAGGGAGGAGACAAAGTCCCCCCAAAGGGAGACGGAGGAATCCCGACAGGGTTGGGCTCTAGCCGTTGGACAACATTCACAGCTGTTGCTCAAGCATTTTAGGCACTCTAAAGAGGCCCAACACTTAAGAAAGCAACTGCGCAGGCGAGGGCATGCATCGGTGAGCTTATGCAGTCGGGGATCCAAAAGAATATTGACCTCCTATCCCGCAACATGGAGATTGCAAGCTTGAGATCTCGTCTGGATGATGTCACCAAACGTTTTGGGGAGATCCGATCTCAGATCGCGAATGCAAACACTGTCCAGGACGCGACCTGATCCTATGGCTATCGAGATGGCCTCAAGCGGATGCACCAACATTGTAGAACCCCGAGCTTCATTTGCGCACTTTATCCTTGTCCGCCCTTCCTCCAAGTTCTGAGGTACAAGCTTTTGTTAAAAACTTCGGGAAGCCAAGGTATCGCCCGTTCTCCCCGGGCGCTCCTCTACCTCCTTCACCCCAGTGATGGGCTCGGCTTCCCCCTTTCTTTTTTGTAGTATTTTGTATAACGCTTCCTGGGTTTTTCTTGTAATCGTGTATATTTGATGAATCAAATGCAAACTTGTTTCTCACAACTACTGTGTCCTTTTGTTTCCTTTTTCCCTCCTCCTTCTCTCCTTTTCTTTTTATTTTTTATTTTTTGCGTGGTTCTAACTGGGGCTCGGCTTTGTTGGACGGCGAGTGTAAGGGCTCGGCTTAGCTATTCAAGGGACCCGTCTTCTTACAAGTGTAAGGACTTGGCTTTGTTGAACGGGGGGTCAGTACCCAGTCCGGAGACTTTGGACCTTACCCCGCAGCGAGTCAAAGGACCCGTCTTCTTGTGAGTATAAGGACTCCGTTTTGTTGGATGGGGGTCGAGACCAACTCCTGAGACTTGAGACCTTACCCCACAGCAAGTTAAGGGACTCGTCTTCTTGCGAGTATAAGGACTCGGCTTAGCAAGTCAATGGACTCGTCTTCTTGTGAGTGAAAGGGCTCGGCTCTGTTGGACGGGGGGTCAATACCCAATCTGGAAACTTGGGACTTTACCCCTTAGCGAGTTAGGGGACCCGTCTTCTTGCTAATGTAAGGACTCGGCTTTGGTGGACAAGGGGTCGGGACCAATTGTTGAGACTTGGGGCCTTACCCAGTAGCGAGTCAAAGGACCCGCCTTTTTGCGAGTGTAAGGACTCGGCTTTATTGGACAGGGGGTCAGGACCGACTCTTGGGATTTGGGACCTTACCTCACAACAAGTTAAGGAATCTGTCTTCTTGCGAGTGTAAGGACTCGAGTTAGCAAGGTAAGGGACTCATCTTTTTGCTAGTGTAAGGACTTGGCTTATTTGGGCTGGGGATCAGTACTCAGTTCGAGGACTTGGAACCTTACTCCACAGCGAGTCAAGAGACCAGTCTTCTTGCGAGTGTAAGGACTCGGCTTAGCGAGTCAACTACCCATCTTCTTGCTAGTGTAGAGACTCGAATTTGTTGGACGGGGGGTCGGTACCTAGTCCAGGAACTTGGAACCTCATCCCGCAGCGAGTCAAGGGACCCGTCTTCTTGCAAGTGTTAGGACTCGACTTTGTTGGACGGGGAGTTAGGACCAACTCCTGGGACTTGGGATCTTACCCCGCAGTGAGTCAAGGGACCCGTCTTTTTGCGAGTGTAAGGAATTGGTTTTGTTGAACGGGGGTCAAGACCAACTCCTGAGACTTGGGATCTTGCCTTGCAGCGAGTCAAGGAACCCGTCTTCTTACGAGTTTTAAGACTCGGCTTATTTTTTTGACAATAAAATATTTGAGATGAACATCCAGGCATTCTCATTTATTCATAGTTGTTCATACAAAGTGTTGTCTTATACTTCTACACACAGTACTTCTTTTAAGTGTTTAGCATTTCAGGGGTGGGGTAGCTTGTGTCCTTGGCTGTCTTTGAGGCGATAGGAGCAGGGTCGATTGCTTGCGATGACTACGTAAGGGCCTTCCCATCGTGGTCCCAGCTTTCCTTCTTCTGGGTAGTTATTCCAGTCTACCGTAATACCAAGTTGCCTACCTTGAAGGAGCGTGGCCTGACTCGTTTGTTGAAGTAGTGTTCTGCCTTTTGCTTGTTCCTTTTCGTCGCACCGTTGCTTCTTCCCTTCTCTCCTCTAGGACATCCAAGCTCTCGACTAGCCTTTCGTTGTTGGTGTCTAGGTTGAAGTGTTGGATAAGGAATGTGGGCATTCCGACTTCCATGGGAATTATCGCTTCGCTGACATAGGTGAGAGTGAAGGGTGTCTCACAGGTGGGGGTTCGGACAGTGGTCCGGTGCGCCCATAATACGCTTGGGAGCTCTTCGGCCCATACTCGTTTGTGCTCCCCGAAATTTTTCTTGAGGGTGGAGATGAGGGTTTTATTGGTTGCCTTAGCTTGTCCATTGGCTTGAGGGTGTCCAGGCAAAGAGTACGTCACCTTAATCTCGAGCTCTGTGCACCATTCCCGATAGTGTCTACAGTCAAACTGTCTCCCATTGTCCAATATGAAGCTCTGAGGTATTGGGAATCAAATTAGGAATAGGGGAAGGCCCAAGCCCATACTGTATTGACCAAGAGGAATGCCGTCTCCAGTTGCCCCACGAAGTCTCATTACACCCAATGTGATGGAACTTGAATCCAAGCGTCGTTTCAATTTTCGAGGTGTGTCAGGGCGCTGTTTCATCTGCATTCCTCGGGCATGTCAACCGTCATCTCACATACACTCCTATTTAATGCCCCTTAGGCATTCATTTTCCCTCCCCTTTTGAACTTCTGTTTCTTTCGCATTTCTTGCTCTCTTTCTTAATTCTTGCTTTCTTTCTAAGTTCTTGCTCTCTTTCCTTCCTCCATGGCTTCTTCTTCTTCTAAAGATAAGGGTGTGGTTCCTGCTTCTGACCCTTCCCCACTCCGAGTAGTCGTTGCTCCTCTGGCGTCCATATTTGTGGGCTCTCGCTAGTCTTCAGCCATTACTTCTCGCGAACTGGAGAATGATAGGAACAACTTCAACATTCTCGACTCTGTCGATTTGAGGGCCCCTACTCTAAACCAAAAAGTTGTCGACGCCAAAGGTATAGTCGTTTGTGTTGTCCTTTATTTTGCTCTATTTACCATGGGGCTTCGATTGCCCTTTGTGGGACCTGTTCGTAATGTGTTAGACATCCTAGGGCTCGCCCAGGCTGAGTTGGTGCCTAACACCCGAAGAATTTTGATGGCTTGCTGCATTTTGTGGTGAAGGGTACTGGAACCCGTGGGCAATCAATGCCCAGACTTAACAGCCCTTGAGTTTTTGTCCCTACATGGGTTTAGGTGTTTGGAAGGGAATCTTTACAGTTTCAGAGCCCGTAAAGCATTGGTTGATTTGGAGCATAAGTATTCGCACGTAAAAGATTTGACCAATAAATTTTTCCTGCTTACTAGCTCGGGTTGTAAATTTCCCGCCGATGAAGCTCTTAATAGGGAGTTTCCTATTAGGGTGTGCTGGTCTACTGTTCTCGATGGGGATGACTTTGAGGTTATTCTTTCCCTACTTGAGGAAGCCCGTGCGAGGTTGGTAGATTCTTGGGCTCAAGCTCATCCCAACCTATGTTTTGCGAATGTGCTTCTAACCCTCGCCAACATTGAGAAGTTCCTGATGGTTCCCAGTCGGGCCCATATATTAGGACGTGAGTTTTTAGGTGCCCCCCGCCAGCGGGTGACTTGAGAAAGAAAAAGTGCCCTGGTGTAGATGGATCAAAAAGTAAAAAACTCAAAAGGGCTAGGGTCTCGCCTCGTTTAGATGAGTCTATCTCGTCGAAGTGTGACTCCTTACTCCCTTCTGAGCCGAGTGGAGGTAGTAAGTTGGCTCCTCTTCTGGAGCAACCAAGCGAGTGGAGGTGACAGTAAATTGGCTTCCCCTCAATCTAAACAGAGTGAAAAGACCTCCCAGGCTAGTGGGAGCACGAAGACGGTACCTTGGGAGAAACTGAGCAAACTATCTACCTTTGTGGTGCCATAAACTCTTTCCTTGGATGACGTGATGTCTCTGACAGAAGAGGATCTCGAGGCCATTATTACGGCGGAAGCTGCATCTGCGGCCACTGTTCAACCCTTAAACACATCATGGGATGATTTTACAAAGAAGGGCAATGATAGCCCTCTGAGGGAGGATGACGTGATCCTTCTGAATCCTGACCTATTGTGCCTCCATCTACTCAAACAAGCTTTTAATCCTTCGAGGCTCCTCTGCCTGCATTGCCTTTGTCTCTGTCTTCCACTTCTTGGTCCCTTAATGTTCCCTTGGAACCTTCTTGGGTGGAAAATGTTGTGGGGGAACATGTCAAGGAGGAATATGTTGAGGAAGCGGTGGTAGGTTCTAGCTCGCCACTTGCTTCAACGATATATGGCGGAGCTACTCCTGACTTACCTTTTGTTTTCCTTGCCCTTTCTCTTGCCAGTGGAAGCAAGCTCTCAATCCCTTCTCCCCCTTTTAGTATTTCTCCTAGGGGAGAGGGCGGGCTGTCCCTGATTGTTCTTGAAGAAGATCTTCAAGTTACTTAGGGACCATCTCACCGGGATGAAGCTGAAGTGTATTCATATCCAAACGTTGAGGCACCTGCTAGTCTCCCACCTGGTCAGGCTGACAGAGCTTCTCCTCAAGGGCTTTTTGCTAATACTCTTGTTCAAGCCTCTAACCCAAGGAAACCTTCTAGCCCTCATTTGTCTGGTTCCTCGCCTTCCTCACATGCTCGTCGTGAAGAGGCTTTCAATGACGTCGTTCAACATCTTCGGAGCATTTTCACGACAGTAATCTTCTCATACCCACTTCCCTTTTCTGTGTGTTTTTCTCGTTATTTCTTGAAAAGATATTATCATTCAACAAATATTTTTTTAGGGGGTCGATCACCTTGCTACCAACTTGGTGGAAGATAGATTACATTTGGAGGAGGAAAATGATCGAATGGCCAATGAGTTGGCCCTACTGGAAGCTCGTTCCCATACGGCTGACGATGAATTGGTTGCTCTCCGTGCCCAAGTTGAGACACTTTGGGGAGAGTTGGCAAGTTCTGTTATGGATGCCGACTACTACCGCGAAGAAGTGGTTGTACTCGGGAAGGAGCGAGATGACTTTGCTGCTTGTCTTCACCAAGCTGAGATGGCTATGCAGGAAAGGGATGATTTGGCCTCTCGCCTTCATCAAGCAGAAGTGGCCGTGTAGGAGAGGGATGATTTGGCTACCCAAGTGGAGGTCTTCAACAAAGAGAGAGATGAATTGGCCACTCGGGTGGAGCTTGCTTTGAAAGAGCGAGAGGACTTGGTTGCAAACCATGACCGAGTAAAGGCTTGAAGAGGTGAAGGTGGCCAAGTCTGACTACGCCGCCTTGCCTTTTCCTAGAAGATGAGTGCCGAGAGCTAATTATAAAATTGGGTGTGGCGGAAGGCATGAAAGTAGAAGCTGAAAAGACTTTGACTGAGGTGAAGAAAAATCTCAAAAATAGTGATAACAAGTATCTTCAACTTAGCGCAGTTGTCGATTCTGCAAGAAAGAAAATCTCTATTTTTGAGAAACAAGTATCTGAGCTGACTCTCACCTTGGAGGAATCACAACAATAGCTCAACCTGGTTCTTCCCCAACTAGCATCCGCTCCCAAAGTTCGGGCGCTAGGCTGGGGTCTTGGTTTCGAACTTGGTGTAAAACAGCTTCGAGAACTTCTTCTTGCCAAACCAAAGACGAACCTGGAAACTTTGAACTAGAAGTCTATTCATGCCAATGAGGTTGCTTTGCATGTTTGTGACTCCTTAGGTCAAGATGAAATGCCAGATGCTTTTCCTTACCCCTCATAAGACTTGTCTATTTTGAAAGTTTTGTACCCCGTGAGGGATTTGTTTAACTTTTGTAAAGTTTTGTATGCAATGAAATTCCGTATATTATTAATGAGACTTTGCAAAAATATTTATTAAAGCCTTGTTCCCTTTTGAAATTTTTTTACAGATAATAAGCACTCTTCACTGTTTCTTGGTAATCTATGCATAGATATCGACATAATTTTTTTCATACTTTAAGTACCAAGCGAAATTGTTCATACCTTAAGTGTTAGGCTAGTGGATGATTTTCTCGACTACGTCGCCTTTTTTGTGAGAATGTGTTAACGGGAGATCCCTCAACTGTTTTACCTTTAACTATTAGGCCAGTGGGAGATCCCTCGACCACGTCACCTTTTGGCGAAAATGTATTAATGAGAGATCCCTCGACCGGTTTACCTTTATTTATTAGGCTAGTGGAAGATCCCTCGACCATGTCACCTTTTTAGCGATAAGGTGTTAACGGGAGATCCCTCGACCGTTCTACCTTTAATTATTAGGCTAGTAGGAGATCTCTTGACCACTTCACCTTTTTGGCGAGAAGGTGTTAACGAGATATCTCTAGACCGTTTTACCTTTAATTATTAGGCTAATGGGAGATCCCTCGACCATTTCACCTTTTTGGCGAGAATGTGTTAACGGGAGATCCCTCAACCATTTTATCTTTAATTATTGGGCTAGTGGAAGATCTCTCGACCACATTACCTTTTTGGCGAGAATGTGTTAACGGGAGATCCCTCAATTATTTTACCTTTAATTATTAGGCTAGTGAGAGATCTCTCGATCAATCACCTTTTTGGCAAGAAGGTGTTAACGGGAGATCCCTCGACCGTTTTACCTTTAATTATTAGGCTAGTGGGAGATCCCTCGACCATGTCACCTTTTTGTCTTTAGGTCTTGGCCACATTTTTGAGTTTGTCAAAAAATCAAAGAAAATGTGGAAAAATGTGCAGGTATTTATTACTGAAAAATGATATCAATAAGTAAATTGAAAAATAAAAGAAAAGCTACATATATTTCCCCTAGACGTAGTACTTTCGTAAATGCTCTGCATTCCATGGGTGGGGTAGCTCACACCCTGTAGCATCTTTGAGGTGGTAAGCTCCCGATCTATGGCTTGCTATTACAACATAAGGGCCTTCCCATCAAGGGCTTAATTTCCCTTTTTCTCCCCGTGGTGACTCCGGTTTCCTTTAGCACTAAGTCACACACTTTGAAAGATCTAGGCCTCACTCACTTGTTGAAGTATTGCTCTGTCTTCTTTTTAGAAGCTGTAACTTTGACTTCTGCATTTGCCCTTATCTCTTCCAATAGATCTAGGTTTTCTTCTAACCCTGCTACGTTTACTTTTGGATCAAAGTTTTTCCTCATGTAGCTTGGTAACCCGACTTCCACCAATGCTATTGCCTCATTTTCATATGCTAGGGTGAAAGGTGTTTGGCCAGTTGAGGTTTTTGGTGTTATTCTGTAAGCCCATAAAATCTGTGGGAGCTCGTCGTCCCACAGATCTTTTCTGTCGCCCATCTTCTTTTTCAATATCCTCATGATGGTTTTATTAATTGCTTCAATTTGCCTGTTTGCCTGGGAGTGGCCTGGGAAAGAATAATTGACTTTGATTCCTAGCTCCGCACACCATTGGCGATAATGTTCAGAATCGAACTGTCTTCCGTTATCAGAAATGATACACTGAGGTATTCCAAATCTGCACACCACTGCCTTCCATAGGAACCTTGTCACACTTTGGGCTGTTATTATTGCCATTGCCTCAGCCTCTGCACACTTCGTAAAGTAGTCGAAGGCCACAATGATGAACTTGGTTCCTCTTTTGCTGGGAGTCATAGGGCCTACTAGGTCTACTTCCCATTGGGTGAATGACCATGGTGAAATTATAGATTGCAATTCCTCGGTAGGTGCATTTGGAATTGGCGCATGAATTTGGCACTGGATACACCTTTTTGCGAACTCCTTGGCATCCTTGAGCGTATTTGGCCAATAATATCCTGCCGTTACAATCTTTACGGTGAGTGATCGTCCTCCCAAATGACTTCCGCATATCCCCTCGTGTATTTCCTTCATTACGTATTATGTCTCTTCCTTTGTTACACATCTTAATAATGGGTTTGAAAAATCACGCCTATAAAGCACCCCGTCTACCATAGTAGACCTAGTCGTCCTGCTCTTTAACTTCCTTGCCTCTTCTTGAGATGGAGGTAGGTCACCCATCTCCAAATACTTCCTTATATCATTAGCCCATCCAGGCGTATTTTCTCCAATCTGTAAATTTTTCTCTCTTACTGCTGGACTAGCTATCGTTTATAGATCAAACTTCCATGACAACGTCACTTCCAACCTTGCAAAGGCTGCTCGTGCTAACCGATTAGCTTTGAAATTATCTCCTCGGGGTATTTTCTTGATTTGAAAGTACTAAAGGCATTTGCATTCTTCTTGTACCTAGTGGAGATATTTTATGAGTTTGATTCCTCTTGCTAGGTATTTCCCGGTGATTTGCCTGACTACTACTTGCGAATCTGCTTTCATTTCAATCTCCTCTCCCCTTAACACCTTTGTTATATCTAAACCGACGAGCACTACTTCGTATTCAGCTTCATTATTTGTTACTTTAAAGTCTAATCGTACTGCTTGGTACAACTCTCCTCCTTCATTTGTCACCATGTACACACCAACTCCTCCCCTTGCTCGACAGAATGATCCATCCACATACACTTTTCATGGATTCTTCTCTGGTGACTTATGGGCTTCTTCTCGAAAATTTGAAAATTCCGCTATGAAATCCAACAAGATCTACCCTTTCACAGCGTTCTTTGGTATTTAGCTGATGTCATACTTACTTAATTCAATTGACCATTTGACCAGCCGCCTCGAGGTGTCTGATTTTTGCAACACCTTCTGTACAGGTGATGAGGTAATCACCTTTATCGGATGTGCTTGGAAATATAGTCATAATCGCCTTGCTGATACTACTACGGATAAGGCGACTAACTCTACTTTTGGGTACTTGGTCTCAGCTCCTCTCAAGGCTCTGCTTACATAATATACCGGCTTTTGTTCCTTCCCCTCCTCTCATACCAAGACTGCTGACACAACGTCCGGTGTCATTGCCATGTAGAATGACAACTACTCTCTTTGCTTGGTGTGGCTAAGCAATGGTGAGTTAGCCAAATACTCCTCAGTTGGGTGAATGCTTCCTCGCACTTAGCATCCAAATCTTGTGCCTTCTTAAGTACCTGAAAGAATGGAAGACACTTCTCTATCAATCGAGATACAAACTTGGTAAGAGCTGCTATCTTTCCTGCCAGCTTTTGTACTTCGTTCAAGTTCGTGGGCAACTTCATTTCTATTATTGATCTCAGCTTCTCAGGATTTGCTTCGATCCCTCTTTTTGATACCATGAAACCAAAGAACTTTCCCAATTGCACTCCAAATGCACACTTCGTTGGATTGAGCTTCATTCGATATCATCGTAAAACTTGGAAAGCCTCCTTAAGGTCCTCCACATGTTGGGCAAACTCCATACTTTTTACCAACAGATCATCAACGTAGACTTCCATGTTTCTCTTAATCTGGTCTTTAAACATTTTGTTTACTAACATTTGGTAGGTCGCCCCAGCGTTCTTCAAGCCGAAGGGCATCACTTTATAACAGTATAGTCCTCAATCAATTATGAAAGTAGTCTTTTCTTGATCAGCCTCATTCATCCTAATTTGATTATACCCCGAGTAGGCATCCATGAAACTTAGCATCCTATGCCCTGCTATTGCATCTACTATTAAATCTATCCGTGATAACGGAAAACTGTCTTTCGGGCACGCCTTGTTAAGGTTGATGAAATCCACGCACATACGCCACTTCCCGTTAGATTTCTTCACCAGCACTACGTTGGATACCCACTCTGAATATTATGCTTCTTTGATGAATCCTGCCGCCAGTAAACGGTCCACTTCTTCGGCGATTGCCTCATACTTCTCGGTACTGAAGTTTCTATTCTTTTACTTAATTGGGCGTGCCTTCGGATCTATGCTCAACTTGTGTTTCATGATCTCCTTGCCTATCCCTGGCATATCCTTATGACTCCATGCGAATATGTCTTTATGGTCTAGAAGGAAATCTACCAATAGCTGTCTTTCTTCCCTTGATAGTTTGGTCCCTATCTTTAAATGGCTCTCAGGATGACCATTTTCAAGGGTGACCAACTCTAGGGGCTCATTTACTTCCCCTTGCTTCAGAGTACTTTCATCTCTAGTTTCCAGCTCCGTCATCATTATTTGGGGCACTGGCAGGAAGATTGCCTCCTCCTTAGTGTCCACCACGCTGACTTCTCCTTGCCCTGATATGAGCTCCTGCACATAACATTCTCTAGCTAGGACCTGTTCGCCACGTGCCTCGCCTATTCCAGTTCTTGTCGGGAACTTCATTTTTAGATGATAGGTCGAGGTGATAGCCTTCAAAGCATTCAACGTGGGTCATCCAATGATTGCATTATATGCTGACCGAGTTCTTACCACTAAAAACTCAGTCACCGATGTGGCGATATGAGGGTTTGTGCCTACAGATACTGGCAATGTTATGGATCTCATTGGCTGTACCGCATCTCCAGTGAACCATTTTAACTTAGTTGGTGCTGGTTTCAGTCGATCCACATTGATTCCCATCTTGCTGAAAGCATCCTAGAATAGGATGTCTGCCGAAATTTCGTTGTCGATTAATATTCTCTTTGTGGTAAAATTTACCACCAGCATTGTTACCACCAAGGCATCATCATGCGGATATACGATCCCTCGACAATCCTCATCACCAAAAGATATTATAGGGGATATATGCACTCGGGGTTGCTTGACGGGTCTCTCCACACTAAAAACTTCCTCATATCTCGCCCACCTAGCATACGTCTTTCTTCTTGAAGAAGTTGGGCCACCTCCTGCATATCCGCCGGCGATCGTATGTATTTCACCCAGGGGTGGGTTTTTGCGGGCAGCATCTGCTCTCGATCTCCGATCACGAGGTTCATGTGACCTCTTCTCTCTTCTCAGTGATTCCCGTCACCTACGACTTTCACTCCTCCTTCTTTTATACTAGAGCTTCCGATGGTTCGTACGTCGTGGGGGGGGGGGTAATGTTCTAGACGATCAAGCGTTCCAACTCGCAACTGCCTCTCATTTCTTCTACTTTTCGTTTCAAGGTGTAGCAGTCCTCAGTTATGTACCCTCTTGTTTTGTGATAAGTGCAGTATTTATCGATTTGTTACTCATTGATTGGTTCTTCTTCCTTTGTTTTGTCTCAGTTTTGTGTACTGGAGTAATGCACATAACCGCCATTATGTCTTCTTAAATTAGTATCCTGCCTTAACTCTTGTTGGTCTTTTTTTGCCTTTTGGCCCCCATCTTGGTCTTTCCTCTATTCTCCTTTAAGTTCTCGTTCATTCCTTCTTTTTGGTTGGGTGGTCAAGGCGATAAAGGTGTCTTCAGCATTAACAAAATCGCCGACCCTGTCCATGAATTTTGGTAAAGTGGAAGAGGTTTTCCTGACCAGCTCGGCCATAAAGGGGCTCCTTGGCCAAATACCTCCCAGCAATGCTGCTAGTATGATTTTCTCATCTTGATATTTGGCTATCATCTTCTCTTTATTGAAGCATGTTAAATACGCTTTCAAGCTTTCATCCTATCTCTGTTTAACTGTTAGCAAGTATGCAGCTGGCCTCCTGCGTCTTCTACTCGCCATGAACTGGGTCAAGAACTGCTAGCCCAGCTCTTCAAAACTTTCTATGGAATTTGGTTATACTGCACGGAACCATCCTCTCGCCGATTCCTTTAGAGTCAAAGGGAAAGCCCTACATGTAATTTCTCCTGGGAATTTGTGAAGTGTCATATGGGCTTTGAAAGTCTCAAGATGCTCTACGGGATCTTTTGAGCCATCATATAGGTCTATCAACAGGACTTTAAACTTTGGAGGCATTGCCATAGTTTCCACAGATAATGGTAGATTTGTGCAGGACAGCAACTGATAGACCGAAGAGGACGTTCCTATCTCTTTGGCCATCTCCTCATATTGATCCATCAGGTTGCACACGTCGTGGTGCAGCTTCTTCTCTTCCATGTTCTCTTGATCGCCTTTGCCAACGCCCACACAATTTGCCTCCATCTCTACTCTGTCAGCTTGACTAGGTGTCGTGTCTTCTCCTGATGGCCCGTTTCGTGACTTGAGAGTCCCATTCTCCTTACGCAGTGAGTCAACCTATGTCGAAAGTTTCTTTATTATCTCCTCCATTTCCGCAAGTCTTTCCTCCATGTTTTGTGAAGTTTCTCCCTGATCTCTAGTTGCCCGAGACCTAGTGGTGATGGGCATGTGAAAAGCACGCTAAGTGTGAGACAAAAATATTCCCACAGATGGCGCCAATTGTTGTGAACGTGTTTCACCGCCACCACCTCACGATCACCTATAACCAAAGATTAGATAGCTTTGGGATTGGATGGGAAGCCTCCGATGCCTAAGTCAGTGATTGCAAGAATAATCTTTTATCTCACAGAATCCGATTCCTTTTACGTACCTGGGTTCTTAGCTTATATAAAGCTTCTGAACCATTATGTTGCTTAAATGATAATATATATATCTATTATTCAAATTCAAACTTGAAGATGAGGGTTCAGACTTTAATGGATCGTTATTGTAATTGCTCTTTTCCTTTATCATCGCTGGGTAGTTATCCAGTCGGTTTTGGGAAGTGGGCTGGGCTCTCTCAGATTTAATGGGCCTCTTCGGTATTGGGAATCAAATCAGGAATAAGGGAAGGCCGAGGCCCATATTGTATTGACCAAGAGGAATGCCCTCTCCAAGCACAGTTAACAGGACTTGGAAACTCTAAATGGCAAGAGGAACAGAAGTTCCCTCAGTACTCTACTCTCATGAGAGTCTAGACATGACTTAGAAACCTATTTCCCAACTTAATTAGTTAATGATCTTGGTGTGGTTTTGTCTAGCCATAACTTGAATCTCACAAATCACCTTTTTCTTTTTCAGTTTTACAAGGAGTTATTGCATAAAATGATTATTTGTGACAAACTACTTGTAAGGGTCTTGCCGGTGTAATTATGCGTCAGCTTAGTTTTTATGATCTTGTGAATTTGAATTTTCAACCCTTTTTTTATTCAATGTATGTCATTTAGTCTTGAGTTACCCAAACCATAAGAATAAATCGTTCAATGAGGTTTAACATAAGCAATTCATGTATTTAGATACCAAGAAAAAAATAAAAACCCCAAGAGTCCAATATCATAAATTTACCTTCATTTTCCAAGCAACCAAACAACAAAAACATACAAACTTTTCATTTCATGCATTTTATTTTTTATGATAAGATCCCAAAAACTAAACTTTAGTTTCTTTCCTTATAGTTCCACTGACCAAGCAGAGTACCACCTCATACACCAAAACTCTTTCACTTCAAATAATTCCCTCTGACCTTTCTAAAGATTTTGCACTACAACAATGATAGATTTCTTTTTCTTACAACAAGTTTGAACCATCCAAACATATCTCACAAGGCTCATATAAAATATATATATATATATATATATTAGATCAAATCGATTAAGCCTATTAACACGTACGGGATGAATGCCAAGTCATCTGAACTTGGATTTTATAATACTTTTATAATAAATAAGTTATCACATGAAATGATACTTTTGTAATTACTTGTAGTGAACAGAATTTCTGCTACCGACAGTCCAAAGCCATTCGAGAGTAGTGATGCGCTGCCACTGCTTTTGTTATCCACATAAAAGCCACTTTGGTCATTCCAAATTAAAGTTTATAAATTGTGGGTGATTTTAATTGGGATTTCGTTGCTACTCGACCTATCTCGTCATCATGCATATGTTGTAACTTTAATTTTGTCGAATTTGAAACTTTCTATCCCTTCTTTTTGATTAATTTCTCATGGCCACTTGGCCAACCTCGCTGTTATCGTTGAACCTATTATACATGATCAGTTATACTGTTAATTAGGACTTTTAATTTATTTAATTATATAAAAGTCAAGTTTTAATTGATGATTTGACATTCAGTCTGTAATATTCGACTTATCTGCACGGTTTCTCACCCATGCACTAGCACCCCTTACATATATATACCAAATGGTGCAACGTTCCATAAAGGTGGAGACGTGCTTAATTAAGCATGATGAAACGAAATGCCGTACCCTTTTCCTTTTCAATGAAACGACATACCCTTTCCGTGAGTTCCGAAATGGTGGAGATGTGCTTAAGCATGAAAAAATGAGACTCTCCAACGAGGGTGGTGCAGTGGGCGTACATGGCAAGGATGGCTTCAGTGCAACTGGGCGACGCGCAACCGACAAAGGGGCACATTGGCTTGGTAGTTTGCTGCGTCAGTTAAGGGAGGGCAGGACTCAATAAAGGGAGACTTTCAGCGATATAACACCGCATGGGCATACGTGAGAGGCAGAGGAGCAATCGGTGCAATTGTGAAGTTCCTATAAGGCGCTGTTTTGGTGGCCGAATTGCTGGTTTCTCGTGCATGACATTGGTGGAGTGCTCTATTTTTTAGTGCAAAACAGGGGCTCGGAATATGTTTGTTGGGGGTGGTTTCCATGGTGTTTGGCATCGGGCGCTAGTGGGGCTGTGGTGGATTGCTTTTCCTGAGGTGGTTCAAAAACGCGGTGTGTGGTGAGGAGAAGTTGCGACGTGGGATTCGGTTTAAAATTGTGTTGTGGTAATTGGGCTATAATTCCATTGCTTTGGGAGCAAACTGTTGATTTTAGTTATATATATAACCCTAAGTTTGAAATTGTGAACGATCTTGATCAGGACAAAGCAGTGAGTATTGAAGTTTCTTTGTTCATTGATGGCATGTAATTTTTTAGCGTAATTCAAATGCTCGATCTACTTGTTTTGACTATCTTATATATATGCAGCCTAGAGCAGTACAGGATCGAGCAGCATTTTCTGGATTTGAGGAAAAAAAAAAAGCCTGTACATGACATTCGCAAAAATAGGTACAGATCATTTTGTTCGATGCATATTATCTAATTTTTGACAATTACTAATCATTGCATCTTTTCCATACTACTTATAATTGAAAGCTACATTAAAAAAAAAAAAAATATGTGCAGAACTGAAAGCCAAACATAAACCACATGAGTACGTCTTCATTTATCTATCAATTTGTACGTATGCATGTATATAATGTGTGCATGAGGGTTTGTTTATGCATAGCTAGGAACGTACGTGAGCTATTTAATTAAGCTAAACGAGTCTATGATCTATGCAATATGCGGATTGTTGTGTATGTTGTGTATGAAAGAGAGAGATTTAAAGATAGACTGGATTTTAAAGAATTTCCACTCCATAAATATAACGCTTTAAGTTTAATGAGTATAATGCCTACTTTTATGGGTATAATGCCACATCGGAGTTATATGACTTTGCTTAAAATACAAAACAATATAAATATTGAATTAGTATTTTTGGGTGAAGTCTTGAATCGATTTATATGTAAGAAAATAAATGAAACTTAAAAGTTATAATGGTTCATAATAAAACATTACTTTTAAAAGGTATACCGCTTCATAAACATAATACTTCAAATTTAATAAGTAGATGCCTACTTTTATGGGTAAAATATCACGTTAGAAAAAGTAGGCATTCTACCCATTAAACTTAAAGTATTATGTTTATGAAGCGGTAATCATTTTAAAAAATATAAACCGATTTAAGTCTCCACTCAAAGGAACTATTTCAACCTTTATATTGTTTCGTCAAATAAACCGTCCTATAAACCGTTTCGAATTTCCCTACTATAAAACCCGGTCTCTCTCTAAATCTCTCTCTCATACACAACAATTTACGCATTGCACGGATTATAAGCTCATAATTTATAATTTGAAAAGATATACTGATGGAATATTGTTTGATGCTAATTAGCAAATTAATCATATGCTAGCTATATATATATATATATGCTTGATATAAAATCCTCAATTAATTATGCACTCTACAAATCTTGTTATGAAATTTAATTTCTATATGAATCATTCATTTGAATAAAGTATATAGTAAATTACATAATAGTCACTTCCTTAATCAGTAAGTAAAAAAAATTAAATACATGAACGATCAAAATGATAGGCACGCAAAATAAAGCAATATAGTAGCATTATTGTTACGTAATTAGGTTGAAAAACCATAAAGTGGAAGGCAAATACGTACACACTTCTCTCATTTAGTTAACGTACATATAAAATTGCAAACACCATTAATTAACAAGAAATTAAGTCACGACTAGATGACAGACACCTTGACTCAGACTCAGTACTTTTATTCAAACAAATTACAAACACTATGGATCGAGCAAGAAAGTCATGACTAGATGACAATACTAATTCATCACTTCAAGATCCAGCATTAACAACATGTGCATGCATCATGATTTATATATACCTCACAAAGCCAAAGTACTTTAACCCCTAGAGCCACAAATATGCATGGCAATTATTCATTACTTCTATCTACTAAAACCCATATGCTACACGCGTGCAATGATCATCATCTCTACTGGTAGCACCAATTAACAAATTTTGGTACAGAAACAACGGCGACGGAATCCTCGGCATTTGCCACCAGAGAAACCTTCATTCTTGCACACCAGACCACAGTTGTTGTCGCGAACGCATGGTCCCTGGAACTTGTGGCTCTTTGACTCACAAACTCTTGCCTCACTTGGCATAATCATCTCTTCTGTAATGAAAGGGTAAAAAAAAAAAACACAATCCCAAACAGACATCATGCATATTCAGAATAAACTTAAATATTCCATCAAATCAAAATAGTGGAAATAGGAAGCTAGAAGTCTTACGAGATGCTAAGAAAATGAGCAATAACAAGAAAAACCCAAGTGATTTCCTCTCCATAATCATCATCTTCTTCTTTCTTCAGCTCGGCTCTTTATCCCTGCAAATGCTAGTTATTACTCTCCAAGTGTATTCTCGCCCGCATATATATAGGAGTTGAGACCGACACGTACGTACTACTATCGTGTCATCTGTGGGTTTAGTATTCACAAAAAAAAGAAAATTACACGTTACTTTTTATAAAATATTACATAATCATGTTTTAAAAACAAAATATTTTTATAAAATATCAGTAATAAATCACTTTACAAAAATAATATATAATGAAATATATTAAGAAATGTATTGTATGCGTGTCATTGTTCTTTTACCAAGTACAAATGCTGATCTGTAAAAGAGTGCGCATCCATACACGAGCCGAAAAGCATGCTTTTAATTCAATGGCATAGTGCTGTCAAATCGAGTATGGTGCATTTGTAATGTTAGTACGTCGGCAGAGCTTGGATGACATTAATTCAGAAGAGAAAAGATAAGAGTTTTTTTTTTTTTTTTTTAAATAAGTAAATTTCTATTAGAAATCGAAAAGATGATAAATGAGAGGGGGTGATGTTCCAACAAATATTTCAGCACAATAATTATAATTTAAAGTAATGAAAAAATTAAATTTTGCAACTAATTTTTTTATTCTCATCCATGTCATACAAAAAGGATGCCATCGTAAAAAATGATAGTTAGCAGTTCGTAAAATTATACGAATTATGGAACCACCCCTTCACTGGAAGCGGTGAAAATTTTGGATGCATTACAATTTGTTGTCTTGAGATATTTTTTAGAAAATTCGTAATCCCTTTTTCAAGATCATCCGTTAGGAAAAGTCATAACATAATCGAAAGTATGGCATCAGATGGACTGATCTGCAGCCAGTCATATGTCTTCCCGTGCATCTGTGATTGAAGATTTCGGTGTGGGGAATCTACTGGTACGGTGCATGTAACAGGCGGAGGCGTTGTGGCACGGCGGGGCGTGAAGACCACACACAAAAACAAGCAGCCCGTGAGGGCCATGCATCAAGCTTTTTGGTGCGATTTCGCTCCATCCCAGTAGATCGGCGGCTGTAGAATGGCATGGTGGGGCTCATGTCAACTTATGGCGATTGGAGTGCAATAAATCTTACCAAAACCGAACCGATAGAGGGGGAAAAAACACAATCATAAAAATATATACACAATGCGGTGAAGGCACTCAAAGAGATTGAATTTTCTATAGAGAATAGAGAGTTTCTCTCTTTCTAAACAGGAGAAATGAGAGAAATGATAGAGTTGTTGTAACAAACAACTTGTTATAACAGTAAATTCTTTCATTTTCCTTAACACCAAGTAGCTATTACTCTTCATCCAATAATTGTACCTGCGATATATAATGAACTAATCAGTTGAAAACAACACACGACACAACAAGACATGGCGTAAAGTTAGAGTGGAAATTGACTCCGACATGATATGAACATGAAGGCCAGGATTTGTTTGAATAGAATCTCATCGCGGCGAGGAGAAATTGAAAGAGATCTTCTGCTTTCGAGGGCTCCATCCTGTAAAACATGTCAAAATCATGTATGCGTGGGCTGGGGGCCATATTTTGTTTCAAATACGTGTTTAATTTCTATCCGTTAATCACTTTTTGATCTATAATACTCCAAAACAGCAAATCACAACTTGTCAGTCTTCAATTATTACACTTTATACAGTCGAATTGTAAAAGAATTCATCATTTAATTAGGTGGCCCCTTCTTAACAGGGCGTTTGTTGAAAAGCTACGCCCCTCTTTATGAGTGTGGATCCGTTTGAGTTGCTTTCTTAGAAAGAAAAAGAAAAAGAAAAGCATATAGACGAGGAGATTGGAGTTTTAAGTATTTCAAGATTTAAAGCTGTAAAGATAAAGATGAATACACATATAAAAGCTGGGATCTTTGATCCGGTATTTAGTCTAACATGATATGTATGAGATCAGGTGGTGTGAACTGGAGAGCCTAAAGTAGCCATGCAATTGAAAAGTGGAAAGAAACAGAGAAAAATGAAAGGAAAGAGACAAAAAAAAAAAAAACAACTCACACATGCAGATACATATCCCAACCCGAAATCGCATCTTATCTTCAAGCAGGCCTACTCCACGTCTTTCATTCACACTGAAATCTCACCTTCGTCGGTTTGGTTGAGTTTTGCTGTACATAAGTTATTATTTATTTTTTTACTTTATATATAATTTTTTTATATGTTATTCATAAAATGTGGAATGTACAGAATGAATAGTAGCATGGAAAGATTAATTTCTCAAATTATGTTGGATCTCATACACTATTTATACTTATAACTCGGTCACATCAAAAAATAATTGCAAAATGACTAAGCGATACCTGAAATTACTTAAGAGCAGTGGTAGTGGTTTATGCATCTTCATATGCAAAATCACCTATTTTAAAGAATGATTTTGCATATGAAGAAAAACTCCCACATTAGTACATTAGTTTCTGCATCTTTGAACTAAATAATAATAAAATATTTTTTTATTTGTTTTCAAAATTATTTTTTTATATATATTTTACAATTAGCATCCACTTTATATTATCAACTTAAGACAAATTTCATGTATCAAAATCATCTTAATATAAATTCTACAAAATTGATTTTAATGGATAGGAAAGAAAAAATAATAATAAAATAATGTTTGAAGAATGAATAGTGCTTCTTCAAATTTAAAGAAACACTATTTATATCTATGCAAAAATTTAAAGATGCATAAGCCAGTGTAGATGAATTTAAAGACATATTCTTCAAATTTAAAGATGAAGATAAAGATAAAGAAAAAGAAGCCACTACCAATGCTCTAATATGTCTCCATATATATAGATATGTAATATATATATATATATAAATATCTCCTGATAAAATTGTAATTCTTTTTAATACAAAACACTCGGCTTTAATCTATATAATAAAGCAGTATTTTAGTATTCAAGACAATTCTAATTGTTATTTATATCCTAGATCATCTTCACCACTTTTAATTTAATAGAGAGACACGATGGTTGGTGGCCATTCTGGAACATGCAACGTGGCATTCGAATACACAGTATCCCTTATGAACACATGATATTTTCGAGCTCCGTTTAGATGTTAAGAATATTTCAAATTGTTTATGAACAGTAGTAAAATAATTTATAAATAGTAATGATTAATTTGTGAATAATATTAAATTATTTTTAAATAATAATAAAATAATAAATATCTGAGAAGATTATATTTCGTCTTTTTCTACTCTCAGTAGTCAAATTCTGCTGACATCTGTTTTCTATAAATTAAAATGATCATAACCCAAGGGCCCAACTCTCTTGCTCTGGTCCCTTCTTGAATGGGCAGTAGGCCTTACTCATGCTCACTCATCGGATGACCCAGCTCCATTGGGCTTGATCCATTACCACTCGTTGGACATGTTTTTTGGTACGTCAACGATCAAACCCATCCTATGTGCAAAAATAAATGCATATGCTTACCGCATTTACACTATACTTTCTATAAAGACTAGACTAGACTAGACGTTGATCTTATGATTACTAGAGTCATGAAAATCATTTTTAGAGTCTAATTTCACTTGGTAAACATTTCTATGTGAGTCTTAGCACCCATACGATCCCGGCACAACTCATTCAAAATAATGTGAGACTTAAACACGTTTTATAAGTCAGAAGAGCAATTATATGCAACTACAACATTTTTAAAACTCTTTTATAGTTTTGAGGAAAATTATGTAAAATTAAAATATCCAAATCAAGAAAACTTTAGCATTTTTTTTACGACGTGGCACTATCACATTGGTTAGCGATAAAATAATAGTAAAATAATTATAAGTATATTATCATTATTCAATTCCGAATATAATAGTTGAGAACAGCTACAGACACCAAGAGATTACACAAAGTAAACCTACAAACTGATGAGGCTTCATGGAATCCATTAGATCTACTTTATAATAAAAATAATTTTATTTTCTAACGTACCACATCAATTTGTGGGTCTACATTTATGTAATCTCTTTATGATTAAAGTATTTTCCATGGTGGGTGTGGTAAAGGGGATTCTATCAGTCTCAAATTCTACATGTAACATTTAAGAGGTGAAATTAGGCTTTATAATAGTGCGGTTATGGCTATCATTTCCTCGGATTGTGACAAATTTTTAAATCCAATATGGGGTAGATGAAGGGTGAAGGGATTCCTTTCGAAGTATTATTGGGTCCAAAGCAACTGACAGGAAAGGGGGCCTGTGTTCAGGCATGCATGTACAGCCCACTTTCTCAAAGATTTGAAGAATCTTCAATTTAGCCAACTTTACATGGCTATCGAGGAGAGGAATGAAAGGTGGCCGGGCCCCATGTTTGAATGCTTGTTTGAAGTTTTATAGAGAGAAACTCCACTATATTGATGCAGTAATGGCATAGAAAAAGTGTTGAGCAGTAGCCAAAATTCTCAGGCCGGCACCCAATGGGGGCAAGACAGAACTGGGAAGTTGTACTTTGCCCTTTGGACCACCGCACAAAATAATGATGATGCCAACCGAAGGCACACCTGCTAGGCTGCTTGCTTGCTGCCTGCCGTAGCCCCTGCATTGCTGCTCTTTCCACCCGACCACATTATAAACCCAGGTGCATGCTTTTTGCTGCTCACTTTCACTTTGCCAGATCGGAGGATGATCTTTTGTCATCTCATTTGACATAAACAAATCAAGAAAACGGGAAAAAAAGAAGAAGTTGGACAAGGCTGGACCATTTATATACATGTTTCACTTTGGATACCTCTTTCCCATTTGTTAATAGTTGTCGTACTACCCTGTGTTGCTTTGGAGGAAATGCTTTTTATAATATGTTGGCAATCTTGATAGAGGATGAGATGAAAACCTATAGAATATTCACATTCTTTAACAAAGTAAAGAAGGGAAACAACCATGCACTTTTGACTTTCATAAAGTAAAGTGATAGTCTAAACGATGACCATCCACTGCTTTTGCAAGATAAAGAAATCGCCTCTGTTCATGCCTAAAAAGGATCAAAACACGGGGGAGAAAGGGAAATAATTTGTTTGGAGCATAATTAAATGATTACAGAATTCAAAGTAAAGTGGGTTTAAGGATGAAAATCAGTGCTGAAAAGAGAAAAAAATAGTAGTTCCAGATGTCGCCAAATACCTTGTTTTGGCATGTGCAACCATGACTTGCACAGTTCAGGAAGCCGGAAGAAGCAGTCCCGGAGATACTTGAGACGCATGCTCAAGTTTTAAGTTGGTCTTAGAAACTAAAGGTGACGATTTAAAAATGACCGTTTCTTAAAGAATGCCTAACTGTTAAAGCAGCCACTGAAACTTTCAAAAGCACTCTTCTTAGAGATGTAAATATGATTGTTTAGTGATTATAAGTTTACAGTAATCTTGAAAGAGGTGTATCGGTATAGTTCCAAAACTGGCCTCGAAGGAAGGAAGTGGCTCTATCCAAATGGAAGAAAGCACAGATTACACTATAAGAAGAAGAAAGGTACCTCCCAAATCTTAAATTGGCTTTCAGAAAGAGCTAGATTGCATTTGAACAGAATCTACGGCTTTTCGACATTACATCAGTTCAACTTTCTGTAGTTAAAAGTAGTCAAGATAGTTACAATTTACAGCTGTAGTACCATAGAAATGAATAAGAACACAGCCCCCCCGCCCCCAAAAAAAGAAAGACCACTGAAGGCCAGCTTACGAATTGACTCGGTTTAGACCTAAACTGGGATTGGTCAAGCTCAATGTAGAGGGGAGCAGTTTTGGTAATCCTGGTTCTTATGGGAGTGGAGGAACTTTTAGAGATTTTGATGGGAGGTTTTTGGCTGCATTTAACTCCCATTATGGGTTTGGCCCTAATAACATGGCAGAAATGGGTGCTATCTTGGATGGTCTGAAATCATGCCGTAAGCTTCGTTTCCATGAAGTTGAACTTGAATCAGATTCCAAGCTGGTAGTCAATTAGTTGTCTGGAAAGGGTCATTTTCATTGGTCTTTGTTTGATTTTTTAACTGATTTTTTAATTGCTTTTAAGTCATGTAAGCACAGTTGAAACATATGTTAGAGAAACCAAGAAAATTGCTGATGGTTAGCAAAGTTAGGTGCAAGGAGCACGTCTCAGGAATTTATGTTCTTTGGAGATCCTCCAAGAGAGATTAAGGGTTGTGGATAGGTCTGGCTTACCTACACTGAGATGTTAATTATTGGTTTTTTGTGTTGTATGGGAGTGGCATGTATAGTGATTTTTTTTTTTTGTGTTTGAAAGAGGTTAGTAGTGTGGTTTTACTCCCACCCAAATGTAAGTGTTTTACTAACAAAATTGGTTGACCAAAAAAAGGCCAGCCTAAGAAAACAAGAACATTTTTTTTTAATATTAATTACTCCTTATACTTTGTATATGCAGGAGAAATATTTTTAACCACAAAAGAATTACACAAAAATAAATTCACAAACTGAATAAATCTATAAACTGACGTAGCTTAATACAGTGCGTCAGATTGTAAAGTTACTTTTATTTTAAAATAGATCTAATGGATCACGTAAAGCCACGTTAGTTTGTAATTTTACTTTTGTATAATCTCTTTGTGTCTGTAACAGTTCTTTGGTCGAAGTGAGGAAAAACAAAGGTAAGGGAATCACAAAATTTTAAGTTGAAAAAAACTGGGAGCAGTTCTTATGGCAGTTGTAACAGAGCTTCATTGCTGTCCCTACACATTCTGTATATAGCCCCAAAGAAACATCAATGCTTGCATTGAATTTTGTTCTCCAAATCAATTAAGATTTCTCAGACCAACAACACTTCAAAAAATTTAATTAATCAAATACTCATATTTAATAAAGAAACACAAACTGTATAATTCCACATTAAGGTAAACAAAAACAAAAGAAAATAAACACGAACCACTTTCAACAAATATATTTGCTTTCCCTATCTAATCAACGAACCCCATTCTTCAAGCTCTGATGATGATGATGATGATGATAAAATTGGATGAAGGACTTTAAGCAGAGCAATCGAGTTATTTTCTAATAATCAGTTCATTCAATCAGAAGAAGGCTTGGTCTTCAAGCGGTAAAGGAGCCTTTTCTTCTTAGAGGTAGGATTGTCAATGGTCAGTACCACCTTGCCAGGCTCACCAATCTTGAAGCTATTGCAAACGACTGGTTCTTCAGATGAGGAAACCTTTCTAGCCTTCTGTATGATCACAGTGTAACTTTCTTCAGCGCTTGGCACAAATTCTGCACCGTACCTCACCTCCCATCCCACTACTCGGACCTCCCAAGAGAGAAGGCAGGACTGCATATCAATAATTCCCCATATTAGGCCTTAGTTCAATACTCCTTAAAAGAAAGACCCAAAATTTATATTGGCTTAGAGGGATAAGGAAGGGGAAAACAAATGGTATCATCTAACGTGAGCACTTTGATCACAGCTTAAACTTCATTGAAGCTTCTACATATTATTAGCTAAATAATATATATGCTCTGATGAATTGAATAAAGTGCAGTAGCTGCATAATTTATGTGCTCTTCAGCATTCTGTTACCTTCTGTGAAAAACCATCCGTGCAGAACAACTTTTCTAAAGATTATTGTTTCTTCAACCCCAGAAAGTAGTTGGCATCACCAAAAGCAAACATCTAGAGAGGGTTTAACTCGTTATATGCTATTGACTTTGTTATGCTGTAAAAATTGTACTATTTCAATTGGTGGTTACATGCTAATCTAAGAATGGATTTCAAGGAGAATTATCAATGCATAGTCAGCTTATCCCTAGTTAAATGGTAACGGTACAGAAAAAGCAATCATGCAAGAGTATATAATGTCACTAGAGTCAGAGAATCCAAGGATAGATTCCCTGTTTTCAACAGCACAAGATACTACAAAAGTTTACCCAACAAAACTCATTCTAGCTACTAGAAAAAAGAAAAAGACCCTCGACCAAGGACAGAATAATTCACCTCAGTAACCGGAAATTCCACTGTGTGCTTTGCTGCTGGTCTAATAGTAATCTCATTAACGGCATCAGTTGTGCCAAATTCACCATCTTTGCTTAATCCTCCGTATTTGATTGGTACCTGTTCTGGAGCTATGTACCTGCATTTTTACAAGCCAGTTTAGACTCAACGACAATCTAATTAATTTAGATATACATCCCAAGCCACGAGTGTGGAGGGGTTAGATGAAAATTTTGGCACTCACCTCGAAAGGGTCCCCACAGACTTGGAAGGGCCAGCAAAAACAAACTTGCTTTTGGTCCTCTGGGTCAGGAATGGGCTTATCATTCTGTTGACTGCCAGGTACCACCAAGGGACATTGATAAACACCTAACACAACATCCAAACCGAAAATTAAAACTCCAAATAACATTGAAGAACCTACATGTAATTGAAGAGGACTATAGAGCATAACATACCTGTTTGGCAACAAATTCAGGATAATTATCTTGGAGAAGTTGGAGGGCCTGTTTGGTTGCATGTCTAAGCTCCCACTTCCCAGGCCCAGGAGAATTCTTCAAATCATTGACCTGAACAATAGTGCAAATACCACCTGGGGTGAAATCCAACTTCCGGATACTCCTTTCCAGGAATTGAATTCTCCACCTCAAGAAATTCTGCCTCTTCTCTTCATCGGAAAATGTTTTCTGGTAGAGCTCCTTGCTTTGGAATTCCCCGTAGACATTGTAGCACACGGGGTGTCCTTCCTTATCAAAGCCGTGCATGAACACCACCTTCTCTAAATCACTGCCCAGGTCTTCTTCAAGCAACTTATCGATCCCAAACTCTTTCCTCCAGCGTACGGTGTTCTTGATCATAGAGAACGCATCTTTCACCTTGAAATCTCTCGCTCGGAGAAATTTCAAGAGAATGACATCGCTCCTCTCATCGGCCAGTAGTGGTACACCCCAGATGGAGACCTCCTCCTGAGACAGAGGGGCTTTGGCATCTTTTTCTTCCGGTTCCGGAGGTGGAGCAGCGTTCTGACCTTCCACATCTTTTGTTGGAGGAGGAGGAGGCTGCTCCTGTGGTACTGAAGAAGAGACCGCCACAATGGTTTCTTCTATGGCTTCCACAGTCTTTGCACCATCATCATCTACAGAATCCGCAGCCACCTTCTCTTTAATAACTTTTGTAACCACCGCTGTTTCTGTCAGTTGTTCCGCGACTGTTGCTTCATTTTCTGGTTCTGCCTTCTTTTCTGCTTCATCCTTAGTTTCTTCTAAAGTTTCTGATTCTGGCTTTGTGGGTTCTTCCAGTGCCATTGGAGGGACATCAGCAGTCACTTCGGATGGCTTTTCTTCAGCGGGTTTCTCGTCCTCTCTTTCCTCTACGGCGGCTGGCTTTTCTTCTTCTTTGGGTGGTGATGGCGGCGTTGGAGATGAAGCCAGAGTAGTGAATTCATGTTTATTGAGCGCGTCTTGGATGAGCTGCTTAAGCTCTTGGAGTGCCTTTTTCTCGGTCTCAGGAAGATCAGCAACTCTGGTGCTCTCTTCCTCGAAAGAAACCGATTGTGGGATCTTCTCATCATTGTCAGCAGGCTTTGTGGACATGTCATTCTCTACGGCAGGCTCTTCTTCGACAGTCCTAGGCTTCACGGGCTCCTCAGTCTCTGGTACATGCGCTGACTGAGGCTCCTTCTCCACCTTTGTGCTGGCTTTCTCAGCCTGTGGAACATCAGTGACCACCACCTCTTCTTGTTGTGTCAATGTCTCTTGGCCTTGATTTTGAACAGATTCCTCAGCCATGCCGAATAATTCCTTAGTTCCAACTCGAAAAACACAAAACTGCTTTAGAACTTGACAGGGATGAGAAAGAGCTAGAACGTTCTCAAACAGTAAATATGATCATATACAGAATAAGAGAAGTTGATCAGAGAGAGAGAGATCAGGGGTTGTGGGAAAGGGTTGTGGGAAGGAAGAGTTTTTAAAGAGTGATTAGGCGTCGTGGGCGTTGGGCTTTGTGGGGTAGTGGCGGTCTGTGGGGGTGGGCTGTCAAAAGGATTCAAATATATTAAGCCAGCTATGAGTATTCCACTTCGTGGGACCCCATGACTAAAACCAGTTTTCCAATCTGTCAACACATTCCTTTCATCAGATAGACAGATCACAACCTTTGCTAATTTGCCTGCCTCTTTTTGACATTGTAACGGCGTAAAATGGGAATCAATCACAGGCGTATTTGCCGGGCATTGTCTTTAATGTGAGAGTTGCAAAATGCAATGAAAGGTTTTTCGTGTGTTGGCCGGGGTTGAGATTTGTGAACTGTGAAGGGCCTACATGTGTGCCTGGATGGTGTGAGTCTCGAGGAAAACGCCAAAGTCATTAATGTCTCGTCTATCTTCGCATATGAGAAGAGATGAAAATTAAATAAAATATTTTTTTTTTAATATTTTTTTTATTTTTAGATTTAAAAAAGTTGAATTTTATTTTATTTTATATAAAAATTTAAAAAAATTATAATGATTAAATAAAATGATAATGATTGTAAAAACAAACGAAATAGAAAAAAAAAGAAAGAAGTCGATAAAAAAGGAGGAGGTTGAGGTGTTGAACTGGAACACCTAGGATCCATTGCAATCACTGCTCATTGTCTAGCTGTTTCTTTCTAACTGCGTATATATCTGCAACGTTAAACATCTTGTGGAACCCTCCATCAAGAAGGAGGCCCCAGATCAAATATATATCATGATGACTTTGGGGACTAGCTACCCGTTTGCATTTGCTTGTTCTCAACTTCTAGGCTGTCATGATCAAATGCTAGTACTACTGCATGTTCGAATATATTCTATGCTTGCATTACATGCAACCTCTTAATTAATATTGTACTGTTGTTTGCTTTGATAATTTATTTTCGATAAAATGCGGAGAACGAGATTACGAGAGTATCTGTTACCATATATTTACATTCTGGAATGTTTCCATATCAAACATGACATCATAAATCAAAATCATACATTTGGAGCTCTATCAATATACTATTTTCTTTTGTGACTGGTCTGGTCTTCACTACTGCTGATACTCTCTACTCTCTACAGACAAACGTTTAAGAGACAGCCCAACCTCAACCTTTATACAGTTTTCTCACATAGTACAGTACGTTTTCTACTATCTATTTTTCGAAAATCTTGTGGAGATTTTGATAATAGAGGTGTAGAACCACAAATTAATCAAAGATCAGTTGAATATATTGCATGAATGTTTCAGTACTTTAACTTTTATTTTATGCAGTGATCTGATCTTGCATCTCTCATTTAATAAGAATGCATGATCTATGAGGAAAAAAAAAGTAATAATTATGAGTTTTTCAAGGGCCTAGCTGATCAATCATAAAAACATGGAAGTTCAAAAAAGTTGGAATTACAAAATTAAATGGTACTCATAAGTCATAGACACGTTACTTTTTACAACACTTTATAAAATGAGAAGTATTTTTATAACATACCTTAAAAAGTAACCTTATTTTATAAAAATATTGTAAAATGTGTTACTAAAGAAAAAATTATCTTAAATGACGATTTTGTATAGCTTTCTAGGCAGGTTGCAATACGTACCATCGATGAAGTCAGTGGTTAGTTTTTTATTATTATTATTATTATTATTATTACGTACGTTGCAGTTTATTGCTCTGAACCGTTTGTTATTAGAGTGACCAACTTCCCCTCAAGATCCTTAATTACAGAAAATTGTACGTAACATAGCAAGATAGGAAATCGGCTCATCCAATTAATCGCCGCAGGCCGTAAATCTACACATACGATTGTGGTGACACAAGGGGACCACATAGAAGCAAATCATACGATTGTGGTGACACAAGGTGACATAAGGGGACCACATAAAAGTATGGAGTGTGGAGTATGGGTGAATAGTAAGAAGTTATGTAGCAAAACCCACATAGAAAAGGAATGGGGTAGGATGGGTCAGATATGATACACAAGGATGTTGTCTCTTATGGTTAGGCACGTGTGATGGGCTTTTTATGTAGAGTTTGGTTTTGTTTTACGGTGGCCCAATTTGATCACCCGACCCAATAAGAATTTATTATGATTTTTTTGTAAATTTTTAACGAGGCTTGGGCCATGGAGCGCAGACTTGATCTTATTTTATCTCTTGAACTAATCCGACCCTACCCTTAATAATCTTAATTAGGGTTTTGTCATATTTATTGTATTATGTATTACAGCCGCACAATATTTTCTACTATCATTTAAGAAATAACAACTTTATGCAGTTTCGTGAACAAAATCATATCATCGAACCACGTAAATATGTAATTGCTAGAGGCTCTAGTCACAATAACATGTGAAGTCCATACGTGGGATAGGCCGTGCGTGCACTTCACATGCCAATCGTTTTGCAGTAGTTACACCTTCTAGTATAGATCAACGGTTGGGGAGTGGCATGGTGGGGTGTGTGCAGATATTTGGTCACCAGAAACACCTATATCCAAGGTGGTCGCGACGATAGGGGCAAAAGCCCTCGTGAGCGAAAAACATAAAAGAGATGGGTTTTATGTAAAGCCGGTTTGTTTGTTGGGTAATATACAATGCTCGTAATTACTACTTTATTTTTATTTTGTTTCTCAATTCTTGAATTTTATTAAATAAAGAAAAATAAATGCAACCAAATTTTCTTCTAAAAAATTTATATTTTAAATAAAAAATGAAATAAAAATAAAAGTTCTCAAATGTCTTTGATAGGCTTCATAATTCCAAACTGGGCTGAGAATAGGGCAGGCCCATATTAATGCTATTACCTTTCCAATTAGTCCATGTATAGTCGAGATTTGATCTCCCGTTGATCTACTCAATTACAATTAATAAGGTTTTTTTGTCTACTATAATTTCCTAATAAAATTTGCGGGATGCATTGGTAAGAATTGTATTTTAATTCTTATTAATTAGCTTAAAATATCAATTAATTAGATTAATTATGAGCTCTACTAAGGCCACAAATTTTGTATACAGATTTTGCATATTTTATATATTTTACTGATGTGATTGGTCAAAATTATTATTTTATATTAAAAAATAACGCAACCAATTACATTAATAGAATGTATAAAGAATATATAAAAATGACTGCACATAAAATTTTTATTAATTATATACATAAGGTTTTACTGTTGTGGCACATTTTCATGTGGGTTGATGAGGAGCAATGATGAAGGCAGCACTGACCAAGGTAAAAATAATGCTAATTAATTAAGCTTAATCTAACCTTCCTTGTTTACAATCGAAATAACTTAGAAAGCCCTTTGAAAAAATATGGTCTCCACTAGAATAAATTGATTTATTTATTTTTTTTATTTCTCATGGTGGGATTTGAAACTTGTACAAATAATTATCATTAATTTTACGTGAATAAATTTTAAAATTCAGTAGGATTGCATGTAGCAAACCACTCGAGAAATAAATTCTTTTTTAAAAAAAATGAAAGAAAAATACAGGATAATTAAAGAAAATTCATTGTGGTCTCTATGATTAATAATCATGTACATTAAATAAAATATAATTTTGGACTAATATAGCAACATATGTTCAGTAATGGAGAGGAGATTTTATAATTTTATTGGATGATTTCTTGTGCAAGATTTGCCTTACACCTGCTTGATTGTTTCCCCCAAATATGGAATATAAGGTAATTAATTAATTGAGGCAAATACCTTATATAAAACTCATAATTTTTAATACTAAAATTATACGAATCAATCAATATTAAATATACTTTATTCATCTTTTTAAATAATATGGAAAATCTTAACCACGTGCTCAAGCCACCGCCGTTTGTAATTCCTACGAAGGAACTACTAATATAATGCAGCAATTAATGATTACAGATGGCAGTGAACACTTGGCACATGTGCTCCACGTGATCTCCATTTATCTTGGTACATATATCTCTTTATTATAACAATATTACACCTATGCATAGGCCTGCTGGATGGGCTCCCGTATCCGTCTGTATGGTCTATCCGTCCGCACTTGCTAGGTATTGGGTCGGAAATTCGTCCGATATTAATGGGCGGGGCGGCAAGCGAATAGGGTATCCACCCATATGTCGGGTAGGAGGCCTACCTATGCATGTTACTCTTTGTACCAAAATGATTTTCTGAATTTAGTATGTTATTGATTTTTAAGCACTTTATTTTATTTTTTTCAAATAATTATTTTCACCTGAGTCCAATTGACGTTTGAGATATCCTTAGGAGTGTTTGTTACCTTTTTTGTATTTTTCATCTCAAATTAATAAAATTGACATGTTGCATTTTCAAATTATTGATCGGTGAATAATATATATAACTTAAAAGAGATGTTCGTTCCACTTGATGAAATTGCGTATTTTTAATTACAATCAAGATCCAACTTTTTAACTTAAAACGAAAGAAATGGAAGTAAATAATTAGTATTGTAGCATCATTTCTCATAGCATTCATATGAAAACTTGAGAGTATATATTAATACTTTTTAAGAATTAATTTGAGGAAGCACTTGCGACTTCTCGACAATAAAATTTTACTATGGGTAATGCCAGTGTGCCGTCCAGCTTTGATTGTTAGGCGTGTTCATTAATATAAATTTTATTTTTTTATATTTTTTAAACATATTTAAATATTTTTTAAAAATAAAAAAAATACTAATACACTAATAATCATTTCCTTAATCAGTAAGTAAAAAAATTAAATACATAAACAATCAAAATAAAAAGATAAAATGAGACAACATAATGAGATTATCATTTTACCATAATCACGTCCACGTGGAAATATCCACTTTCAATTGTTGGCTCTACCATTATTATTTTATTAAAAATAAAAAAATAGTAACCGATGGGGTACCTTGGCAAACTCAAAAACAGTGAAACGGTGAAAGTGTAACACTTTGTTTGATGGGTATGGTTTGGCAAAATGGCATCCAAAAGTCAAATCGACTCCGCGTTGTCTCCTAGCAAAACGGCGTTTTTAGAGATCCGAATCCGATAGCAAACAATTCGTATATAATTTATATATATTTATAGTACACAAAGAAAATTGAAAAGTAAGACACATTGTATGGGCGAAGCAAGGCGGTCGCAGTACTGATACTGGCAGTGTGATTGGATTCAAGCTGGTCATGGATTCCCATGCTCACCCACCCACGTGCATACTTCAACGCCCTCCGTAATTCACTTCCACCCTCATTAAATAGATATATAGCCACAGAGATTTGCAGACACTTCCCTGCTGGTTTCAGTTTTCGTGCCTATCTTCATGCAAGAACTGGGGCTGTAAAACTAGTCGCATGCATAGCGATTCGTTGTAAGATCATCTTTGACGTATAGTTGTAGCAGCAGGAGAAAGAGATACTCCCAAGCAGATGGAAAAGTACGAGTTGATGAAGGATTTGGGAGCTGGAAATTTCGGGGTGGCAAGACTCTTGAGGCACAAGGAGACCAAGGAACTCGTCGCCATGAAATACATCGAGCGTGGCCACAAGGTTTGTCATGCTTTTCTGTTTGGTTGCCGGGAAAACTTGGGAAAAGATATTAAGATTTTTTATTTTTGCAAGTACGCTTTACGTTTGCTGTTGTTGGTTCCGAAGAGCGGATTGTAATTACTAGGAATTTATACATTTAGGAGGGTGTGTTTTTCTGAAATGAATGGAGGACTGGCTTATGTGAATTCCCAAAAATGTGAAGATTTCAAAGGCTCAGTAATAGGGAAGCAAAAGAAATTTCCAGTTTTGGAATCTTAGATTTTTCATACTTTAGAGGACCCAGAAAGAGAGATTCAAGTAAAATGAACCCAACTGTAATATTTCGTAATTGAATTTGGATTAAGTCTTTTTTTTTTTTTTTTTCTTCTTGTTCTCCTTCCGTTTCCCAGAAACCAAACAGTATTTAAAGGCTCCTTTCTAACATGATCAGTGGATCTATATTCTCTCTCTTGAATTTCAGATTGATGAGAATGTGGCGAGAGAAATTATCAACCACAGATCGCTCCGGCACCCGAACATAATCCGTTTCAAGGAGGCTAGTTTTGTTTCCCTATCCCAAGAACTTTGTTAAAGAAGCTCTGAATACTATCGCTTAACTCTTCTTCTGTTGTTTGGGTAAATCAGGTGGTTTTGACACCCACGCATTTGGCGATTGTGATGGAATATGCGGCCGGCGGAGAGCTCTTTGAACGCATCTGCAATGCCGGTAGATTTAGTGAAGATGAGGTAAAAGTTACTGTCTCTCTTTTCTCTTGTTTGATTGATTGATATTATTCTCGTAGCTAATATATTTTTCTCTTCATTTAATTTCCCAGGCTAGGTATTTCTTTCAGCAGCTGATCTCTGGTGTCAATTATTGTCATTCCATGGTAACATCCCTTTTCACTCTTAGAAGCTTTCTCTTTCGCACACTTTTCTCCTTTTCTCTTTTTCAGTCAATTGAAATTACAAATAGCGAATACAAATGTTTATGTTTGACTCTTATCTTGCAGCAAATTTGCCATAGAGATTTGAAGCTGGAAAACACACTTTTAGATGGAAGCCCTGCGCCACGGCTAAAAGTTTGTGATTTTGGTTATTCTAAGGTATGGAAATTAGTTTCATTTTTTTTTTCCTGATATTTAGTATGGTATTTTGCCAATTTTCTTTTGGGTTATACTGTTTGTTCATGCTGTAGTCATCCCTCCTGCATTCAAGACCCAAATCTACGGTTGGAACTCCAGCATACATTGCACCAGAAGTTCTTTCTCGGAGAGAGTATGATGGCAAGGTGAAATTTTAAATTACTCATTTTCAGTAGAAAATAAACTTTTGATCTGTTCTCTAGCCTGTTCTTGCAATCAGGGATGACATAGGGTGGGTTAGAACTGTGACCCATTGCATCACATATATATTTGTGTCTTATCCTTAAAACTAGTGCTCCCTTTGTCCCTATTATGGTCTCCATTGATAAAGCACATGTTTTAAGAAAGTGACATTGATTATTTCAACAACCTGCTTTTGTATATTTCTTTATGTTTTTGTTGTTTTATTAAATGCTTGAATATTATAAAAAGTTGTAAATCACAATTCTCATCCCCCTTTTTTTTTTAATGTTCTGTATCTCCCTTGCTCATTGAGTCATTGCAGTGTCAACTATTTCCCCCCTCCCTTCCTATCTTATTTTCTTCTAGAAATTACTTTGCTTTTTTAACGTTTGGGTATTGAAAACTCTCTATGGGATGGGGATGGGGATTGATATGTTCCCCTGTTCCAGATATTAAGCATTGATTCCCCATAAAAAATTTCCTATAATTTAGTTAAAAAGTACATTCTCTAAAATTTTTTCCTAAATTTTACTTATCTTTCAAAAACCTTCTACATTTCATTTCCTATCCATTTCCTATTCTATCAAAATAATATTTCTCTCTTCTTTCTTTATTACTTTTTTCTCTCACTTCCATTTACAAATTTAACTACTTAATATTTTTTCTTATGTTTTGAACTATTACTCTAGTGAATATTTTAAATAAAAATTTAAATTATTTTTAATATTTTTAAATATATATATTTTTATATCTTCGTAGTTATTTAAATTATTTTTAAAACTATTATTTAAAACTATAACAAATATGAGTATGAGAGAAAGTGTAGATGATTGGAAGAAGAATTAATTTAATTCAAATGAATAAAATATTGATAAAAGTGATTTAGGGAATGAATAGTGGTTTCCCAAATATGGGGAACCGCTATTCATTCCCTAAACATTTTCCCTAAAATGGGGAATCGGATGGAGGAAGGTTTTGAGAGCATTCCCTAAATTTTTCCTCAAATTATAGGGAAAAAGAGGTTATGGGGAATCCAATGGGAATGCTTTAGGTGGGCAGGGATGGGAATGGAGAAGCCCACCCCACCTCACCCTACTTGCATCCCTACTTGGATTAATTTTGGGATAATTTTGTAATGTTTCTTGTGTGCCAACTATGAGTCGGTGGTTAATATGCGTGTATTTATGCAATCACCAAGCAATAATGGATAAGAGTGAGTTGTCTTTTTCTAAGTATTGGGCACCTCTGATAATGGACATTTTGTAACTTCCCTGATTAATAGGATACTGTTTGTAATTATTGTGAATGGATTGTCTTGGATGTACATGCTAGTGGCGCTTAGCTTGTCCTTTTGTTACTCCAATTAGGTTTCCTTTCGTAAATGACCATATAATATAGTCAATTACTTCAAAGACACTCCATGTGGCTGTACGGTTTGAATTTTGGCCAATTACTTCATAGACACTCTTTGGACTTCGTAAAATAATAACCACTAGTGTACTTGTTAACCCCACTAGTATTTAATTGGCTGTTGAATCTTGAATTTTGTAGCATCAGCTACCACCACATAAAGCTTCGTTTTTTCTTTGCTATGATGTCTTTGACTTCTTTTTCCCGTCTTCTCCTCTTATGGGGTGGAAGAGAAAGGGAGGAGGAATCTTTGTTTTAATGAAATATGATATGGGTAGATAAATCTTAGACGAACCATTCCTGTAGATAGACCTTAGGTTGACCATTCCTTTGAGCATTATCTGTCTTCCATTATTCTATGGCCACTTGTATTTTTGTGTTGGCTGATCTAATCCAAGTGCTTTTGATGCATTCGGAATGTTTAACTGAACTTGCTCTGTAACAACCTTTTCTGTCCGGTATATGGCACTAGCCACCATCCTAGCATTTGGTTTACTGCATGTAGATCCCCATTGCAAGTTTCAGGGGGCCTTGAAATTCTCTCTTTCTGCATAATTAGTTTCTTAAATTAATTACTCGTGTCTATGGCCATGCTATCCAACAAAAAGGGGCTTGAGTTCTAAATAAGTCCAAAAGCTTTTAAGTTTATAAACCTTTGTTATGGGTATAACATAAATGAAATAGTAACTGAGTAATTTTGTTATGTGCTTGCTAAAATTACAACATTTAAATGGGAGTAACTTGAACTTGATCATTTTGAGGAAGATTATATCTTTTCTTTCATTTATTTAGTTGGCAGATGTATGGTCTTGTGGAGTAACTCTCTATGTCATGCTGGTGGGAGCATATCCTTTTGAAGACCAAGATGACCCCAGGAATTTTAGAAAAACAATTCAAGTAATTATCTCTCTCCATCTAAATGATTTAAAAAAAAAAAAATAATGTGTTCATTATTTTCGTATTTGATTCTTCTTTCTCTTTATCATTCGATCTTCTGCAGAAAATAATGGCTGTTCAGTACAAAATCCCCGACTATGTTCACATATCTCAAGATTGCAGGCACCTACTCTCTCGGATATTTGTTGCAAGTCCATCCAGGGTATGTACCATTCTGAAGTTACTAAACTTTATTCCGATCATTAAAGTTTGGATTTATTCAGCTAGCTTAAGGATGTCATGAAATATTCAGGAAAATACCTTTTTAGCCCATTTCATCTCATTGGAACTTACCTTCTAAATTTTTTTCTTCCTCTTCCTGGACAATTTCCTCGTACTATGTCGATGAGAGGCACAGTAGAATTAATGGCGAGTATGATTGGCTTGGCCGCAGTAAGGCAGCTGCATAGAACAATATGGTTGAAATGATAGAAAGGCAACAATAAACTCTCTTGTCTGTCTGAATCCACATGTAGTATGGTTAGATAAATGAACCCGTGTCTTGACGGACATTGCAAATGGCCCACTGTTCCCCTCTCTGTATACATGATGCCTTTGCTGGTAGTGACTAATTCTTTCATTTGCTTCTCTATGAAATGATCTAGCGGTTAGCTAACTCTCCTCTCAGGTGCAAGCCTATACCAAATCAACCTAATCCCTTTCACCGTGAGTCCTTCACAATTCCACACTGTCATTTTGCATACAAAAGTTGCACCAAATGCTACAGCCACTAACCATGACTCGCTCCATGTATAGCCAGCACTGTTAATGGAGTCACATACCAAACGTTTCTAGAAGAGAGATGCCTTTAGAGTCCACCAAGAACATTTTGATACATGTAGGACACAACTTCAATCCACAGGTTTAGAAATCTGAAAGAAGATCCAGTTTTGCATATCAACTACTCAATATCTCTGTTTTTCCCTCAGCACTCACATAGTCAAATCTGCATGCTCAACAGATATCACTTGGTATAGTATGGCACAATCTGCTGCAAAAGCAGAATACTCAGATTTCGTTTGCTGGTCACTGATAGAAGGCTCAATATGAAAGGAAGACTTTGGGCCTGACTTTTTAATTATGCATGCATAATGAATGGTATTCTCTGATTGAAAAATTCTTCTCATCAGCCACTATTCATCACCTCATATCTTATACCCTATGAAAAACACCCCCACACCCTATGAAAAAGCTATAGGTGTGGGGTGTGAGCGTAAATAATAGTTGATGCATAGTAAATCCCTCTCCGATTAGTAATATAAATATGGCATGTAGCACAACAATGCAACATGTATTTGAAACATAACTAAAAACTTTTGTGTTTGTTTCTTTTAGTGGGTGCTAGAGTATATTGGGAGGATATGTCATAGTTACTTTGGGTTTTGAGTTTATTACGTGGATTACTAGATTAAAAGGTGCTTTCTAAGAAACTGAATCTATTGTGATAAAGTACCTTGATTGAGTGTTGAGGCTAGAATTTGTACCACCATGTTACTCTGAAATCACTATTTGTCCCAAAAGTTTAAGCTTATGAGAAAATGTAGATTTTATTATTTATTTTTTTATCTTAACACTCTCCCTCACGTGTGGGCCAGACTCCCCCTCAATCGGTGGCCTAACATGCGTAATAATTAATTAAATGAGATAGAGTGTAGAATCAAGATTCAAACTCATAATTATTGCTCTAATACTATGTGAAATCACCACTTATCTTAAAAGTTTAAGTTGATGAGAACAAATAGATTTTATTATTTATTTTTATATAACAGTTACAATATAGGCAATTCCCCTTGTGTTGTTGGTTTTGCAGAGAATTACAATTAAAGAAATCAAGAACCATCCATGGTTTTTAAAGAATTTGCCAAGGGAGCTAACAGAGTCTGCTCAAGCTATCTATTACCAGAGAGACAATCCAAGCTTCTCTCTTCAAAGTGTGGATGAGATCATGAAAATTGTAGGAGAGGCAAGAAACCCACCTCCATCATCTAAGCCTATCAGGGGCTTTAGCTGGGGACCAGAAGACGAAGAAGAAGAAGGTAACGAAGACATAGATGCAGAGGAGGAGGAAGAAGAGGGCGAAGAAGACGAGTATGACAAGAGGGTCAAAGAGGTTCATGCAAGTGGAGAGTTTCAAATCAGCTAAGCAGTTTCATCCTTCTGTGGTCGTAAGATAATTGAAGTGTTTAAAGTTGTGGCCGTAGCATATTTATCAATTTGTATGTATGATTTAATAAATGATGCTAAAATCTCAAAAAAAAAAAAATGGTGGATTCTAGAGTATAGAACTTCGCATTTAATCTACTATCTGTTTTTCCATGGAGGCCAAAAGTATCAGAAAAGGATAGTTTTCTTGTTATATGCGAACTTGAATATGTTTGATCAATGTCCTCTTGTCATCCTTGTTTATGTATGAAATGGCTACTTCGACTTTATGATATAACGTATCATATCAAATCATATCAATTTGTGAATTTATTTTTTTGGAATTTATTTGTGCCTAAAACATTTCACCTTTTAATTTGTGTAAAAGAAGAAATTTAAAGAGTCAATTATCCTTGCATGCTATGTGCATGTTTGGGATTGCAGTTGGTAATATAGCTTCTAGCTTAAGGTTTATAATTGTAGAGCTTAAAGTAATAAGTACTACTATTAAAAAGTTATTTACTGCTTAATAACTATATTCTAAAGTACTTTCAAATATATTATATTTGTTTAGAAATAAATTTAAAAAATACTTTTTGAAGTAGAAATGACGTAAAAGGACAATTTTACATGCATAACCATAGGTCCATACATATTGATGTGCCAGTTACTGAAAATGATAAAAATTTAAAATTTGAAATTCAAAATAAAATAGAAAATATTGATAAAATAAGACTGTTACTCAATAAGATAAGACAAAGGTAAAGCTGTAATTATTCAAAAATTATATGGATACTGTTGTCTATTGAGAGTTTTTTTTTAAATATAACTACGTTCCGCAAAATTCAAAAAAGTACTTTTGAAGAGAAATTTGATGTTTTTCCTGAAATGTACTTTTTTAACTTTTTTTTTTTTTTATGTAAAAAAATATTTTAATATGAATCAACCAAATAATGCAATTTATCATTGAAGTGTTTTTAAAACTATTTCAACACTTTTTAAGATTACTTCTAAAGTAATCCCAAAGAGGCCATGATTCCCTTGTTTGGAGGCTAATACATTGGAAATCCCAAGCTTTTCCTATCCATTCATCAATGGCTATTGATCTTGAATTTGGACGTTCAATCTCCTAAGCCAAATAGAGTGAAGAGTCATGTGGAAAACGTCGAATCTCTTAGGAGTTGCATTCACCATAAAATGTCTTTGTACTTGTTTTACTCTCATGTACAGCCTCAAGTACTGTCTTTGAGATATGCCCATCAAAATCGTTTTGATATTTGGTATGTCCTTCACTTCCACTTGCACAGAAAACGACTTCCAGTTTAGAACATCGCTAAAAGGTGGTATATAGCTATCAGAAATCAACACTGGCACACACTCAGCATAGATTGCCTCCACAACTCTTGGACTGGCTACTTCATACCCACTTGGGCACAAGCAGAACCTGCTCTTCTTCAACATAGAGTCATAAGATACTTTATGTGGAAGTTCCTCATAAACCTGCACGTCTTGGTCTTTGTTTTTCCATTGCTGTAGAAGTAGGTACCTAATGTGGCCATGCAAACGACCTGCAAAGAAAGCAAGAACCGACCGGCGGGACGGGTGGAGACCGCCAGTTAGCCCTGTGATTTTGTTTGTCCGAATATGGATTTCTGGAAAGGATGCATCCTTTGATGGTTTGAATCCTTCAGATGTATTAGCATTGCATAGAACTCTTATGGACCTGTGGAATAGATGTGGAACAAAGGAAGACACCCTCGGCCCCTGTAATAGAAGTACTACATATGAGTAACGAGAAATATGTGTAGAAATAAATTTATCCCATCAAACTATATCAGTTTATATATATGTGCACTCCACATGTGCGTATATGTTGAAATCTTTTATGGGTTTGATTGTTTACCCAATCATGGCAAGAGAGCATAAAATGATCAGCACCAAGGCTTCGATTCCAAAAGGAATATCTGTTGGAAATGATGTCAATGTAATCGACCATAACGTGTTGAAAGTAATGATCTTTATGAGAATTGGGAACGTAGAGGTACTGAACCATCATGACCACACTGAAAGGAAGGAAGTAGACAAGAGCCTCATCAGGATTTCTAGTACGAAAAAGTTGTCCCCTCTCCATTTCATGGATGAACCTTCCCTCTGTGGAATATATACTCCTGCATGGACCATTGTGAAACAGTGGCACTTCTCCTTCTTCGTATACGTAGATCTTGAACAGCCTCTCCATCTCTAGATAACTCCTATATATCCAATCATCATTTTTAATTAATTAATTGATAAGGAATTAACTACAGTACTCAATATAAAACTCAATGATATATATTTAATTTATTGGAAAAACAATGCTAGATACAAAGCATGCAAGTTGATACGTACAATTCCCTCGAAATAAGCAAGAACAATGCCATCACAAGAAAAAATTATGAAAAGGTTACTTTTTTCATCGTGACACCCACTTTTTTAAAAGGACTAGAGCAGGCTTGCACATCTTAAACTTGTGCAACTTATTATACTAATTTTATATCGACTTCTGTCATATACAGTTATTCTTGCATATTCATTGCACAGTCCACTGATATGATTGGTCAAAATAGTTATTTTATATTAAAAAAAATAACACAATCAATCACATTAGTAGAGTGCGCAATGAGTACGTAGTTTTTATTTTATATCAATAACTTGAAGGAGCAAGCTTCAGCCTATAGGTAAAGAATAATTCCATTCGAATGTCTTTACACCAGTACACACCATTCACGTTGCAAATTTGATTTGAAAGATAAATTTTAAAATTTGAATTTTACAAATTAAAATATTGTACAAAAATATTTACTATATTTTTATTTCTTTCTTTCCTTTAATTTCACCTAATCTTGAAGTACGATTTGGTTTAAATATTTTCAACCCACTAGCACTAGTACTACTACAACAGAACTAATCACATTAGACAAGGAAAAGTTGTTTAAAATAATTTTCTTTCTTGTCCTCTATGGTGTGATCAATATTGCAACTCACTAGTGAGTCTACTCGGCCGGGTTTCTTACTCGATGGATCTTAGAAAACACTTGGATCCTTAAAAGACAGAATTAGATATAGATTTAAAAAGATATGAAAATGCTTGGTTTATACAGAAATTTTATACAAAAAATTATTATTATGTAAAATTTATAGATTGACAGTTTATGTTAAATTATAAAATTATTTTTATTTTAAAATAGATTTGATTATTGGATTAAACCGCATCAATTTATAAACTTTTTTTTATATAAATTAATTTTTGTATAGACTTAATAACTTTTGGCAATAAATATGGTAGTACCTGTGGAAAGCATTTGCACTCCTATACACTGGGCCATGAGGAACATAATCTGGGTCCTGATGAGTTGATGTCCAATTCCTGATTTGAGAAGCTTCTCTTATAGAAAACCGGGCTCTGGCCAAACTTGCTTCAATTTTCTTTAAAGGACTGCTCTCTCTCTTAGAAGCGCCAACAAAATGATCTTGATCTTGCCCAGCTTCATGCTTCAGTGTTGTCTCTTTCTCTTCTCCCTGTGTTCACCCACACCCAAAAAGAAGAAATATCAATAACAGAACGTTCGTGCAACATCGTTGAATGAAAAAAAAAAAAAAAAAAGTAGAAGTAATTTCTACAGTAGTAGAAGCTGATGGCGCTGGTGTGGGCTCTGAAGAACTGAATATTGGAGTATGAGTTTCATCAGCTTGATCTGATGGTGTTTCTTTGTTTGGTTTTGCAGAACCATGTGGAGTTGGTGCTGCTTCTGATGCTTCACCATGTTGTGAATTAGAACTAATTAATGGAGGAGTGGTAGAACGGGGGACTGCTGCTACCGCTACCGCTACTGCTGCTGCTGCTGCTTCTGCTTCTGGTTCAAGCAATTTAGACGAACTTTCTATGGAGAAAGGTGGAGAATACAAACTCAAGAAACCAATAATAACAAGTATCGGTAGAGTTCCAAGTAATAGAACCAAAAACGAAGTAGAAGAAGACCAAGACATTAATGAAGAACAAAAAAATGGCTTGTTTGGTAATTGTGATCCCATCTCTTCCTCAGGCAGCTTCTACCATATATAGCCACACTTGCAATATCCAGAATCTTGGCAAACGAGAGAGAGAGAGAGAGAGAGAGAGAGAGAGAGAGAGAGTAATTGGGTGTGGGGATTCATTACGTGGTGGATGGCTTATTCTTTGCTTGACACGATGACATTATATGTTCTTGTTGACAGTAACAAAACAGCAGACGCATGTCTCCAAAAAAAGGGGTTGGCTTATACTGCGGCTGAGATACTTTTGACATGTTATATGTACTATATATGCGATGCTAATTTCTTAATTTCTCCTTGTAATTCTCAACAAGATGATCCTTAGTTTTCTTTTATTATATATAAATATATATATATATATATGTACCATTTGTCCTCCCCAACACTTTCTATCTTTTCTCTTCTCTATTGATGATCTTACATATAGATGTGTCAAGATGTCTCTGTTACAAGCGGAATGGAATGGAGGAGGACATCCACGCGGTACGTATAAGTTAACACCAACTTGTAACTGATATAAGAAGGCAAGAATAATCTTATAATTTCGACAATGGGTTGAACCAACGACTACAGTTCTACTCCAGTTGTTTTGGAAAAGGTTGTTCTCAATTTTTTTATTTTTTATTTTTTATCCCAATACTTTCTATAATTCAGAGATAGATAAACACTAACATTTGTATTCCATTGTATTTAATCAAGTAATTTACATTATGCACTGATAGTATTTAAGGTTCCTTGGGAACACAAATATTTTCAGATATTATGATATATTTCCTTCTCAAATATCATTCAAGTACAAAATACTTTTTAATTTTAAATTTTTAACATTTTCATCTAATCAATTTTTAATCATTACAACTTTCTTAAATTCTTAAATAAAACACAAAAAATAATATAATTTTTTCGAATCCTCAAATAAAAATTATATTAAAAAGATTATATTCAAATAATTTTTTTAATTTATAATATTTTTATTTAACTTTTTCTCTTTCCTTTCTAAAAATTCAATAAAATATATTAATTCAAACCATTCCACAACTATTTACAAATATTTTAAAATATTCTAAATATTCTAACAAGTCCTGTCGGATCACAGATTGTATGTCTTTTTCCAATTTATAAAAATGTTTGAATTAGAAAATTTTTAGGAATCTTAATCTTTTTATTTTATAATATAAATTACAAATACAAAATTAATCTAAAGTACATTCGGGGGCATAATTGGTCCGTTTGAATTGAGAGATCAGATTAAATAAGTTGAGATGATTTATGAATAATAATGATATTTGAGAGTTGAGATGATTGAATTGAGATGATTTTTAAAAATTTCGTGTGTTTTGATTGAAAGTGAGATGAGATGATTTTAAGTTATTATAAAAGAGATAGATGTGGGTCTCACAAATAATTGTATAGCATTTATAATAATTTTGTTTTATTTATAAATATATAATAATTAATAAATTACATACCCAGTTTTTTTAATAATATATTTTATAATAATATTATAAGGTGATAATATTTTTATAAAATTAAATTATATAAAAAAATATCAAATAAAAAAATATTTATTTATAATATTCTTAAATAATTATGAAATATTTATCAAATCAACTGTACGGAAAACTATGGCTTCAAATGACCTGCACGTTGTACGGAAAAGTTACCTGCACGTTTGTCTTCTTTTCCGGTGGCCTTCTGAAAGGTTACTGTTTATAATTTTGTCATCTTTGCAAAATATGAGAAATCATTTTCAAAACATCTTGACCCTTTGGACAAGATTGAGTTTATCCGTACATAGTGATGAGATGAATTCAAATCAGGATTAAGGTTAAGTTTAGAAAGTTATATGAGAATTTTTTATTTTAGATAAAAATTTAAAATATTATATTTTAATATTATTATTATTTTAGAATTTGAAAAAGTTAAATTAGAATTTAAGAAAGTTGAATTATTTATTATATTTTATATGAAAATTTGAAAAATTTATAATGATGAGATAAGAATTTTATGTTTGAATTTAGTTACTCTCGTTTGAATTCACAACTTAAACTCATCTAAACTTATCTCATTTTCATCATTATAACTTTTTTAAATTTTTACACAAATATAATAATCTTTTTTTTGTAAATTTCAAAACAATTTTTCTAAATTACTACACAAAATATAATAAACAATTCAATTTTTTCAAATTTCAAAATAACTTTTCTAAATTTTCACACAAAATATAATAAATAATTCAATTTTTTCAAAACTCAAAATAATAATAATAATATTAAAAAATAATATTCTAAAAATATTTTATTCTACTATTCACAAACTATTTCAACTAATCTTAACTAATCTCTGAATCCAAATAGAGTAATGTTTCAAATCTAAAAGATGAAAAATTTAGTCATGATCCTCACATACTATATATATATTTTTTTAATTTCTCTTATTAAATATGTGATATATAAATAATGAGTAAAAGAATTTAATTATTTTAAAAAGAATAAAATCAAAATAAATTTAAAAAATATTTAAAAAAATTATGAGGTGTGAGGTTTATAAATACAAAGCTCCTTAAAAAACCAGTTTGGTAAAATGGAATCTGGACAGCAATGCGAGATAATCAAATTAGCTAGTTCCTCCTATCAAACTAATAATAATAATAATAAATTTCTAAGATTTCTTTGATGGGAACTCTTCACATTTTGTGACGGCCAGCGATATGGGGACTTGACACTCCTACAAAAATATTCGTGCAGGGTAGAGTGTAACCGATTTGATTTGGTGTGATTCTAAATAGAATCCAATTGGTATATAGCGGTTTTATATTTTTAAGAAGAGATTTTATATTGATTATCTTTCTAAATCGGTATTTTTAGTTTTATCGATTTAGATCCGATTTTCCGGTTCTAACATATTATATTATATACTACATAATATATATAATAGTACATTATAGTATATAATACTATAGCAATAATATATTGTAGTATATTATAATATATATTATAATTATATTATATTATAGACTATAGTGATATATTATAATATATAGTGATATAATATTGGTATAACTATTAGTACAATAGACTATAGTGATATAAGATTTTAAAATTTAATATTATATTAATTTGTAATTTATCATATAATATAAAACTATTTTATATAAATTATATACAACATAAAAAATTATAATATATATAAACCAGTCCAGTTTGGTCCGATCTGATTTTAGAAAAAGAAAAATCAGAACCAAACCCATTTTGACCGGTTTTAAAAAAACCGAACCAAATTCGATACCAGACCAAACCCACTAGTCCGGTTTACCCGTTCATCAATTTTTTTTTACACCTCTAGTGTAAGGTCACTTCGTAATCATGAGATAAAATAGTTCTTTATCTAAAAAAAAGTATTTTAAATAATATTATGATTTTTTAAAAAAAATATTTAAGAGTATAAAAAAAATATAAAGAAAAAGACCATATGGCTTTATCGGGAGAATGTCTCGGGCTACACCCTCGATGGGTATTACATGACTCTTTTCATGAATCCAATCATCTTATTAACTGTATCGATCTTTTAAAGTCATCATTTTTTAAAAATAACAGAGGGTACAAGTTTTAAACAGATAAATTTTATCTATATATTTTTATAAAAATATGAGTCTAAAAAAAGTTCTCACATTTTTTTTATAATAGAGTCTATTTTTTAACAAAAGGTCTACGTGAAACCTATATGTTTAAACTTTATATATAGCATTTCTCTTTGTCAAATGGGCTCGAATGCTTGTTTTCTCACTGTAAATTTTTATGGTTTGCATGCTTCACACTTTTGTAAGGACACTGTATCAGCACAAGTGATTTAGGCAAGAAAGGCTCAACATAATATACAGGGTCTTAAATGATTATACTATATTTATTTTGCCAGTTTAATATTTTAGTCCATATTGTCTATAGAAAAGTCACAGTCTATGTTTATCTTTTCTCTAAACTAAAGAAAATATTTAGATCAACAAATTGGAGAGGTTTAAATATAAAAAGTCTCTTAATTATTTTATTTCATTATTATAATTTTTTTAAATTTTATAAAAATATAATAAATAATTCAAATTTTTTAAATTTTAAAATAAAAATTATTTTAAAAAATTAAAAATTATATCTTAATAATATATTATTTCATTTTTAATTTTTATCTTATATCAATCACCGTTCTCCTATCAATTTTTATGATAAATTGCTTCCAGATCCTCTAGAGGAAATCCTAGGATGTTTCACACTAGGAAGGACCTTTGAAGTCCTTGGGTCCCCCCGTCGGCAAGATTTTTACTGTACTTCTGTCTCATCATTTGACAAGGGGTTATAACTTATGTATGTTTTTACTACATTAATGATAAAGATTGTTATCGGTTGTCGAGTTTAGCATTGATGGTGAACTCGTGCAACTGTGTCCCTACAAATATTCAAGATCACAATGAACGGTACTGATTAACTTTGTTGTCTGTACATATCACATCACACTAAGCACTGTCAAGTCATTGAGTCTGCTCGGTCAGTATCATGAGTAAAATCTCAATCCATACGTATAGCATGCAAAAAGTTGTGTTGGATTGTTCAACCAAATTCATCTTATCTCAAATTAATTATTAATAAAATTAATTATTTTTTTTTTAATTTTTTATAAAATTAAATTAAATTTATCTCAACCTATTTCATACATTTCAATCTAAAAACTTAAACTCATCTCAACTTAAAGAAATTAAACTCATCTCAATAAAATCTATAGAATATTACTATTCACAACTCAACTCAATTTATCTCATTTCAATATCCAAACTTGACATAAGTTTCATGCATTATGAAGGATACAATTTTCATTGCTTTCAAAGTGTAATCCAATGACTCCAATCTCAATCATAGCCAAGCAAAATGGGAACACTACCAACTGTACGGTCATTTCCATGCCCATTTGGAAATGACTCTTGGCATATTTGCTTCAGAAATTCTATGGACAACCGCCCATGCGTCCCACGTGGCAGGTAAAAGCGACTTTGTTTCTTTTCTTCTTCATGACTCTCCGCAACGACGCCGTTTCGTTTATTTTTCGGTTCCCTTTGTTCTCCTTTCCCATTCGATTTCCCTCCCTAACTTCGATTTCTTTCCCCCTTTTCAGACCCCCTTCGTTTCCTTCTCTGATTCATTCTTCTCCCCAAATCCCCTTCGTGGCTCATCATAAACCAAAATTTTTCAACTCATTCTATCTTTCACGATCGAAATTGACCCACCAAACCGATGTTCGTGGTCCTCAGGCATGGCATTTCACCTTCGTTTGTCTTCATCAAGCACGGCGACCAAGCACGATTCGTCTTCCTCAAGCACTATTCCCCTTCATTCCCACAAAAGCTCCACTTTCCCACTCGAAACGCCAATCCATTTGAAACCCTAACCATAATCCAACTCGTGACACCTTCACCCTAACATCAAGTAAGTGTAATTTTGGTTTTACTTTCCTTCTAGCATACATTTTAGCTCCAATGGTGATTTTTTATGATTTTTGATGGATTGTTTTAGCACCCTGCTTGTGAAAATCCAAGTTTTTGAATTAGATTTGTGATGTTGATGGCTTTTATTCTCGATTACTAATCCATATATGCTTGTGATCACAACTGCATGCTTGTGTTGATGGCTTCATGTATGTGCTTGCTTCTAGGAACCGTTATGTGCTGAGAATGAAATTACATAAATTGTAGACGCAAAAATTCAGATATATTCTATAACACATTATTTTTATAAAATAGGTTTCAATAGTTTTTTTTTTTTTTTTTTGGTGACTTTTCTGTTTGTGGTTAATTCTTGCGTATTTCTAGGTTCTAGGCTAAATCAATATATATTAAAAAAAAAAAAATTAGTACCATATTATATATAAAATTAGACCTGTTGTCATAGCCAAATAACAAGATAAGGTTGAGCTTAAGGGCATGAATATTGGGTCAAATTTGATTAGAAGACAACAATATACATATATTTACCTTCCAAACAATCATATATAGTTTGAGTCTTACTGTCAGTTATATATATATACCTTCCAAACAATCGTAATTATATAAAAGTGTCTGTTGTATCTTGCTTTCCCTTTCCACCGTGGGCATGCACTTATCTTAAATTTTCATCCTTCCCAAAATGTACCACTTATGTTAATATATAATAGCAAAGATATCAATGGAATTGTAAAAATATACTCGATCGTTTTTCTTTTACGGAAATCTCATCCAACAATATCTAATGCCATTACTTTAGTCTTATCTGTACTATTTGTATTGATTTTCCTCCCTGTTTGCTCCACCTTTTTATTACTGTATAGCACTACACTAAATTTGCACTAAACATTTTTAATGACTTCTAAGATACATATTTTTTTGGAGGCCAAGTGCTGGAAACAAGTTCTACAGAACTCATGAAAGCTGTTTAATCCATATTGGTTTTTGGATTTCACATGTAACAAATTATAAGACATCATGTTAGAATGTCATCATCATCAATATCTTTTACATCGTTTGTAAAACGTACTTTGGGACAACCATTCTACTTCCGTAAGGTCGAAGCCATATTGAGATACTCAAATACTGCAAGAAATCCAGGACGACCCTTCTTAGGGTGTCCAAAGTACAACACAAAGGTAACTACTTCATTTGTACATCTAACATTTTTAAAAATTATTTTCATCAGCCACTATTCACCATCCTACACCTCACATCGTATGAAAAATACTCTAATACTCTATGAAAAACACTCACATACCCTATGAAAAAGCTATAGGTGTGGGGTGTGAAAACGAGTAGTAGCTGATGCATAGTAAATCCCTCTCTGATTAGTAATATAAATATGGCGTGTAGCACAACATGCAACATGTATTTGAAACATGGGATCAATATGGCATGTAGCACAACAATGCAATATGTATTTGAAACATAACTAAGAACTTGTGTGTTTGTTTCTTTTAGTGGGTGCTAGAGTATATTGGGAGAATACTGTCATAGTTACTCTTTGGGTTCTGAGTTTATTACGTGGATTACTAGATTAAAAGGTGCTTTCTAAGATACTGAATCTATTGTGATAAAGTACTTTGATTGAGTGTTGAGGGCTAGAATTTGAACAACCACGTTACTGTGAAATCACTATTTGTCCCAAGCTGATGAGAAGAGGTAAATTTTATTATTTATTTTTATATCTTAACACTTCTTCTTATGTGTGGACCAGACTCCCCCTCAATTGGTGGCCTAACACGTGTAATAATTAATTAAATGGGGTAGAGTGTAAAATTAGGATTCGAACTCATAATCCATGCTCTGATACTATGTGAAATCATCACTTATATCAAAAGTTTAGTTGATGGGAAGAAATATATTTTATTATTTATTTTTATATAACAGTAACAATATAGGTAATTCCCCTTTTGTTGTTGGTTTTGCAGAGAATTACAATTAAAGAAATCAAGAACCATCCATGGTTTTTAAAGAATTTGCCAAGGGAGCTAACAGAGTCTGCTCAAGTTATCTATTACCAAAGAGACAATCCAAGCTTCTCTCTTCAAAGTGTGGATGAGATCATGAAAATTGTAGGAGAGGCAAGAAACCCACCTCCATCATCTAAGCCTATTAGGGGCTTTAGCTGGGGAGCAGAAGACGAAGAAGAAGAAGGTAACGAAGACATAGATGCAGAGGTGGAGGAAGAAGAGGGCGAAGAAGACGAGTATGACAAGAGGGTCAAAGAGGTTCATGCAAGTGGAGAGTTTCAAATCAGCTAAGCAGTTTCATCCTTCTGTGGTCATAAGATAATTGAAGTGTTTGAAGTTGTGGCCGTAGCATATTTATCAATTTGTATGTATGAGTTAATAATTGATGCTACAATTCAAATAAAAAAGGAATGGTGGATTCTAGAGTATAGAACTTTGCATGTAATCTACTATCTGTTTTTCCATGGAGGCCCAAAGTATCAGAAAAGGATAGTTTTCTTGTTATATGCGAACTTGAATGTGTTTGATCAATGTCCTCTTGTCATCTTGTTTCTGTATGAAATGGCTACTTCAACTTTACAATATAACGTACCATATCAAGTCATATCAATTTTTGAATTTATTTTTTTGAGATTTATTTGTGCCTAAAACATTTCACCTTTTAATTGTGTCAAAAAATAAATTTAAAGAGTCAATTATCCTTGCATGCTATGTGCATGTTTGGGATTGCAGTTGGTAATATAGCTTCTAGCTTGAGGCTTATAATTGTAGAGCTAAAGTAATAAGTACTACTATTAAAACATTATTTACTGCTTAGTAACTATATATCTAAAATACTTTCAAATATATTATATTTGTTTATAAATAAATTTTAAAAAATACTTTTTGAAGTAGAAATGACGTAAAAGGACAATTTTACATGCATAACCATAGGTCCATACATATTGATGTGCCAGTTACTGAAAATGATACAAATTTGAAATTTGAAATTCAAAATGAAATAGAAAATATTGATAAAATAAGACTGTCACTCAATAAGATAAGACAAAGGTAAAGCTGTAATTATTTGAAAGTTATATGGATACTTTCGTCTATTGAGAGTTTTTTTTTTAAATATAACTACGTTCCGCAAAATTCAAAAAAGTGTTTTTGAAGAGAAATTTGATGTTTTTCTTGAAATGTACTTTTTTAACCTTTTTTTTTTATGTACAAAAATATTTCAATATGAATCAACCAAATAATCCAATTTATCATTGAAGTGTTTTTAAAACTATTTCCACACTTTTTAAGATTACTTCTAAAGTAATCCCAAAGAGGCCATGATTCCCTTGTTTGGAGACTAATACATTGGAAATCCCAAGCTTTTCCTATCCATTCATCAATGGCTATTGATCTTGAATTTGGACGTTCAATCTCCTAAGCCAAATAGAGTGAAGAGTCATGTGGAAAACGTCGAATCTCTTAGGAGTTGCATTCACCATGAAATGTCTTTGTACTTGTTTTACTCTCATGTACAGCCTCAAGTACTGTCTTTGAGATATGCCCATCAAAATCGTTTTGATATTTGGTATGTCCTTCACTTCCACTTGCACAGAAAACGACTTCCAGTTTAGAACATCGCTAAAAGGTGGTATATAGCTATCAGAAATCAACACTGGCACACACTCAGCATAGATTGCCTCCACAACTCTTGGACTGGCTACTTCATACCCACTTGGGCACAAGCAGAACCTGCTCTTCTT
>QEOT01004547.1:74661-99976 GCA_003123785.1 Pterocarya stenoptera
GACCGGCGGGACGGGTGGAGACCGCCAGTTAGCCCTGTGATTTTGTTTGTCCGAATATGGATTTCTGGAAAGGATGCATCCTTTGATGGTTTGAATCCTTCAGATGTATTAGCATTGCATAGAACTCTTATGGACCTGTGGAATAGATGTGGAACAAAGGAAGACACCCTCGGCCCCTGTAATAGAAGTACTATATATGAGTAACGAGAAATATGTGTAAAAATAAATTTACAATCTGACGTATCCCATCAAACTATATCAGTTTATATATATGTGCACGCGCACATGTGCATATATGTTGGAATCTTTTATGGGTTTGATTGTTTACCCAATCATGGCAAGAGAGCATAAAATGATCAGCACCAAGGCTTCGATTCCAAAAGGAATATCTGTTGGAAATGATGTCAATGTAATCGACCATAACGTGTTGAAAGTAATGATCTTTATGAGAATTGGGAACGTAGAGGTACTGAACCATCATGACTACACTGAAAGGAAGGAAGTAGACAAGAGCCTCATCAGGATTTCTAGTACGAAAAAGTTGTCCCCTCTCCATTTCATGGATGAACCTTCCCTCTGTGGAATATATACTCCTGCATGGACCATTGTGAAACAGTGGAACTTCTCCTTCTTCGTATACGTAGATCTTGAACAGCCTCTCCATCTCTAGATAACTCCTATATATCCAATCATCATTTTTTAATTCATTAATAAGGAATTAATTACTGCAGTACTCAATATAAAACTCAAGGATAATGCAAGTTGATCCGTACAATTCCTATTTTGAAATAAGCAAGAACCATCACAATATATATATATATATACATGAAAAAATCATTTTTTTTCATGCGACACCCACTTTTTTAAAAGGACTCAAAAGAGGCTTGCACACCTTAAACTTGTATGAACTTACTCTACTAATTTTATATCTGAGTTCTACTACACACAATTACTTTTGAGTACTTTTTGCATATTCCAATAATGTAATTGGCCAAAACAGTTATTTTATATTAAAAAATATGATGGAAGTAATTACAGTAATGGAATACACAAAGAGTACTCAAAAGTGACTGCATATAGAGTTTTTGTTTTATATCACCAACTCCAATGAGCCTTCAACTTATAGGTAAAGAATAATTCCATTCAAACGCCTTTCCACTATATACTATTTACATTTCAAATTCAAAAACTCTATATACAGTCACTTTTATATATTTTTTATGCACTCCACTAATGTGATTAGTTGTATCACTTTTTTTAATATAAAATAACTACTTTGACCAATCAAATTAGTGGAATGTGCAAGGAGTACGCAAAACTGACTGTATGTATTATAACTCTTTCAAATTTGATTTAAAAGATAAATTTTAAAATTTGAATCTTACAAATTAAATTAATTTACAGAAATATTTAGTACATTTTTATTTCTTTCTTTCTTTTAATTTCACCTAATCTTGAAGTACGATTTGGTTTAAATATTTTCAACCCACTAGCACTAATACTACTACAACAGAACTAATCGCATTAGAGAAGGAAAGTTGTTTAAAATAATTTTCTTTCTTGTCCTCTATGGTGTGAATTTTGGTTCTTATTAAATTTTATGCTATATTATGAATATTACCCGATATAGTTACCTATTGCAACTCACTAGTACTGAGTCTACTCGGCCGGGTTTCTTACTCGATGGATCTTAGAAAACACTTGATCCTTAAAAGACAGATTTAGATACAGATTTAAAAAGATATAAAAATGCTTGGTTTACACAGAAATTTTATACAAAAAATTATTATTATGTAAAATTTATAAATTGACAGTTTATGTTAAATTGTAAAATTATTTTTATTTTAAAATAGATTTGATTATTGGATTAAACCGCATCAATTTAAAACTTTTTTATATAAATTAATTTTTTAATAGACTTAATAATTAACTTTTGGCAATAAATATGGTAGTACCTGTGGAAAGCATTTGCACTCCTATACACTGGGCCATGAGGAACATAATCTGGGTCCTGATGAGTTGATGTCCAATTCCTGATTTGAGAAGCTTCTCGGATAGAAAACCGGGCTCTAGCCAAACTTGCTTCAATTTTCTTTAAAGGACTGCTCTTTCTCTTAGAAGCGCCAACAAAATGATCTTGATCGTGCCCAGATTCATGCTTCAGTGTTGTCTCTTTCTCTTCTCCCTGTGTTCACCCACCACCCAAAAAGAAGAAATATCAGTGACAGAACGTTCGTGCAACATCGTTGACTGAAAAAAAAAAGTAGAAGTAATTCCTACATGAGTAGTAGAAGCTGAAGGCGCTGGTGTGGGCTCTGAAGAACTGAATATTGGAGTATGAGTTTCATCAGCTTGATCTGATGGTGTTTCTTTGTGTGGTTTTGCAGAACCATGTGGAGTTGGTGCTGCTTCTGATGCTTCACCATGTTGTGAATTAGAACTAATTAATGGAGGAGTAGAAGTACGGGGGACTGCTGCTACCGCTGCTGCTGCTTCTGGTTCAAGCAATTTAGACGAACTTTCTATGGAGAAAGATGGAGAATACAAACTCAAGAAACCAATAATAACAAGTATCGGTAGAGTTACAAGTAATAGAACCAAAAACGAAGTAGAAGAAGACCAAGACATTAATGAAGAACAAAATGGCTTGTTTGGTAATTGTGATCCCATCTCTTCCTCAGGCAGCTTCTACCATAGCCACACTTGCACTATCCAGAATCTTGGCGAGAGAGAGAGAGAGAGAGAGAGAGAGAGTAATTTGTGGGGATTCTTTGCGTGGTGGATGGTTTATTCTTTGCTTGACATGACATATGTTCTTGTTGATAGTAACAAAACAGCAGACGCATGCATGTCTCCAAAAAGGGGTTGGCTTGTACTGCGGCTGAGATACTTGACATGTTAGTAGCTATATATGCGATGCTAATTTCTTAATTTCTCCTTGTAATCCTCAACAAGATCCTAAGTTTTCTTTTATTATATATATATATATATATATATACCATTTGTCCTCCCCAACACTTTCTGTCTTTTCTCTTTTCTATTCATGATGATCTTTCATATAGATGTGTCAAGATGTGATCTCTGTTTCAAGCGGAATGGAATAGAGGAAGACATCCACGTACGTATAAGTTAACACCAACTTGTAACTGATATGAGAAGGAAAGAAGAATCTTGTTTCGACAATTGGTTGAACCAACGACTACAGTTCTACTCCAGTTGTTTGGATAAGGATGTTTTCAATTTTTTCTTTTTCTTTTTATCCCAATACTTTCTATAATTCAGAGATAGATAAACACTAACATTTGTATTCCTTTGTATTTAATCAAGTCATTTACATTATGTACTGATTGTATTTTAAGGCTCGGAACACAAGTATTTTCAGATATTTTGAGATATTTTATTCTCAAATATCACTCAAATATAAAATATTTTTTTAATTTAAATCTTTAACTTTTTCATCTAATCAATTTTTAATCCTTACAACTTTGTCAAACTTCTAAATAAAACATAAAAAGATAATACAACTTTTTCAAATTCTAAAATAAAAATTATATTCAAATAATTTTTTTAATTTATAATATTTTCATTCAGCTTTTTCTCTCTCATTTCTCTAAAATCAATAAAATATATTAATTTAAACTATTTCATTATTATTTATAGATATTTTAAAATATTTTAAAGAAGTCCTTAATGTTGTGGGATTGCATGTCTTTTTCCAATTTATAAAAATGCTTGAATTAGAAAATTGTCAAGAATCTTAATCTTTTTATTTTATAATATAAATTACAAATACAAATACAAAATTAATCTAAAGTACATTCGGGGGTATAATAAGTTTGGTTTTGATTGAGAAATGAGATGATATCAATTAAAATGATTTGTGAATAATAGTGAGATTTGTGAGTTGAGACAAGTTGAGATGATTTTTAAAAATTTTGTATATTTGAATTGAAAGTGAGATGAGATAGTTTTAAGTTGTAAAGAAGATAGATATAGATTTCACAAATAATTGTATAATATTTATAATAATTTTGTTTTATTTACAAATTAATACCCAATTTCTTTTATAATATATTTTATAATAATATTATAAGATGATAATATTTTTATAAAATTAAATTATATAAAAATATATCAAATAAAAATATATTTTATTTATAATATTCTTAAATAAATAATTATGAAATATTTATCATATCAACTGTACGGAAAAGATATGTCTTCAAATGAGCTGCACGTTGTACGGAAAAGTTATGAAATATTGAAATAAGCTGCACGTTTATCTTTTGTCCGCTGGTCTCTTATGAAAAATTCCTGTTTACAATTTTGCCCTCGTGCAAAATATGAGAAGGCATTTCCAATTCAGGACTAATTAGAGCACTCTGAATGGATTTTATAAAATAAAAATTTTTATATAATATAAAAAAAATTGGTTAAAAGTAACTTCTAATAGATTTTATATTTTCTTCTTCATTTTATATCTTGTAATTGTAATTCTCTACATCTAGAGAATACTATTCATCCTCTAAAATATTTTTAATTATTTTCTCTCTCATTTGATAGTTGTTTAGTGTTATGAGGTTCATTTAAAATGAATAAAAAATATTAAAAAATATAATATTTAAATGATATGATGAAAAAATTGAAAAATTGATATATGGTATATTGTAAAAGTCAGTATGTAAAATAAAAAAAAATAGATTTTGATGATGTATTTTAAACTATAGGATAAAGAAGCTATTGGGAGTGCTCTAAGATCTTGTTTGTTTTTAAAATTAAAACTTAAAATTTTTAAAATTTTGAAAACCTCACATTCCAAAATTATAATTTTTTCAAATTTTTATATAAAATAAAATAAATAATTCAACTTTTTTAAATTTTAAAATAAATATAATATTAAAAAATATATTCTAATAATATTTTATTTAATTTTTTAACTTTAATCTTATCTTATTTTATTTTATTTCTAAAAACAAACTAGACCTAAATATTTCAAAAATTGACCAGTCTGGTTAGGGGTGTAACCGGTCCGGTTTTAGACAAAATCTTGGACCGAACCGGTATGACCGGTTTTGTATTTTTCAAAACCGATTACGCACCGGTTGCCCTCCTAAACCGGTATTTCCGGTTTCCGGTCCGGTCCGGTTTTCCGGTTTTTTTAAAATATAAATTTGGTATTAGTATAATATTAGACTAATAGTATAGCTATATAATACATGATCAATTACATTTTCATTTTTAAGATTAAACTTTTATTTTATACTAACATTATCTTATATATGATTATATTAATAGCATATGATCAAAGAAATTACAAATGTTTATATTTAACATTAACATTTTATGTTATAATTTATAAATTATAGTATGAAATTATTTTATATATGATATATAATTATATTATATATATATAAATTTCACATAAAATTATAAATTATATAAAACTTATATATTAATATATATAATATTTTGTATAAAATTTATATATAAAATATTATTTTTTATATATATTTTATCAACCGGTCTGGTCCGGTTCGGTCCGGTCCGAAAAATCTCAAAACCGGAACCGGACCGGTTCCGGCCGGGTTATGAAATTTGAGAACCGGTTCCGGACCGATTGGGTTAAAAACTGGTAAAACCGGTCCAGTTTAGTCCGTTTTATCGATTTTCCGGTTTAAATTTACACCCCTAAGTCTGGTAAAATGAAAAAAGACAGCAATGCGAGATAATCAAATGAGCTAGCTCCTTCTCTAAAATTAATATATATATATATATATATGTATATATTTATATTTCCAAGATTTCTTTGATGGGAACTCTTCAAGTTTTGTGAGGACCCAGCGGCCAGCCGGCCAGCGATATGGACCATATGGTGACTTGACGCTCCTACAAAAATATTCGTGCAGGGTTAATTTGTAGGGTCATGCTACAAGACCGCTGGGGCTCCGCTAGGTGTAGCCTCATCTTTTAATGGGTTTTTATATATATATATATATATATATATATAATTTTTAAATATTTTTAAAAAATAAAATAAATTTATAATATTATTAAAAAATAATTCCTTAATCATAAAATAAAATAAAATTATTTTAGTTTGTGATTAAGGAAGTATTTTTTAATAATATTATGAAATTATTTTATTTTTAAAAAATATTAAAAAATATTAAAAAAATCTATATAAGAAAAAACTTTAAAAAAACATATAAAAAAACAAGCATACACCCTAATGAGAGCCCCAGCAGCACGTGTAGCATTTTCCTAATTTGTAATCATAAAATAGTTTTGTATCTAAAAAAATATATCCATTATTAAATAATAATGTGATTTTTTGTTAAATGTTTAAGCTTATAAAAAAATGAACAAATAGTTTTATCGGGAGAATGTCTCGGACTACACCATCGATGGGTATACCATGACTCTTTTCATGAATCTAGTCATCTCATTGATTGTATCAATTTTTTAAAGTCATCATTTTTTTAAAAATAACGGTGGATACAAATTTAAAATAGATAAATTTTAAGTATAAATTTTTATAAAAATATGAGTCTAAAAAAATTTTCTCACATTTTTTTATAATAGAGTTTTTTTTTTTATAAAATGTCTACGTGAAATTTATACGTATACGTTTCAACTTTATATATATCATTTCTCTTCTTCAAATGGGCTCGTATGCTTGTTTTCTCAAGGTAAATTTTTATGGTTTGCATGCTTCACACTTTTGTAAGGACACTGTATCAGCACAAATGATTTAGGCAAGAAAGGCTCAACTTGATACACAAGTGATTTGCGTTTTTAATTTTATATTTTAGTCCATATTGTCTATAGACAAGTTCACAGCCTATTTTTATCTTTCTCTAAATTAAAGAAAATATTTAGATCAATATCTAATCTATTTTATCTCATCTCATTATCTTAATTTTTATAAATTTTAAAATAAAATATAATAAATAATTTTAATTTTTTAAATTTTAAAATAAAAATTTTATTAAAAAATTATATTCTAATATATTTTTTTTTTAGTTTTAACTCACTGTTAAAATCCCTCCCTCAATTTTTACGGTAAATTGCATCCAGATCCTCCCGAAGAAATCCGGGGATGTTTCACACTAGGAAGGATCTTTGAAATCCTTGGGTCCCTTGTCGGCAAGATTTTTATTGTACCCTCTCTTATGATTTGACAAGGGGTTATGACTTCTGTGTGTTAATGATAAAGATTCTTGTCGTTGTAAAGTTTAGCATCGGTGATGAACCTTCAAAAAAAAAAAAAAAAAGCATCGGTGATGAACTCGTGCAACTGTGTCCCTACAAATATTCAAGATCACGATGAATGGTACTGATTAACTGTGGTGTCTGTGCATCTTTTGTTGAACCGGATTTAGATAAACAAAATCATCTCATCTCATATCATTATTATAATTTTTATAAACTCTAACATAAAATATAATAAATAATTCAATATTTTCAAATTACTAAATAAAAATTATATCTTAACAATATTTTATTTAACTTTAAAATAAAACATTTCATCTGAACTGCGTAACCAAACGAGACATAAGCAGTATCAAGTCATTGAGGCCCAGTTTGGACACACAATTATTTTATCTCATCATTACAATTTTTTTAAATTTTCATACAAAATATAATAAACAATTCAACATTTTCAGATCTTAAAATAAAAATAATATTTTAACAATATTTTATTCAGCTTTCAACAAAACATTTCATCTGAATTTCGTAACCAAACGAGGCATAAGCATTGTCAAGTCATTGAGGCCTGATTTGGATACACAAAACATCTCATCTTATCATCACAATTTTTTCAAATTCGCACAAAATATAAGAAACAATTCAACTTTTTCAAATCCCAAAATAAAAATTATATTCTAACAATATTTTATTCAATTTTCAACAAAACATCTAATCTCATTTCATCTAAACTGCATAACCCAACGAGGCATAAGCACTTTCAAGTCATTGAGGCCCGGTTTGAATACACAAAACCATCTCATCTCATAATTATAATTTTTTCAAACTCCCATACAAAATATAATTAGCAACTCAATTTTTTCAAATCTCAAAATAAAAATTATATTAAAAAATTATATTCTAATAATATTTTATTTAATTTTCAACAAACTATCTCATCTCATCTCATTTAAACTGCGTAACCAAATGAGACCTTAAGCCTGCTCACTCGGTATCATGAGTAAAATCTCAATCCATACATATAGCATGCAAAAAGGTTGTGCTAGTTGTTGAACCAAACTCATCCTTGTATCATTTCAACTCATCTCATTTCAAATCAATTATTGATAGGACACTATTTTTTCAATCTCTCATAAAAAAATTAAATTTATCTCAACCTATTTCATACATTTCAACCAATTTCAATCTAAAAAAATTAAAATCATCTCAATAAAATTTATAAAATATTATTATTTACAGTTCATCTCAACATCCAAACGTTACATAAGACTCCATGCATTATGAAGGGTACAATTTTCGTTGCTTTCATGATGTAGTCCAATACTCCAATGACTCCAATCTCAATCATTGCCAAGCAAAATGGGAACACTGCCAACTATACGGTCATTTCAATGCCCAATTGGAAATGAACCCCGGCATATTTTATTTGCTTTCGTAATGTCAGTCTGATATAACTCCATTATTATAGCTGGTTGCAAAGAATATTGCTTAATTTCAAATTACATAAACAGATCGCCCGCAAACAAACTCTTCAGTTATTTCTAAATTGTGAAAACCAGCAGAGAGGAACGAAAAAACACAGCAAAAAACTTTACAACAGACATTCAAAGAACATTGCGGATGTATATAAACCATAAAACCAAAACCACCATTATCCATTTCTTTTTTCTCTTCTCTCCTTTTCTTTTCACCCAAAGCGGTGTTGTCACCAGACATGTTACCCCAAATCTTATCCCGCGTGACATGCATAAGAATCGTGCACGACCGGATACGATACACGTGCGGAAGATGCTGATAGTATGCATAAACAAAATGCACAGGTGGCTTCATAAATCTGGGGGGAGAAAGATTCACTGAAGCGATGATAATACACCCCACTGGTGTAGAAAACCCTCCCCAGTGGTGACTTCTAGGGCCAATAGCACAAGCACTGCCAGCATAGCTGCCCTTCCATTCCAAGTTTCTGCACTTCTTGTCCAACCCCATTCCCACACTGTAACAGGTGGTGGTAGCTCCCTGCGTTGTGAATCATATGCTGCCAATAATTCTTCTACACTGCCAAGGGGAACCAAAGACTGCCAAAAACACAAACCTCAAATCGGACAGACCAGACAAAGTGACACAAAAGGCAAGCATTATGATAAAGCTGAACAAAATAGATAATACTGGTAGGATTGTCCCAGGATAGGCTGTCTGTATAAATATCAGCAAAATTTACTTGTATACCTAACTGGAACTTATGAAGGGAGACCTAGATTTGACTTTGTTCTTCAAAAGACAATATTAACATGTTTAGATGGATCGCCATGGAAATGAGGATGGCACAAGAGTTGACCCATTCACACTTAAGATCACCTTGACAAACGGGGAGATGCATTAAATGAAATCCATTCAGAAAACAAGTCAAGGGGGAGCTGTCATAGGCATGCTTGTCTCGATGAAGGGAAGTCAAGGCTATTCCAATGAGAATTTAAACAAACAGGTTCATGTCACAAATCAACACTAAATCTAAAAACCAACCAAATAAGTACCATACAAGGGGTACGAGACCACAATTACCATCACTTATTTCGAATCAAGAATAGTCTCACCAATATAAATACTCCACTAATTGTCTGTCATAAAGTCCGTCATTTATTGATTAAGGTTCCAAAAATCCTTGATCATGTCACTCATCTCTAGACACGAGCGGTTATCCCGTCCCATACATTGTAGAAAATTATAAGGATCGCCCTTGGGCGGGTGGACTTGAAGATTTGACAGCCATTGGATTCATACAGTCAATATGATGTAGTACTACAAAATGGACAAAAGCAACTGATACTTTCTATTGTATTTCCTTCAGCAATACTTAGAAAAGCATTCCAACGCCTAAGACCTAGAAACTTCTGTCTAACATTTGAATGCTCATTTTTTCAATGACATGCATCATCAAAAGAAAGGCCAACTTTTTCTAGATTTGGCAGTAGACTGACTTATGGTCTTCACTCTTTTGCTCTTTCAGATCCCCTGTGATATGTGCACTACACATACACATGCACACAAGAAATAAAGAAGCAAAAAGAAACCATGCCTATGGAGCATAGTATAGGAGAGCGAAGTTCTAGACTTGAGACTACTTTTTTCCATCTTTAGGATAATCCTGCTATTTACTAATTCTACATCATTTACTTTCTCCAAAACAAAAGGAAAGAAAACTAGTCAGGATTTTTTTTTGCCATGAAAAGTGAAGTTTTAGACTCAAGACTGCACCAAAGTTTATTGTTCTAGTATCTACTCTACTCCAAACAGTAAATATCGATTCATCACCAATATAAAGGTACCTGTCGAGCTTCGAGGTTTGAGACTGCCATAGCTCCAACATATGGGAGACTCTCAATCACAGCATCAGCCAAATCAGATATGAAGGTCGGTTCACAACCTAGGGCAGGAACACGCCCCCATGTTTTTATACCAGACTTCAGAGCTAATTCTTTATACTCAACATCAATTTCTTCCAGAGTTTCAATGTGCTCACTGACAAAGCTGTTAATCAAGCATAAAAGTCTTAATGACAGAGCAACACGACGTATTGGAAGAATTAGTGGTAGAACAACATGCGGTGTTTGTGCGTGAGAGAGAGACAGACAGAGAGTTAATGACAGACCAACAAGAAGTAATTTATTTTATCGGTAACAACATGAAGTAAATGTACATGAAGCATAAAGTACTGAAAGAATGATGATGACAGACATTACCTAATAGGGACCGCCAACAAACTTTTCACTCCTTTTTGCCCAAGTTCAATTATTGTCTCATCCGTATAGGGTTTCAACCATTCTACAGGTCCAACTCTGCTCTGCAAAAAATTGACTATGAAATGAGTTCCACAATGGTATCATGGGTATATGCAAAAAGGCTCACTGGACAACCTATACGCTCACTGAACAACAATAAAGTTCCTAACTACTAGCATCAATTCAGATGAAAAAGTGTTTCATTGTGTGGATTGCTTTCAAAACTCATCAATTCTAATTTTCAGGGTTTTATAGCTCTTTTCCCCTTTGCTTGTTGAGTGAAGTCATATATGCTTCCTGTACACCAGGATAATATCCCTCTCCATTTTAACAAAATATATCTTTACTCGTAAAAACATTAAAAAAACAACCGTCATATTCAACAAAAAATCAGAATCTACTTCCATATATAATTTTGAAAGCTGGGGGAGCTATGCTTTTGCTCACTCACATCATCCACTCCCATATTATGTTAGTAATGAAGCTTTAAATATATATATATATATAATTAAGACAAGCTTTTAAACGAAAAATAATGTATCTTATTAAGTTATTAATTTCTATTTAAAGTTAGTATAATCTTTTAGTTCACCTGATACCCTGTCTTTTTTATTTTGTAGCCAATAGATTTATAAAGTCATGGAATTTTAGAGGAAGTTAATTTATGACTCATGATAGTCATAGTTACTTTGGCATACATAAAGTGCGATTGATCCCTCTCTCCACCCAATCAAAGTTTGAGGGCTTTAAAATAAATAACAATAAAATAAAATAAAATAAGGGGAAAGAATATTAATATGTTCAACCAAATTTTATAGAGTTCCATTTATTACATAATGATTCAACATATGTAACTAATTTAGATAAATAGTATTTTTAATTTAGTAAATTTAGTAATTCCTGCAAAATCATGTAGATTTACGATTAGTTTGTTTTAATCTCCAAAGCCTTGTAATAGGAGGGTAAGAATCCCTTCAGTATAAACAAAAGATGTTAAAAACAAGATAAAACATAAGCCCGCTAAACCTGCTTTCTTGGATCATAAGTTAATCAATACCCATCTTTCAACCAACTCCTCATTGAAACTTCTTGACAGAGAACTTCAGCCATATATTATTTAAGAGACCTATTTATCAAGCCAAGACTAGGTTATATGAATAAAAAATTCTACTCATCATCCTCACACCACACACCACACATTATTATTATTATTATTTTTTCTCTAAACAAATGTGTGGTGAATGGATAATAAGCAGAAGAAATCAGCTAGTTTATGAAGAATAAAACCAAAAAATATTAAAAGTAAATAAAATAAATGTAGTGTGTGGGGATGATGAGTAGTAAAGCTCTATATGAATTAGCAACAAGAGTACAAACTACTACAGTTGTTACCCTAACAAAAGTACCTGATAAGCAAGAGTGCAAGCATTAGTTATCTTCCTCTTTTCCAATTCTTCCATTATTAAATCCACACACTCCTCCATCTCAGCCTTATATGGATCACCCGCCTCTTCTACATATGCGAGTGGCACCCCATGTGCACTAAAGAATATCATAACCTAAAATGCATATTTTCAATTAGACTGGGTGTCATATGTACCAGAATGATAAAACAAACAATGGAGCATGTGGTTTAGTTCAATGCAGAGTGAAGAAATGTTTGGACAGAAAAAACATGACCAAATTCAACAAGAAAGTATTTTTTTTTATAGGTAATCAAGAAGTTTTATTCATAAAAGTAGGCAAAGCCCAAGTACACAGGGAATATACATGAGAATAAATTCAACAAGAAAGTATTAAAAGCATTTAAAGATGATCAACCTGTTCAAGGCAGTCAAAATTTCTTAACTCCTTTTCAATCAAATCTGCCATGGCTTTTATGTACCCTTTGCGCTGGTACCATGAAGGTATTACTGTGTGCTGCATGTTGACTAAGTATTCATCCTCCCTGATGAACAAAATAATTATTTGTCAGCTCAATTGATATTATATTATCTTTTTGGGTTACCATAGTATAATAGCAGCAAGTGTTTGGGAATCACAGTGTTTGGTAATCACCGGAATATACTCTCCAAGAGTCGAAGGCTAGAACCACTGGTTGATATTGAAAATTGTGGATACAGTGGAAGGACAACAAGCTTTGTAATCCCATCTCCTTTTATCTACAGAATTATTTCGAAAGAAAAATCAATAGCCAGATCCATCTTTTCATTCCTACAGCAAATTTAGGAATACACAGATAGCATTATCCTCTGAAAGCACAAAATTTCTTTGACCATTGACATCTTCAGAAAAGATAAATCATGCAGCGTTCCCCTCTAAAATAAGTAGTAGATAAAGAATCTTATTACCAATAAAAAAGAATAAGTAGTAAAATAGTACCATGAAATTAGATGCAGGGACAGTAGCATTTAAGTGTATCAAGCAATAAGTTCGAAAACCGATGTTAGAGCCCACCAGATACCTGTTCAATAGCTTCTTCAGTAAATGGATGCCAATAACGCATACCAACATACACATCAGCTGGGACATTCTTTTCCCAAAGGAAGTTCCTCAACTCTTCAGCCTGAACATATAGAAGGACAGCCAGTGAAATAGACAAGGATGAGCTCAAATTTTCAGCAAAAGGAGAAATTCCTAAGAACCAAAGTATATAAATACAAGCCTGTAGCATGCAAACTTCACAACCATCAGCCAACATTAAAGGTTAAGTTAAATTAGTATAAACTGGTAACTTTCCATGAGCTTTTACAAGCTCAATAGCTTCAATAAATTACTGTGCTTTGTTCAATGGAGTCCAGATCTGGGAAAACATACCAATTTTAGCAATAAAAAATTAGAAAGTCAAAGACAAAAGTCCTATGAGATACTCCATACCTAACTAGGATCTCACTACTGATGTAAAATGAGCAAAAGAGATCATAATTTTACATTCGGAACATTTGTGCTGCATTCTGTTTTATGTTGACATCACATAACCAGAGAGCTCATACTAGAAGCCTGAAACAGAGGATTTTTTATTGCTTTATTTTTTCTTCACATATGAACCCTTCTGACTCCCATTTGCATTATCATAAAATACCTCATACATAAAAGCTCATGCTGAGGTTATCAAAAAAAAAAAAGCTCATGCTGTAATTGTTATTCAACCATTACTAGAGATCCAATAGAGATCAATGCATCGCTGAGTTCATCTCTACTGGATGATGTTTAGAGGTATCCATCCATTAGCAGTATGACAGTGAGAGGGGGGCAAAAGTCTTTTCTGCAACTTAAAATGGAAGAACAAACAAAAACAAACTAGAATTTCAAGTGAGATTGGCAAGATATATGTATAATTTTGACAGGAAGCAGGACTGATACACAAATATTCCAAGCATCATCTTAGCATTTCCTTCCATTTTTTCAATATTATTGATTAGCGAAATCACTATACACGTTATGTAAAATTAACAACTAAGCTCTTGTAAAAAAAGCTAAACAAATAAGTTCTAGAAAATATATATAATAAAATATTAGCTACTAAAAAAGTTTGAATCAAGGTTAACAGAAAAATCATGCCTGGGCATCTGTCATCCGTCGAAGAGGGGAACCACCACCAATTGAGGCATAGCCTTCTTTGCTCTTGGGAGCCCGGAGAACAGATATGAATTGTGCCAAGGGCTTTTGAAGAAAACGAAACAACCTTGGTAGTCGTATAATATCCTGTCCAATAGAATGAAGGCAAATGAATACAGCACCATTGATGGTAAAATGAACGTCCAACTCCAAGGTGCTTTTCACCCAGGAAAAAATAAGAAAAAGTATCAATTAAAGTTGATAGTTTAATCCCAAACCCACCACTGCTGTAAAAATCCCACAACCTAATTGTGGTGCTACCATTAACACTATAACAAAATTGTTGCCACTGCTCTCTACATTGGATGTAGAGTCAAAATCCTCTATCCTACATTTAAAAAAAAAATGCCCGTTGAGCATGTATATGCAGAAAAAAAAAAGGAACAAAAAAAAAAAGAATTCAGAAGAAAAAAGAATGTTCCATATAGCAAGGCATATGCCTGCAAAAATATCTGTCTATCAAAGCATAACTTTAAGATTTTATTTCCCACCATTAGATAGCTACCTTCAATCCCAAATAAAAAATATCTGGTATCTAAAGGAATGACAAATGTTATTACTTGATCCCAAGATGATAACAAAAAATAAATTTATTTCAAATTTTGCAAGNTCAAAGCATAACTTTAAGATTTTATTTCCCACCATTAGATAGCTACCTTCAATCCCAAATAAAAAATATCTGGTATCTAAAGGAATGACAAATGTTATTACTTGATTCCAAGATGATAACAAAAAATAAATTTATTTCAAATTTTGCAAGATATATATATATATATATATATAAACACGCACCCACATACATACATTATTCAGCAACAAAATAGACCATTCCATATATATCTTCCAATATCATTTGTGAAAGACAAACAACAGATAACTAAATCTAGTAATGAACCCATCTAATAAAGAAAAATTGATGAATCAAATTAAATATAATGGTAATTTATCAAAAAAATAGGTATAATGGTCAATAATATACTTGACAAGGAGCATCCCCTTAGCGTTCAATCAAGGCAAAACATAAAAAAATAAATAGAGGATAAATGATGCAAACTTACAATAGCAAATGACAAAATACTATTTGAGATACATTAAACAGGAAAGTGAAAGCTCGTTACCGGGTCAGCAAACAGGTTAAACAAGAAAGGCTGCACATCTTCCAGAGTCTCGGGACCTCCAAGGTTCAGCAACAAGACTCCAATCTTATCATCACCAACGATTGGTGCATTGGAGACATCTTCACTTTTCGACGTCTCTAGTGCTCCCAGTGGCAACAAAGACTTCTTTAGAGATTGCTTAGGAAATAAAGATTGTGTTTCAGACCATCCGGAAGAAAATTTTGCAACCATGCAATGTTTTGAAAGATAAGAATTATGGCAAGCCTCCATATAGACCCCAGAGCATTGATATATCCTTTGGGAGGTGCATATTGCCCGTGGCAACAGCCTATGAAAGCAAAGAACATAAAAAATATATAATAGTTGATTTACTGTATCAATCCTCACATATGATTCTAAAACATTTGTTTATTAATTGAATATACAAAGGAATTTATCTATAGAAATGCAGCAGAACACCACCATTACTTTTAGGTGTTACAAGAGAATGCAGTGACATGTTTTAGCAATGGTAAATGAGCATGATTAATGAAAACCTTAAAAATAATATTAAAAAACTGTTACAATATGAGAGAAAACATAAACAAAGGAAAGATATTTTTTTAATGACAAAGAATCCTAGAGACCGTGCAAACACAACATGTCTTTAACCCGGTTAAATCCCGGACCTGTGTAACACATCCCCAACACATCGATCAGGTCAATCATCAGCTTTTCACAGGTGGGACATGACCCCTAGATACCGTTCGCACCCAAGGGTTCAAACCTTAGACCTAGAGAGAGCATACCACCAAGACCAAGGCCCTTACCACTTGAGCCAACCCCTAGGGATTAAAACGAAGGAAAGATATTAGAACCTACGGTAATTTAATACTTCAACATAATAAGGATAAACAGTGCAAGCTATTGCACAAATTGCGACCATTCAGAATGTAAAACTTATGAAATACATTAAATTACCCATTGTCTCAGATTCAAACTCTAAGCTGTGGATATTGAGATCATTAAAATACATTGACAGTCTAATACAAAGACATTTGGCCTTTGGGGATAGTTTATTCATTTTTAGTTACTACTAACTCCTATACACAATCTAGAGTTATCAAAGCAGTAGGTCTTCCATGATCATCTCTCCATAGAATCATTCATATTAGAAGGGAATATATCCTCTCATAACCCATTTTCCCCCAGATGGACTACCTCTCCCTCTGTTTACTTTTCACACGCCTTTTCTCTCAAACCAGACAAAGCAAAGAGTTTATATGCCCTTATTTTCCTTTATCATTTTCCTATCCTTCAATTTCTCCTTCAAATATAATGACTGTAAGTACATGGTCCAAAATGGCACATAAAAGATTGGAATCTTGCAGACAAGTAGTTCCAGTTTGAAACTCACATTGCCTACTTCACAACAAGCATCGGAAATTCATAAAACAATTACAAGGCAAACGTGTTAGACCTCTGAGGCTCAGCCGCTCAGAGATATTAGACTAGCAACCTCAGGCAGAAAGATAAGGAAGACAAGTCATTCAGCTTTCAACTTCTGACAAATGCATTGCATTAAGATGGTGGAAACTGAAACCGCACTTGACAAAAAAAAGAAGCTAGAAACATTCTCTAGATTTAATACCCAGTTGCTAACTAAATGCAAGCGTTTGTTTTTCTACTTCGTTTCCTATATTTTCCTTCTCTCTTGGGCTCACCTTCAATTACAGGAATAACAGGCTATTCCTCGTATTTGATATATCAATCACGGTGCAAAAATTCAAAATTACAAGATATTTTTGTCTAAATAAATAGAACCACAATAAAGAAAGAGCCAACACATAAAGTTGCGAAAACGAAGCAAATATTATGGTGGAATATATATCCACATGCAAACATGCATGAAACCATACATGCTCAAAAATATGTAGTCCTCAAAAACAAAAAAGAAACAGAGTTTCTGAAACTTTACAGTGGGAATTTAGAATCGCGAGAAGCAGAGGTGAGGCAAGGAGGACGAAGAAACGCAGAGGGTGAAGACGAAGAAGAACACGGACTTTGAATGAGACCCTTCATATTCATCTAGATAGGAGTACCACCAGTTCTCTATCGAAGTCCTGAAATCAAAACCCACTAAACCCACCACGCAAATTAGCCTAAACCACAAATCAAGCATCAGCATCAAAACCGAGAAAAAAAAAAAGCAGAACAAAGAAGGAAAAAAAAAACCCCAAGACTCACCAATACGTCGTGCAGCGAATGGTAGCTGAGGACGAGCATGTGAAGAAGTAATGGAGATGGATGAGGAAGCTTACGCGTCTACTTGTGGTTCATTGCAGTCTGCTGAGACAGAGGCATTACTCCATGGTAATGGTAAGCCGACGGAGGGCCACAGCCACACGAAGACAAATGAATAGGAGCCCACGCGACGTTATCTGCCTCTTATATTTTTCTCTTTTTTTTCCTTGTTTTTCCAAAGCCAATAAAAGGGACGGGGGTACATTTTAAACTTGAGAAAGGATATTTAAAATTGTAGAGTACCTAACTGAGTGTAATTTAAATATAAAAAAAAAATACAAAGATTCATATAAAAAAAATTAATAATAGATTCTATTTTTTTGAAACAATTGCACGACATTATTATACTTTACGACTATATGTAACATTATTCTTTTAATTTATTATTTTTGGATCACCTGCAACTATTATTTTCAACTATTATTTTATTTTTTAAGCTAAAATTATTCACTATGTAATTGTTGGAGATATAGATTAGATGATGCTCTTTTTATATCATATTTTTAAAATAATTATAATTTTTTTAATAATATAATATAGAATTTATACAATTCTAGAAAATGCAAACCTTATCCACTTCTCTTTATTGTCTTTCAAAATAAGTATACGGAACTGATATACTATCAAACTATATCTAGTAATCCTTGTGAAACTCATAGAGCAACTTAGGGATAGGCTCCGACTCTGACGGAGTTGAAAAGCTCACCTCCAACCTTCGACTCCGACGGGAGTCGGAAATATTTTCGGACTCCAACTTTGATGGGAGTCAGGCTTCGACTGCGATTGAAGTTTAGAGTTGGCAATTAGAGCTCTAATTAGAGTTGGGTTGGCCTAGGGCCCAATCTCTATTGGGCTTCCCATTTTTCAAAAAATTGTTATTAAAAAAAAAAAAACTAAAAATCACCAATAGCCCAGTAAACTTCCCATTTCTAAAAAATATTATAAACAAAAAAAACATAAATACAATTGAGTAAATTACATACATTACAAAACTAAAGAGAAAAAAAAATGCACAATCACAAAAACAATGTATATTAAAAATACTTGAAACCACCAAACAACCACTACAATCACAACCAAACAACCTCCACAATCTCAAGTTCATAACCTGTCAACCACCACAATTACAATCACAATCACCACCAAACAACCACAAGTCCACCACAATTACAGCCAACCCTAACCAACTTCATCAAAGTTCTCAATCAATTTACAATGTAATAATGTATCAGAATAAACAAAAAGTTACAATTTACAATAATTATTAGCACCATTTGCCTCCAATTCCAAGCATTCTACATTGTTTTGGAAATTAAAAAAGTTAGACATTACACGACTTAGCCATATTGACAGTAAAGTACCTCACATGAAAGTTAATGATATGCTGGATAGTCCAAACTCCATCCCACGATGCGTCCATCTCATTCATCTGTAATTATTTTAGAATTCACAACTAGGTCTACAATAACATAAAAAAATATAACTTAGATAATTACTTTAAAAGTATGTAATTAATCATTTAAAAATGAAGGCTAAAAGTATAAAGTTACCCCATTCAAGACTATAGTTCTTGCATCATCAACAATATATAGTCTAATAGGCATTGAATTTAGCCAATTTTGTGTGTAAATGAGGGCCTCCATGGTGGTTGGAGCCAATGAACTCCGATAAGCATCCAACACACAACCTCTAGTGCTAAACGCCGACTCAAAAGCAATCGTAGTGATAAGAATAGCTAGCACATTCCGAGCTACCAAAAAAAGGACAAAAAACTTGGTAGAATGAACCTTCCACCAAATTAATATATGAAATGTATCATTAGGTGCGTTGGCATCTTCCATAAAATAACATTCAACCTCAGACTTATACTATATAATATTCTTAGATACTTGGATTTGATGATAACTTCGCATCAAAACAGTTGAACCCTTTCCATATATGTCATCTAAGGAAGATGTTGAGCCGGTCGATATTGAGGAGCTACTACCTTAGCTTGAAGACTGACCATTGTTATTGTAATGACTATATCAGTCATCAATATCATTTTTCAGCACTTTAATAAACTGATCAACCTTCGCATCACCAATGACATCCTTAATCCAAAATTCTACAATAACCAACTTATATTGGGGGTCAAGAATCGTTACCACAAATAATAATCTATTTATCTTCTCAACATCTCCAATCTTTATTATATTTGGATTTCATCCGCATTACCATATTTAGGGCTACAAACAAACTGAATTGAGTCGAATTCGAACTAGGGGTCATGAGCTCGTTTAACATGTATATCTGCTCGAACTCGACTCGAGCTCAAAAAGTATTAGAGATTTCTAATCGAACTTGATTCGCCTAACATATATTAAGATCAAGCTCGACTCGAACTCGAATACCACAAATAAACAAGATAATACGAGCTTGAGCTACTCGCTCGAGCTCGAATTAAATATGATGCCATAAATAAGATTATTTTTCTTAATCAATTTTAACTAGAATTTTATTAATAAATATTAGATTGCACAATACACTACTTATATAACATATTTATTGCAAATAAATCAACAATTCAAAATTTGCTATTTCTTTGAAAGTACTGAGAAACCAATGCTGCTAACGACAACCTTTTATATTCTCTTTTCTACATAGAATCTTTTCAACTTTAATCCAAAGATTCATTTGGATTCATTTGATTGAGAAGAGTTTTGTTTCAATCGTTTACTACCTGAGAAAAGATTAACTATACAGAACATTCACAATAATCAATATAGTTACAAACTTACAAATTGCTAAATAATTCCAACTTCTAAAGCATGACAATAAATTACAATTTTAAATGGTAGATCACTAATTACAGTATCAACTAAGAAAACAAACTAAAAACATGGTAGAAGAAAATTCTTCAACTCTTATTCATGACTTCGGGCTTCAATTGCATCAATCCCATTTCTGATGACACATAGCATTGCTTAAACAACATCTTTTTGCAAATAAATCAATGATTCATCACTTGCCATAATATAGTTACAAATAGGACATAATTCCAACTTCTAAGGTATAAAAATAAATTACAATTTCAAATGGTAGAATATTAATTATAGCATCAACTAGAAAAACAAACTAAATAAATGGTAGAAAAAAAAAAGTCCTCCAACTTTTGAGCCATTCTGATGCACAGCAGTACATTACATAGCATTGCTTATTCACAACATTCTTATTCCAAATAAATTAATGATTCACCACTTGTCAAAATATAGTTAAAAATTGAAACAAGAAATAATTTCAACTTCTAAGGTATCACAGATTCAGATTTACAAACTGAAAAGTTCACCAACTCTCATTCACTTCAGCCCCATTTCTTATGCACATATGACATAGAAGCCAACATTCTCATTAGAAATAAATCAATGTAAATACGTTGTCGATCACCTTTGAATATAGGAGCCAATTCTACATTTGACAGTTATAGAAGTGTGTAAAAGTTGGTCTTAGTTTAAAGAGAATAATATATATATATATATAAATACTAATAAATCCACTAATCTTAACTAATTCAATTTGCCAGAACACCTAATATTAAATCCACTAATGTTTTTTCTTTTTATAAGTGTAAACCATAGACTTTAATAGCCTTAACTTCCATGGTTTTGTTGTATCTTTTTCTACTTTTAGATGGGTGTTTCTCTTGTACATATCTTATGTATCTAGGTTGCACCTTTTGCACTTTTTCAATGGAATTTATCGCTTTTTCTAAATCTGCTCATCATCTTAATCAGTAATAAATTTTCTAGACCCACTCATTTGTATGTTTTATCAGTTAATGTATTTACCATGGCATTCATGCCTTGTCGTATAGTTCTAACGGTTTTATAGTTGCTTATGTAATTGAATCTTATTCTAGCACCACTAATCTTAACTAAGAGTAAGCAGCTTATTAATAAAATGATAAACGCTAGTAATAAAAACACCTAGTCTAAAAATGAATGAAGCACAATAGATTGAATAATAACCTGTAGAACAATAAATAAAAGTAATAAATAACCTAATAATAATACTAATAGCCAAGAATAACAAACATGAAAGTAATATCAACATGTTAAACCATTTTTTTGAGCACCAAGTGCAAAAATAAAACACAAAAAAAAATTACTTCATGTTATCCATATTTCTCCATCACGTACAAAAATAGTGGTTTGCAACATTCCCTATACTTATGCAATTCAAGTCAGCTATTCAAGTAATGAAATTACCTATATGTCCAAGTTTAAAAAAAAAATCTAAATTTCCAGCAACTTTGTCTAGCTGGACAGTTTCGACGAGTCAACAAGTTTTTTTTACAAAAATAATTACACCCTTACTTAAACAACATGTCCTATAAGTATAGTTCTTTTAAGTATTTTTAGTAGATCAATTCACAAAAAAAAAAAAAACCAGCCAGAAGCCAATCCCCATCAACCTATGATACAAAACACACAAGATAACATTAGTAATATGATATAACAAAATAACAATTTAATAATAAATAGCATTATACTAAAAGGAAAAAATATACAACCTGCCAGCAATTCATGTCAGGACAGTAAAATCTCCTTATAAGTTGGTTCTTCTCTCTACAAAATGAAAGACAAAAAATAGTTAGAACAAGTTCTCAATAAGTTAAAACAAGTTCTAGATAGTAATGAAAAATTACTAAATAAAATTATACTTACACTTGATGGTTTTTTCAAACCATGAAGTACCTGAACCCAATCAGCTCTACATAACAACATTTCTGCTGTTTCAACAGACATTGATGCACGATAAAGATCAATCACTCTACCACTAGCACTAAATGTAGATTCTGAAGCCACTGTAATAATTGAAATTGATTGACAAAATATCACGTGCCATCTTAGATAAAATGCGATACTTTAGATCATTGACCTTCCACCACTCCAAGGCATCAAAATGTGAATCTGAATCCTCACCACAAATATATACACCTTCCTCTAAGTAAACATCCAAATCAGATTTCACTGGTCGAACGGTATCAACATTTCTAACAAATGATTCAAATATAGACCTGCCACTCATCACATTCTTCCCCATAGCATTGACAAAACTACCACTAGAAGAACTTATATCTCGAGCATTTTCTAGTCCACTTGACTCCATATTAGCTAAATTATAATTTCCAGCATATTCATCATACAATTCATGTAAGATTCTCAAGATGGTTTCTATGTTTCTAGTAGCTTCAAGTTCTGAATAAATTACTGGAAAATAGAATTGAACAAGTATCATTTTGAACCTTGGATCTAAAATTGCGGTTACTGCCATAAGCAAGTTACATTCCTCCCAGTATTTCTCAAACTTTGTATTCATCTTCACAACCATTGCTTGTATGTAATCATTTTGGTCAAGAGACTTCTTGTTCAACACATCTTTTATTCTCCATACCTCAGGAAGGAATAAGTTGGCAGTTGGATACTCGGTTCTTGAGATAATGTTTGTTACCTCATTAAAAATTGTCAAAATTTCACACACATTTTTCACTTTTATCCAATTTTCAGTACTTGGAACATAATTAAAACCTTGATCTCTATCTCCATACTTTGGAAAAGCTTCTTTAAACTCTAAGGCTGCTGCTAGTATTAGGTAAGTACTATTCCATCGAGTAGGAACATCCAAAAAAAGTTTCTTTGTTGGTAATTGCAACTATTTTGCAATATCACTAAATTGCTTGATACGAGCTTTTGATGCAACCAAGTATTTCACCCCTTCTCGAACACAATCGACAATTTCACCAATCTCACTAAGTCCATCTTTGACCAATAAATTTGTTATATGTGCACAACAACGCACATGAAAAAACTGCCCCCAACAGATAACTTCTTTTTCAAAGTGAAAACATCTTTGAGAACCCTTAAAGCTACATCATTATACCTAGCATTATCCACTGTTATTGTAGACACTTTGTTCTCAATTCCCCAATCTGTAAAACACTTTTGAAGTGCATCAGCAACAATAACCCCACTGTGTGGGGGTGGGACATTACAAAAATTTAAGACTCTTTTTTGTAAATGCCAATCATGATCAACAAAATGACAGGTAACAACCATATATGAGATCTTTTGACTTGAAGTCCACATGTCCGTTGTTATGCTGACTTTATTCACACTTTTCAATATTGTTTTTAATTTCTTTTTCTCAATTTCATATGTGGATTCACAATCATTTCTTGCTATAGTACGACTTATCTTTTGCTAATAAGGAGTATTAGCTCTCATAAATTTATTAAACACAACATATTCCATCATGGAAAACGGATACTCGTGATAAAGTAAGCAGCTATATGTGGAAGACAACTAGACAAGTGCCTATAGAAGTGAGTTGTAGAACCTGATGAAGAAATAGACAATAGGTCTTTACAAAAGTTACATTCATCTTTCTTTACACCATTCTTAATCACTATTTTAAAATCATTCCAAACAGTAGAAGTTTTCTTCCTAGACTTCATCTGGTATGCATATTTTTGGGAATCCTTAGGGGCACTTGGGTTTTCTTCTCCACCAATAATACCATCAATTTCATGGTTCCCATAATTATTATCACACTCTATAAAGGTTGTGGCAATATCATCTCTTTGTGCAGGTTCTATGTCTTCCATGAGTAGACTTGCAGATGAGTATTCTATATTTGTAACATGTTCAGAAATTTCTAAAAAAAGATTTTTAGACAAGTAGTGGCAATATTAGACATAAAAGTGAAAACTGAATAACAAGTAATATGGTAAAAATCAAAGAATAAAAATTTAACAAAAAATGAATGATAAGTCAAAGGAATCACGCAAAAAGGTGCAAAACCAAAGGAACCATGCAAATATAAGCCACTAACAGAAAACTAAAGACTGAAAATTGCTGCATTCAATCTATCTAGGAGTATTTTTAAAGAGAATGTAAGCCATTAACATAAAACAAGAATTATTTTTACATACTAAATTACATATTATAAAACAGCAACAAAAAATAGCAACAAAAATAAACACAAAAATAACAACATTACTACTAGCACAACCAATAGTAGCAGATCTACACGATAGAGAAAACAAAAAGGGAATCAAGAAGAATCAACAAAAAAAATATAAAGAGTTGCTCAGATCCACACCATAGAGAACCAAAAGGGAATCGAGAAGAACTATACTACAACACATCGGGACAAAAAACGAAAATGAGAAATCGAGAAATAGAGAGAATAAAACTAACGAAAAAAAAGAAGGAAAAAAAGACAGAAAAGAGAAGGAGATGGACAATCACAATACCCGCAGGCCTGCAC
>QEOT01004547.1:100717-149244 GCA_003123785.1 Pterocarya stenoptera
ATATATATATATATATATATTGAAAACCCTACCGTTTGGCAAGTGTAGACAAGTTGCCATGGCTCAGTCCGTAGAGAGACTTATCAAAATAGTGTAAAATGAGGAGTATTTAAATCATTTTTTATTATATTAATAAGTAAAATTATTAAAATATCACATGTTTTAATTAAATGGAGAGTTTTTTTTTTTTTCATAGACAGAATGATTTAATTAATTACCATCCAAAGAAATTATATATGATCTATTGGTACCACTTATGATTGTTAGTTCATGTTTTAAGAATATTTTTCATTTTTTGCAACTGGGCACACGTGGAATGTGTCCTTACTAATGTGTGTATATATATATATATACATATGAAGATTCAAAAAAAAATATATATGATATATATATATGAATATTAAAAAAAAGGCGCCATATATGAAATGAAGATTCTAAAAAATATATATATTTAAGAGTATTAAACTATATATGGTATATCATACTATGATATTTATATAGTATACTATGAATCTATGATAGATCCACACCATATATGAATATTACTAATACTAATTATACTATTACTAATCCACACCATTACAGCCTATTTTATATATAATATACTATTACTATAATATACCATTAGTCTATTATTATATCTTATAGTATAATTACTAATACTATAGTATCATACTATTAGTATGTTAGTGATTTAATATATATATATATATTAAATCTCTTATCTCTTATATATACTTGATATATATATTAATATATATAAATATTAGTAATACACTAATAGTATTAGTATATAGTAATACTATTGGTATAGTACTATTACTATATGTTAGTGATAATATAGTATTATCAATAATACTATAGTGATATTAATACTATATATAGTTATAGTTATTAGTATAACTATATTAGTATAAGTTATACTGATTTATTATAACTATATAATATATTAGTATAAGTTATAGAGATTTAGTATAGGTATAAGTTATAACTATAGTCTATATTAGTATTAATATTAGTTATAGTGATTAGCATAACTATATATTAGTATTTGCTATAGTGATTTTAATTTACTATAACTATATAATAATATTAGTATAATCACTATACTAAAACTATTATACTAATACTATTTGCTCAAATTTCAACTAAAGAATGAATAATCATGTTGGGCGCATTGATAAATGAATACAGCCAATTGGGCCAAAACAAGTTGAATGTACTCTCTGTTAATGTCGTTCCCGAGACAGTAAGTTCAATGGTTTAAATATCTCCTTTCAAACTTATCGCTCTTGTAATCTATAATTTAAAAATATCTGTACATAGTTGTCACTTGGTTCATGTAAATCGTTGTATTATAGTTATAAGCATTATGCAGATCGTGTGTATAATATGTATTGTAATTTGTAAACAGGAAACAAATTCTAAAAATATAGATAAATTTCTGTCTGTTTATAATTAAAAATTTTGAAACATAATAAAATTGGTCAACTGGGCAACCCTTACTAGTATTAGCCTATATGAAAGAGTAAAACTAGAAAAATAAAAAAGAAGAATAAAATATTAAACATATGTTGTGCATGTGAATAAGTATTACCCAATTAAATCACAAGTTATAAAATTAAGCATAAATCATGNGTTGTGCATGTGAATAAGTATTACCCAATTAAATCACAAGTTATAAAATTAAGCATAAATCATGCTATCAACCAATTTAAGTCACAATTCGAATTTATATCTCTTAACCATTTATCAATCTAAAACTAATAATAATATCATGAAATAATTGAAATATATTGGTTCTAGATGTATAAAATATGCAATAATTCAGCTCAATCACTTGATACATTATTATTGTAGAGTAACAAAATATGTTACTTATACATAAAGTGAAAAAATATATTACTTATACAAAGTATAAAAAATAATACATATAACACATAAAATATATACAATAAAATAATGTGTAAGAATATATATATAAATATTAGAGTATTGTAACGAGCCCATAACGAATCGAATCGAGTTTATATGAATTTTGTTCACGAGCCTACATTGAGTTGAGTCAATATTACACGATTTTAGCTCATTTAATATTTGAACCAATATTAGTGATCGCGAACAACTCATTTATCAAATGAACCGAAACTGAGTCGAGTTTATACGAGTCGAGCTCAAAATATTCACGAGCAGCTTTGTTCATTTGCAACCCTAATCATATTATTCAAGAAAACGACAATGTCATCGCTCTGTCTCAAGTGGTCATAAAGTCCTAAGATCTCCTAGAAGTACATGTTCGCAATACAATATTTGGAATCAGATATGCACACAGTTGTACCGTAAAATAACTTCAAAATTGAACAAAGTACCTCATATTCACCCTATCAACAATGTCCAGTGCACCAAGCCCTCTTCTTCTCTCTATTGGCTCCAGCATAGCATACCTCAAGCCTTTATCCTCGAACTGCATCCACTCGAACGCTCTTTGGTACTTTTGCGCTACATCCAACATCATGTATATGGAGTTTTATTGAATGGGAACATCTAAGCTCAACATACTAAAAAATGGGACCTCAAGCTGTTTGACTATAGCTTTAAACTTGCCAAGCCTTTGGGGAAAAGCCTTCATATATCTCACAAGGTTGCAGGCTTTGGTAATTGAATTATCAACTTCTTTTAAACCCTCAACACCTATAAGGTTAATAATATGAGCACTACATCGAATCTGGATAAACTCGTTGTCACAAATTGTATCCTCTTTTACTATCATATTCCGATTGAACTAATCTATTGTAGTGTCATTGGCACTAGCATACAAAGTACTTTTGTAATCTCTCAATCATTTATATAGTTATTCATCTCCTTTTATAATGGATGAACCCTTATGATCTTCAATTTGCTTGAATCCAATAATCTACTTATGCAACGTCTACTCACTGTCAATGAAGTGAGCTGTGATACATATGTAGCTGAGATTATATATGGATGTCCATGTATCAGTTGTAAATGACACTCTCTGGGGCAGTGGTCATAAGCATCTCCTTCATCTCGGTCTTCTCTTTGGCATGCCTCTTCAAACAATCTCGCATTACCGTATACTGTGAAGGCATGGAAAATCGGGACTCAAGACACTGCACAAATCTACGGAAGCCTTTTCCGTCAATGGTGAGAAAAGGAATCGCATCCATAAGGATCATTTCTGCAAGCAAATCCCTTAACATCTTCTAACTGTATTGAGGGATTGACAGTTTCTTACTCTGTGTACCATCAATGGCTGTAAAAGTTTCATAACTAAGCTTCATCTGATCATTGACTACCAACCCCTTGTGTACCTTATACTAGTCAATCCGTACAATATGCTATTAACACAGAAGTGTCTTGCTTCAAAGGACAAGTACAAAATTGCCCACAGTAGTAGCATTTTACTTACGAGTTCTCACAATCACCAGGAGTTTTGGTAAAGTGTTCTCATATCCACGACCTTTTTTTATTAGGTCATGATGGTCGACCAACATCAATATCCAACTCTCCCTCATTAAGAATATCTCCATTTTCTATATCTATAAGTACTTGACTACTTGCACAAGAAGTAGCTACTCCAAATGTGGGTTTAGGGGTGGAAGTACCTATAGGTATAGAAATTGTAGCATCTCCTTGTGGACGATCGTCTTGAGTAGATGTAGCATCCATATCCATATCAACTGCGCTTAAAAAATAAAGAAACAGCGAATAAAGACATGCTACAAAAAGAAAAAAAAAGTTAAGTAGCAAACAAATTAGAAGCAAGCAAACAAGAAACTTAGAACCTCCAATTCAAAGAAAAACCTTAAAAATTTTCAAATCCTAAAAATCGAAATTTCACAATAGGGCAACAAATCAGGCAACCCTCAAACAACAAAATTGACGATATCATTAAATTAAATTTACAGTGAAATCACAACAACAATAATCGAAAATTTCCAAAATTCTGGAATCCTAAAAATTGAAATCAACACAAATCAAACAACAATTGCAAATCAAATTAGGAGGCCAAAATATACTTACGACGTTGCAATAGTTGAAGGGAAGTAGTCTACGGTGGGGCAAGGCTCGCAACACCATCACGGCAACGTCAAGAAGGTATGGCACGTCTAACAGGTAAAGAGAAATAGAAATGAGAGAAGACTCGTGAAAAGAGTGAGAGGGAGGGGGGTTCTGCATTTTAGACACATTATGTGCACAAAAAGACGTCGTTTCACTTGAACGATATGAAATGGAACGACGTCATTTAGTTAACTTAGTTTCAAACAATCAATGTAAAACGATGCTGTTTTACATCTATATTTTTTAGAAATCAAAGTTTAAAGTCGAAGTTTGGAGCCCATATGGACTCCAACTCTGACATAAAATTTCAGAGTCACTTTGATTCCGACTACTTCGAGTCCATCGGAGTTAGAGCTAGAGCTGACAGAGATTTTGCACAACCATAGAGCGGGTGGGGGAGGGGTTAAATATATTTTCAACTTATTATTCTTGGAGCCTGTGTTTGCATGAGCCCAAAGACGTCACACGATTAGCATAAATTTTCAACTATTATTTTCTTTTTGTTAAGCTAAACTTATTCACTACATATTATTGGAGATATAGATTAGATGATGCTCTTGTTGTATCATATTTTTAAAATAATAATTATTTTTTAGTAATAAAAAATGATTTGTTCAATTTTAGAATATGCAAATCTTGTGCACTCTCATTAAAAAAAATAGACAAATTTGAGATCCACATAAAACAATACAGGTGGGCTTCACTATTTTTTAAAGTGAGTGCGTAGAACTTACACACCTTCAAATTGTATCTAGCACTACTCATAGTAATAGAACCATCAACTGAAATCCCCCCCCCCCCCAAAATTGTAATAATTTTGTAATTGGTAGTTTGGGACTTTGTAGAGTAGAGAGTGCCTACTTACCATAGTAATTAAACGAAGGGATAAAATGCATAGGAAAATGATAGGTACAACGACAAAGTGTACCTATCAATTGTACTGAATTGTGTGTTTTTTAAGTATTTGTGTTTTTTATTTTTTAGTATTCTTTGTTTAAATACACAAAATATGCTTTTAAAAAAAACACAATGCACTTTTCGGTTCCGACTCTCTTCCCCAAACAGAACTGCTACTGACAACCGGCTAGGAAAACCCCCCACATAGCCGAGCCCACCTTTAAAAAAAAAAAAAAAAAAAATTATTTTTTTTCTACTTCTTTATGAGGCTCGTCTTTCCCTCCGACAACAATAAAACAAAAAAAAAATGTCATCGTTCCTTTTCTTCTTCTTCACTCTCTCTCCTTCACGCACTGCGTTGGTCTTTCTTCAGTGAGGTTTGGTGGTTACAGGCGACAGTGAAGCTCTCTGTCTCTCTCCTTCAAACAATGCTCTCTATCTCTAATCACTCTCTCTCTCCCTCTTAGTGCTCCATCGTCGCGAGCACCATCGTCCACCACAACTGTAACACCCCGTATTTTAGTGTATTTTAATAAATGATTAGTTTAATTAATTTAAAGATTGATTCTCTGGTTTTAGAATTTTGAGGGTTTTATTATATTATTTTATAATATTTTAAGTTGTGAAAATTATTTTTATTGGGCTTTCTTATTATTAATTATTTTTTTGGATTTAAATTGATTTTTAATTTAAATTGGTTTGTTTATGGGTTTTAAAATTTTTATTGTTTTATTAAAGCATTTCACTGCGTTTGATTAATTTTAATTAGTGTTCTTCAATTTAATTACTTTTTATTTTAAAGAATGTTATTGTTGGAGTTTAATATTTTACTTTAACTAGTTTTGAGTTTAAACTGATTTATTTAATTTACTGTTTTAAAAATAGTTATTTTGAGGATCAATTGTGACCCAAAAGTTGTGAGAATTGGACCTCATTTCTTTTCCTCTTCCTTTTCTTTTCTTTCTTTCTTCGTTTTCCTTCTGCTCATTCCCACTCGATCTCCCTCTCTCTCTCCCGTTTCTTTCTCTCTCCCCGTGCAACTGGCCACTTCCACCCTGCACCGCCGCCAGCCGTCTGTGACCCTCACCGCCAGAACCAGTCGACTCCTCAGCTGCCAGCGAGTCTATCCCTCCATTTTCAGGCTGGCTAACGCCGCCGCGAGCTGTGCGAAGTCGCGGGCTTCTCTTCACCCCACCGCCGCCGTCCAGCCACCATTTCTTCACCACTTCTTCACCAGCCCCTTTCCGTCCTAACCCCCCCAGTTTTGGCTCCGATCCGTCGTCGAAGCCACCTCTACAAGCTCATCTCTATTTCGGCCTTTTTGGCCTTCCACCACAGTTTCGGCCGCCACCCACGGCAAACAGTTACTTCCACTAGTTTCACCACCTCCCATAGGCCCTACCCTACCGTTCCCTAACTTTCGTTTGACCCCATTTGAATTTGGGTATACTGTACATTTTGGTCATAGTGTTTTTATACTGTGGAGTTGTTGTTTTGGCGCTTCCAGCTCCTCTATGATCCTCCTAAAATTACTTTATAGCGCTGTAAGTATTTCTCCAAAAACCTTTTAAGATTTAAGTATATTTTTGCACTAACCTATTTTATAAACTGTGATTTTGGTTATCTGGTTATACTGATAATTGTTGGTTGTTGGTAATTGGTGGATTTCATGGCATTGTGCACGCATGCGTGGGTGTGTGTTTTGAAAACTGTGTTTAATGTGATAAGGCTTTTCGGGTGCGTGTGTATCACCCCCAAGCCGAGATGGGGTATTATCTCGGTGGAGCTCCTCTAGACACTCGGGAGCGGAATATACTGAGTGTCGTCCCCTAGGGCTATTGCCCGGGACTTGGACGGGATGGTAACGTTCTCGATCCGACTCCGTGGCTCCTTGTGCTGGCGGGGTCAGAGGATACTTGGCTATGTACGCGGTGGGCTCGGAACTGGGCATCACTCGTTGTGTATCACTCACATGGTCGTTACCCGTGGGGTGACGAAGAGAGCCAGAATATGTGGATGATTCCTAGGGGAGACCATTGTGCAAACGGTTGAAATTGGAATTAATGGAATTATTCCTAGATTTTAGTTTTGTGCCAAATGGTGATTTTTGGCGTGCGTAAAAAAATTGTGATTTTTGAGAAATAGTGTTTTTCTCGAATTTTGTACTTTGGTCATCATGTGCATGTATAGCATTAGTTGTTTTAATATATTTATTATCTTGAAACATTTTGGGTTTTACTTACCTGCGGTATCATTTTTTGGTACCATAGATTTTGATGTTATTGATGCAGATGTCGAGCTTGAGGCTGTGGCTCCGCCAGATGAGTGATCTGGGATCACTCAGGTTTATGCCTTTTTAGTTTTGTATTATTTGGGATATTTGGTTTATGTTTTTAAACGTTTTGTATTTGGATACTTGTACTAAACAAATTCTGGTACTAGTTGACTTATTTATTATTATCCGCTGTGTATTTATTGTATACTGTTTATTTGTTGTATACACTTGGCACTCGTCGTTGGAATGCGTGACCCGTGTTGTCATCATCCTGACGTTACGATTTTCGTGTGTGTCTGTAGGTGGAAGTCGGGGTGTCACCTACCTCTGTCCGGCTCCTTCGCTCTCGATGAGTAGTGGAGTTTTGCCCCGAGTCACACATTGGCTCCTCTCGGTGAGTGGTGCCTCATTGTAATAAAAAAGAGGACAACGGCTTTTCTATGCTTACAAAAATGTGGGAAACAATAGCCCTGCCTTGAATACAGTTGCAATTTTAACCATTTTGTATACTGGGTATACGCCGGGAACTCGCAATATTATTGTCTCTCACCTTAGCTTCATCTAGTCAAGGGAAGTCTGTACGTATTGGAAGGGCTAACCTCTTTTCATATATAGATTGTCACATCTTTGATCAGATCATGAAAAAAGAAAAAAAAAAAAAAAAACTTGAAGATCTACATATATACATATAGATGACGTTCTTCTCCATCTACTTGAGGTCGAAATGAACATCTTCTACGATAAATGGTTGGAGGATGAAACACCTTGTTTGCATGAACCACCAAAGTTAATGAGAGGATCGAGGGTTGCATATATTGGAAGCATAGAATATGATCATGGCGAGGAATAGTACTGTTTTATTGTTGTTTTATACACATTTTCTACGTTTTCTGATGTGTGTGGGTGCCTGTGTCAATATCCATGAGAGAAAAGGAGAGAATGATAGAGAGAGAAACCTTAATATATAGATCTAGTTTGGAAAAATCCTAGTGAGAAGTAGGAGCTAGGCTAGGAGACGCCTTCGGCCTCCACCTTTCATCATCTTCTTAAACTCGTCAAAATTAACCATGCCATCCCATCCATATCAACCTTCCTAATCATCTCCTTGCAATCTTCCACCTCCTTCCCTTCCTTTAACCCCAAAGACGAAAGCACCAACCGCAACTCCTCTACTATAATTAAGCCGTCTCTATCTTTATCAAACACACCAAAAGCCTCCTTTAAATCCTCTTCTCCTTCTTTACTTTCTAAACCTGTAGCTGCCTCATCTCCCTCATTCTATCCCTCTTGACCAACGTGGTCACCACCTCGGGGAGAACCACGAGCTCGGAAGTACTCAAGCTAAGGTGATCGGGGCATGCAATATGAGAAGGGGGAGTGCTTGCCCGAGGGCAAGCATAGAGAAGCAAAGTGCTCGCACTTGGGCCTATGCTTGCCCTCGGGCGGGGCAAGCACCACCGAACAACATGCTTGCAAGCAAAGTGCTCATGCTATATCCTCGCCCCTAGTGAGTACAAAGGAAGGCAATGTGCTCACCCCCGAGTGAGTTCAAAGTCCATTAGGAGCTATGGTTGCTCAACCCTATGTTTGAGTTCTCTTTGTTCGTCATAGGGTTCGAGCGTTTACCCTCTGTCCGAGCATTCTTTGCTCGTTCGATTTGTGGACACTCTTTGTTTGTTTCTCTCGAAAATTGAGCATTATTGCTCGCATTCCAAGTTGTTGTTGGCCCCTTGGGCTTTGGGTAGTCTTTGTTTGTCTCCCCCAGGATCATAGTGCATCACCAAATTATCTTTCTATAGATTCAATATTGGACTAAAATACTCCTGCCATAGTTACTGACCAAACCAGAGTGCCCTTGTGGACCAAGTTATTTTGGTCCGATAGATTAGGGTACGCTTTAGATGCTTGAGAGCTCCCACATGATCTAACCAATTTGATTGGGAGTCAGATTCTTATGAAGATTGAGTATGCTTTATATGCTCGAGAGCCAAGCTCCCGCACGATCTGGACAATTTGCGCTATCAAAGTGCTCAAGACCTCTACGGTCGACAAGGGGAGGTCATGTGTTCACCACCCAAAGTGCTCACCACCTCGGTGGGAGAGCGAAAGGGCATCATCGGTGTTCTCCACTTCAACATGGAACGTACGACAGTGCCCACCCTCGCAAGTTGAAATGGTAGTTTCTAGCTAAAGTGCTCGCCCGCACTATGATAACAAAGGTAAGCAAAGTGCTCAAAACGTCGACTAACTTAGCGACAAGACTAAAAGGCTATGCGTAAGAAAGGGGCTACTCGGATGACAAAACAAAAGGCTAAACAATAAAGAAGGGGTCTGGCACGAGGGGTACTAGTGCAATACAATAGAATGTCACTCATTTACCGCAAATTGTAACTACTAACATAATCATCACGAATGATATTTTAGCCTGTATAACTACAAGAAAACACGAAACCTGAAAGTAAAATGATAGGTCCCAAACTCAGAGTATATAAATGCTAAGATAATTGTTCTCTTCGGGTGAGAAGCGTACCACATGTTTGAATGATAAAACTTGAATGATAATCCATTAATGAAACGATGGTTGCTTAAATAAGCAAAGCCAAACAATACAAACCGAAATATAAGGAAACTGCAACTGACAAATAAAACTTAACAAATGTAAAATAGAATGCAAATAACAGAGCCAACAAACAGAGCATAATTAGCGAAAGCTAAATAACGTAAAACTCGCAACACTTCATTCCTCTTCTGCACGTGGAGCTACGACCCAGTCCTGCATGCATTCACGTCCCTTGAGCCATGACTCAGTCCTGCATGTATTCACGTAACAGCATGCACTACTCACGTAACAGAGTATTACTTCACGTAACAGAATACTTAGGATTCGGTTGACGCCCCCTCTCAGATCGTCGTGGCTTAACAATCCCTCCCCCATCAAGCGAAACCTTGTCCCCAAGGTTCACATGCAGAAATTGCTCAACCAATGATTGAGTTGGTTTCCATGTGGCTTCTTCCGCAGGTAAACGCTTCCACTAAACCAAGCTTTCTTCTTCAAACTTGTTGCCGTGTTTGACCCAGCGAGTGTTCAAAATATGTTGAGGTTCCAGTAAGATGACACCTTCATCGGTCACTGCTGGCAGTTCTAGAGAAGGCACCACCCGATCTCCCACGAATTTTTTGAGCAGTGAGACATGGAAGATTGGATGAATTCTTGCTCCTTCTGGCAGCTGAAGCTTGTAAGCAACCGTTCCAATTTTCTGTACGATTGGGTAGGGCCCGTAAAAGCAACTCGCAAGCTTATGATGGACACGTTTGAAAACCGATACGGATGTAACCTGAGAAACACTAGTTCACCCACTTCGAAAGTCACATCCCTTCTGCTTTTATCCACCGTCTGCTTCATACGATTAATGGAAGATGCCAAATTTGCTTTAAGTTGGTTCAGCAACTCATCTCTGGCTGCGAGACTCTAATCTACCTCATGTACAGAAGATTCACCGTTACGGTAGTTGTGAAGGGAAGGTGGCAAACGACCATACAACGCCTGAAATGGAGTCATGCCTGTAGACGCATGGAGCGTCGTATTATACCACAGCTCAGCCCACGGAATATAAGTGCTCCACTTGTGCGGCAATTGATGAACAAAGCAGCGAAGATATTGTTCAACACATCGATTGACAACTTCCGTCTGCCCGTCGGTTTGCGGATGCTAGGTGAAGCTAAGTTTCAATTGAGTACCGGACATTAAAAAGAATTCCTGCCAAAATCGACTAATAAAAATTAGATCCCGATCACTAATTATTGATTTCGGAAGACCATGTAATTTGATAACTCCTTCCACAAATTTCTCAGCCACACTTTTAGCCGTAAACGGATGGGATAAAGTTAAGAAATGTGCAAATTTGCTTAACCTGTCAACAACGACTAAGATAGTATCCTTGTCGTGGGAGGTTGGCAATCCTTCGACGAAGTCGAGTGTAATATCATCCCAAACTTGATAGGAAATGGGTAACGGGTGCAGTAATCTAGCCGGGGACAGTGTCTCGGATTTCATTTTTTGACATACCTCACAGTGCTTGACATACTCTTGGATTGATTGGTGCATTTTAGGCCAATAAAATTGCTGAGCTAGTCGTTTGAACGTCCGTAGAACGCCTGAGTGACCCCCAATTTTGGTGTCGTGTGCTTCATGCATTATCTTAGTGCGCAGCGTCACACAGGAAGGAATAACCACCCTTCCTTTAAAAAACCAAAGTCCTTGGTGCTGAGAATACGGACCTTCGGTTTGAACCTTTGCCACCCGTTCGACCGACTGAATATAATAATCCCCTTCATAAGCAGCTTTAATCTCGTCTCACAGAGTAATAACGGCTGTGTGCAAATGATGCAATACTGGACTATTGGGCTAGCGTGAAAGGGCATCTGCTACGGTGTTCTCACGGCCTGGACGATAAACAATTTCGTAGTCATAGCCCATTAACTTGGCTATCCACTTTTGCTGCTCCGGTGTTGATATACGTTGATCCAAAAAATACTTCAAGCTGCATTGGTCGATTTGAACAAAGAATTTCCTCCCCAATAAATAAGGTCTCCACATGCATATGGATTTTACAATGGCAAGCATCTCCTTGGCGTAGGTGGACCATGATTTTTTTGTAGTTCCAAGTGCACGACTCATATATGCAATGGGCTTGCCCTGCTAAGTCAGAACTGCGCCAATCCCATCTCCAGAGGCATCGGTCTGAATGGTGAAAGATTCATTGAAGTTAGGCATAGCCAAAATGGGGGTGGTGGACATTGCTCGCTTAAGAGCAGAAAAAGCTGTATCGGCCTCTTCATGCCAGCCGAACTTCCCTTTCTTGAGTAGGTTGGTGAGTGGTCGAGCGATAATACCGTAATTATGAACAAACTTCCGGTAGTAACCTGTCAAGCCTAAGAACCCACGTAAGTCAGAAATATTAGCAGGTTGAGGCCATGCGAGCATGGCTGCAATTTTTTTCTCATCAACCTTTACTCCTTGCGGCGTGATGATATGCCCCAAATACTCTAATTCTTGCTAGCCGAACACACACTTGCTTGCCTTAACAAAAAACATATGCTATCTCAAAATTTCTAGAGTTTGTGCAACATGTGCCACATGCTTCTCCCAAGTGGAGCTATATATGAGGATGTCATAAAAAAAGACCAAAATGAACTTTCGAAGATGATTTCGAAATATTGAATTCATGATAGCCTGAAATGTGGAGGGTGCATTACATAGGCCAAAAGGCATTACGAGGTATTCGTAATGACCATTATGAGTACGAAAAGCAGTCTTAGGAATATCAGGAGGATTTACCCTTACTTGATGGTATCCGGCTCGCAAGTCTAGCTTCGTAAAATATGCGGCGCCGTGTAATTCATCTAACATGTCGTCCACCGTTGGAATGGGGAAACGATCTTTGACGGTGACGACGTTATTAAGCGCACGGTAGTCTGTGCAAAATCGCCAGCTCCCATCTTTTTTCTTTACAAGTAGTCCCGGAGAGGAAAATGGGCTGGTGCTAGCGCGAATATGTCCTGAATCTAGCATCTTCTGCACCTGCTTCTCGATTTCTTCTTTCTAAAAGTGGGCGTATCTGTAAGGGCGTACATTAACAGGTTCGGTGCCCTCTTTTAATGTAATGCTGTGGTCGATCTCACGCATAGGTGGAACACATGAGGGGTCTTGAAATAAGTCGTTGTACTTCTGTATTACCCGCTGCATGTCAGGATGATTAATAACATGAACCGCACCCTGTAAGTAGTCCTCTGTAGCCGAAGAAAAACATACGGCAAATAATGTTTGGCCTTGTTGACAAGCTTTGGACAGTTCCTTTAACGTAGCCTCCTGAATGGATTGCTCGTCCAGTCCCTGCAGCCGTCGGGCTTGGTTATTCCAGATGAAGTCCATGGTGAGTTGCTTCCAATTGCAGACCACGGAACCCAACATTTCCAACCATTGTATGCCCAGTACTAAGTCAAGACCTAATAAGGGCAGAGTAAAAAGGGTAAGATCAAACTTAGTGCCTTGTAAATTTATGGATACCTTGTCAAATCTTTCTTGACATTTTAGCCGTTCGCCGTTAGCAACTCGAACGATGAACGGGTCCGTTGGTACTACTGGTAGATGCAGCGTATTTGCCAAACGAGCACTGATGAAATTGTGTGTGGACCCGCTGTCGATCAACACCATTACGTCGTGAGGACCCATAGTTGCTGTCATACGCATCGTTCTTGGGCCAGTCCATCCAGTCAACGCATGCAAGGTGATTTCTGGCTCCAGTTCGGGTTCGTGCACCTCTCCCGTAACGTCTCCTTGATCGATTACTCCTGTTTGCTGATCAGTGACATCCTCACAGATCACATCACCTGCATAACCATCCAAAAATAATAGCTGCGGCTTTTGGCATCTATGCCCAGCCGTAAATCGTTCGTTGTAGTTAAAGCAAAGGCCTTGCGCTCGTTTCCTCTGCATCTCCTCCCAGGATAGACGCTGGACTGGAACAGCTGGGGTAGCTGGACCCACACGAGTGGGTTCGGGAAGAGCTAGAGGAACTCTTGGAGGTGGTGGTCGCATGAATCGCCGCTGTCGTGCGAGCTGCTCGTCTTTCATCCGAGCTAAATCAGTGGCCTCCTTGAGGGATTTTGGCTTAAACATCCGAATGCCATCAGAAATTTCAGTTTTTAAGCCACCCATAAACGTACCCACCAATGCCTTCTGTGTCCATCCACGAACTTTGTTTCCGAGCTTCTCGAATTCACGTTGGTAATCCCGCAATGTCCCAAATTGTCTGATTTTTGAGAGAGCTTCATCAAAGTCTTCACAGTCCGATGGCCCGAAGCGAGCCCATAATTCCTCTTGGAACCTCTCCCATGAAATCACACATCCCTCTTCTTGTAACGTCCGACGAAGCCATTGCCACCACTGATTTGCTTCCCCTTCCAAGTGGTAAGCAGCTATGGAAACCTTTTGGTTTTCAGTCGTGCCTTGGTATTCAAAGAATTGTTCGACACGGTTAAACCACTCGGTTGGATCATCCCCTGAAAATCGAGGGAATTCCAACTTTACTGATTTGGATGATACAACCAACCGTCCTCCATCGTTGCCTTCTCTGTGATGGTTGCCGTGGTTGGGGTTCTCCGGATTTGCAATCAACACATTTGATATTCGATTGAGAGCTTCCTCCATTCGCTGTAGTCCTTCCTAAACTGCACCGAGTCCAGATTCTAGATGCTCAATTCGCTCTTTGTTAGTTCCCATTAGTAACCTTGCTCTGGTACCAATGATAGGTCCCAAACTCAAAGTATATAAATGCTAAGATAATTGTTCTCTTCGGGTGAGAAGCGTACCACATGTTTGAATGATAAAACTTGAATGATAATCCATTAATGAAACGATGGCTACTTAAATAAGCAAAGCCAAACAATACAAACCGAAATATAAGGAAACTGCAACTGACAAATAAAACTTAACAAATGTAAAACAGAATGCAAATAACAGAGCCAACAAACAGAGCATAATTAGCGAAAGCTAAATAACGTAAAACTCGCAACACTTCATTCCTCTTCTGCACGTGGAGCTACGACCCAGTCCTGCATGCATTCACGTCCCTTGAGCCATGACTCAGTCCTACATGTATTCACGTAACAGCATGCACTACTCACGTAACAGAGTATTACTTCACGTAACAGAATACTTAGGATTCGGTCGACGCCCCCTCTCAGATCGTCGTGGCTTAACATAAAATGACACTTTTATCATAAGTATAGAAACTGGAATACTTCCAAGCCCATGTTAAATTGGACAAAGTTTAATTTACAAGTGAAGAGACATTTTCATAGGTGAGCATAAATTAAAATCGAGCTCAAATGTGCATATGCTACATTGGATTCCTCTGAAGCTTAGAGAGATGAGTCAAGTTTTCTTAAGAGTAATGTTATATATAGTTATAGAATATGCAAATGCCGCACAATTATTTTGAAAAATCATACAGTCATGTGCCTTTGAAAGTTGTCATGTAACCAAAGTCAACAAACAGGTTCAAAGATTAATGAGGAATTGCGCGTGACATGCAACTTCATCAGCTAGAATGTTGATTAATGGAGGAGCCAAAGTTTTAGATTAATTCTTAAATCCGATTTGAGTCATATTAATTTAGATTGCATTTTTATCAGAGAATTCAATCAACTTTTAGGCAGCTAATACTAATAAAAGATGAATTCATATTTAGATCCAAATCCAAGACTTAGGCTTCGTTTGTTTTGAAAATGAGATGAGATGATATGAGTTAAGATTAAAGTTAAAAAATTAAATAAAGTATTGTTAGAATATATTTTTTAATATTATTTTTGTTTTTAGATTTGAAAAAGTTGAATTATTTATTTTATTTTGTACTAGAATTTGAGAAAGTTATAATGATTAAATTGAGATGAGATATTTTTTGAAAACAAATTAGGCCTTCGTACAAATACAATATAAATAATAAAACTTATTTCTTTTCATTAATTTAAAATTTTGGAACAAATCGTAATTTTATGTAAGATTTTATATAATATTAATATAGAGATCTTGAGTTCATGACTATCTTTCATTCTATTAATTAAATATTTCTAAAATACATATAATAAATTAAATTTTTAGAATAAGATGATTTGAACTACGATTAAAGCCACCACCAACAATTGCAACTACAACATCAACCTTACTTCCAGGAGGCCACCAGCTTGGAAAAGGCTGTGAATAGGGGTGTTTATCGGTCGGTCCGGTCCGAAAAACACGTGGACTAGTCGGTTTTTTGGGTCCGGACCGGACCAAAAAAAAAAAAATTATATATATAATTAATTATATAATTTTCATCTAACCTAATCCTATCACTAACTAATATATAATTATATCATATTATAATTAAGTATAGACTATAGTTATACAGTTATACTTATACTATTATTACTAATATATAACTATACTATATTACTAATAGTCTAATACTTTATACTAATATTATTATATAGTTATACTAATCATGATTCATAATAACTAATCACTATAAGTTTATAACTATATATATTTAGTATCAATATATTAATATATTCTTTAATGTATTATTAATACTATTAAGTATTAAGAATTATAGTATAAATTATAATATATGTATAATTTATAAATTTATAATAGTATGTATAATTAAATATTTTATGCTTATTTATAATAGTATGTTAAGTAATATCTTTCTCAATTATGGATGTAATATGTATGGATAATTAAATATTTATACTTATTGCTTCATATATAAAATGTTAAAAGTTGTATATGGCTCATTATGCATTAACATACTTTAAGTTAGTAATAAAGTACTAATTAACATCATCAATAATGTAATTTTCATTTAATTTATTATCATTGACCATATAAATGTTTTGTTTTAAAGTTTAAAATATTATTTTTTAATTTTGAAACTTGAAAAAGTTAAATTGGGATTTGAAAAAGTTGTATTGGAATTTGAAAAAGTTGAATTGTTTATTATATTTTATATGGAGATTTGAAAAAGTTGTAATGATGAGATAAGATGAGATGAGAATTTTGTGTGAGATGTGTTTTCCAAACCTATCCTTAGACTTCGTTTGTTTCGGAAATGAGATGAGATGATATAAGTTGAGATTAAAGTTAAAAAATTAAATAAAGTATTGTTAGAATATATTTTTAATATTATTTTTGTTTTTAGATTTGAAAAAGTTGAATTATTTATTTTATTTTATATTAGTATTTGAGAAAGTTGTAATGATAAAATTGAGATGAGATGTTTTTTGAAAACAAAAGAGGCCTTAGTACAAATATAATATAAATAATAAAACTTATTTCTTTTCATTAATTTAAAATTTTGGAACAAATCGTAATTTTATGTATGATTTTATATAATATTAATATAGAGATCTTGAGTTCATGACTATCTTTCATTCTATTAATTAAATATTTCTAAAATACATATAATAAATTAAATTTTTAGAATAAGATGATTTGAACTACGATTAAAGCCACCACCAGCAACTACAACTACAACATCAACCTTACTTCCAGGAGGCCACCAGCTTGGAAAAGGCTGTCAATAAGGGTGTTTATCGGTTGGTCTGGTCCGAAAAACACGTGGACTAGTCGGTTTTTTGGGTCCGGACCGGACCGAACAAAAAAAATATATATATATAATTAATTATATAATTTTCATCTAACCTAATCTTATTACTAACTAATATATAATTAGACCATATTATAATTAAGTATAGACTATAGTTATACAGTTATACTTATACTATTATTACTAATATATAGCTATACTATATCACTAATAGTCTAATACTTTATACTAATACTATGATATAGTTATACTAATCATGATTCATAATAACTAATCACTATAAGTCTATAACTATATATATTTAGTATCAATATATTAATATATTCTTTAATGTATTATTAATACTATTAAGTATTAAGAATTATAGTATAAATTATAATATATGTATAATTTATAAATTTATAATAGTATGTATAATTAAATATTTTATGCTTATTTATAATAATATGTTAAGTATATATATTTCTCAATTATGGATGTAATATGTATGGATAATTAAATTATTTATACTTATTGCTTCATATATAAAATGTTAAAAGTTGTATATGGCTCATTATGCATTAACATACTTTAAGTTAGTAATAAAGTAATAATTAACATCATCAATAATGTAATTTTCATTTAATTTATTATCATTGACCATATAAAATATTTTTTTATTGAGTTTGCTACATAATCTATATTAATAAGTCAATTAGTTTAATTTAGTATTATAAATAATTTTTTTTTTATTAATTGATGTGAAAAAAAAAAAAATCGGACCGAATGGATCAGACCAGACCGAGGACTACCGATCCGGTCCGATTCCTATAAGAGTTTGATTCGGTCCGGTCCGTTTGCACCCCTGTCTGTGAAGGACGACCCAACTTTGGTCCGAGCCGCCGTAGCCATCACACTCTCATATCTAGACTTCGCTCTCTTAGAACTTTCCCTTCCTCCTATTCCATCACTTGTCTCACCTTCTTTTCCACCTCCTCTGCACTCACAATTAACACTTCTTCTTTATCGGAATTATATGTCGCCATATTAATGGGTATTGCCAACTTCATTTCCTCCACCAAAACCACAGCATTCAAATGCTGCTCGGCATACAATGGCCACGCCACCATTGGCACCCCATAGCTCACTGCTTCTAGCACCGAGTTCCACCTACAGTGCGTCACGAACCCACCTACCGATTCGTGTCTCAAAATCGTATTCTGCGGAGCCCAAGACTTCACTACAAGAGCCCTTTCTTTCGTCCTTTCCAGAAAACCTTTTGGCAATAGGACCTCCCAGTCTGGTTCAGTAATTGAACCCTGATCAGGACTCTTGACTACCCACAAGAATCTCCGATTGCTCATCTCCAACCCAAAAGCCATCCTTTCAAGTTGTGCTTCAGCAAATTTCCCTCTACTACCAAAGCAAAGGAACACAACGCTTCTTATCGGCTGTCCATCTAACCATGCCAAGCATTCGGATGATGCATCGTAGGAGGTCCCAGCTCGATCTTTGGCATCCGTGATCAATGGCCCAATACAGTATAGCGGCGGCGGAACTACGCCCTTTGGAAAACAAGCACCATCGTCGATGGCTTTGATTGCATGCGGCTCAAGTGAATCAAAGGTGTTTACTATGATCCCTTTCAACTTGGGTAGGCGAGAGCCAAGATCAAGTAATGGTAACCGCGGTCCTCCCTGTGGAGCATAGGTTGAGGCATCTGTGAGGCTTTGATGGGTGGTAATCCAGGAATGTCCAGGAGGGTTTCATTGAGTTCCTTGAAGCTTTTGGAGGTTTGGTTGTGGATGGTGGGCAAGTGGAGAAAGAAACTAAGAGCAGAGGCACAAGAGGTGAAGTAGAAGTAAATTGGGATGTGAATCAGGTCGTAATCAGAGAAGGGGTTCAAAGAGGTTATGAAAGCAAGGACGGAAGAGGAGAGAGATATGGTGCGGAGGGCATCGAGGACGTGAGGAATGTTGAGGCGGATGGACTGGAATGCCGAGGCTGCTCTTTGTTGGGTTTCGTGGAGGTCTTGGTTGGGTGGTGGTGGTGGTGGTGGTGGTGGTGGGGGAGAGTGGATTGAGGGGAGGGAGAAGAAGGAGATAGGAAGATTTGTGTTGGAGATGAGGTTGATGTAGGAGGAAGTGGTGGATGTTTTTGAAGGTGTGGATGCAACTAGGATTGTTATGGAGAAGTCTGGGTGATGTTGTATGATTAGTTTCCCCAGTTCTACCATGGAGACCATGTGGTGGAAGCCAAGAGCAGGATACAACACTATGGTTTCCTTCATTTTTCTATAAGAGAGAGAGAGAGAGAGAGAGAGAGAGACCAAGAGAGAGGCATCGATTTCTAAAGAAGTAGAGAGGTATCAAAGGGCATTTGTTCATATTATGACACTTACAAACTTATAGAATTGTCAGGGCGAGCACCACGGAACAGTATGCTTGCAAGCTAAGTGCTCGTGCAATATGCTTGCCCTGAGTGAGTACAAAGGAAGGCAATGTGCTTGCCCACAAGTAAGTACAAAGTCCATTAGGAGCTATGGTTGCTCACCCGTGTTTGAGCTCTCTTTGTTCGTCACAGGTTTCTAGCGTTTCCCGTGTCCGAGCATTCTTTGCTTGTCCGAGCATTCTTTGCTTGTCCGAGATGTGGACACTCTGTTTGTTTCTCCAGAAAATTGAGCATTGTTGCTCACATTTCGAGTTGTTCCTGGCCCTTTGGGCTTCAGGTATGCTTTACATGCTCGATAGCCAAGCTTCCGCACGATCTGAACAATTTGTGCTATCAAAGTGCTCAAGACCTCTACAGGCGACAAGTGGAGGTCATATGCTCGCCACCCAAAGTGCTCACCACCTCGATGGGAGAGCAAAGGGGCATCGTCGGTGTTCGCCACCTCAACAAGGAATGTACGGCAGTGCCGACCCTCGGAAGTTGAAATGGTAGTTGCGAGCTAAAGTGCTCACCCCGACCATGATAACAAAGATAAGCAAAGTGCTCAAAACGCCGAAGGACTTATCAACAAGACAAAAGGCTACACGTAAGAAAGGGCCTAATCGGATGACAAGACAAAAGGCTAAACGATAAAGAAGGGGTCTAACACAAGGGGTACTAGTGCTATACAATAGAATATCACTTATTTACTGCAAATCGAAACTACTAACATAATCAACACGAATGATATTTTAGCCTTTATCATAAGTATAGAAACTGAATACTTCCAAGCCCATGTTAAATTGGACAAAGTTTAATTTACAAGTGAAAAGAAATGTTCATAGGCGAGTTTAAATTAAAATCGAGCTCAGATGTGAATATGCTACATTGGATTCCTCTAAAGTAGAAAGATGAGTCAAGTTTTCTTTTAGAGTAATACTACATATAGTTGTGGAGTATGCAAGTGCCGCACAATCATTTTGAAAAATCACAATCACGTGCCTTTGAAAGTTGTCATGTAACCAAAGTCAACAGACAGGTTCAAAGAGTCATGAGGAATTGTGCGTGGCATGCAACTTCATCAGCTAGAATGTTGATTAATGGAGGAGCCAAAGTTCTGGATTAATCTTAAATCGGATTTGAGTCATAATTTAGATTTCATTTTTATAAGAGAATTCAATCAACTTTTAGGCAGCTAATACTAATAAAAGATGAATTCATATTTAGATACAAGTCCAAGACTTCGTATAAATAATAAAATTATCTCTTTTCATTAGTTTAAAATTTTGAGATAAATGATAATTTAGCTAATGAAATATTTTTAAAATACATATAATAAATTAGGAAAATGAGAGCATTACAATCCTCCTACTACTCATTTACTTCTTCTTCTTTTTTAATTTTTTAATTTTACTTAATGGTTAAGGAAGTGAATTATTAGTAAAATTATATATTTTTTTAATTTTTTCTTAATGATTAAAGATGTTAAAAAAATACTAAAATATAAATGATAAAAAAAATAAGTACACTATAAATAATGAATGGGTAGTAACCTATCACTAACCAATAAATTAAGGCCCCATTTGTTTACATAAAACCACTATCTCATCTCATCTCATCTTATCTCAACCATTACAACTTTTTCAAATTCTCATATAAAAATATAATAAACAATTCAATTTTTTCAAATTCCAACATAAAAATAATACTAAAATATATATTCTATCAATATTTTATTTAACTACTATTCAAAACATCTCATCTCATCTCATCTGAACTGTGCATCCAAGCGGGGCACCACGGGCAACTACAACATCAACCTTACTTCCAGGAAGCCACCAGCTTGGAAAAGGCTGTGAAGGACGACCCACCTTTGGTCCGAGCCGCCGTAGCCATCACTCTCATATCTAGACTTCGCTCTCTTAAAACTTTCCCTTCCTCCAATTCCATCACTTGTCTCACCTTCTTTTCCACTTCCTCTGCACTTACCATTAACACTTCTCCTTTATCTCCTTCCTGGGAATTATATGTCGCCATATTAATGGGTATTGCCAACTTCATTTCCTCCACCAAAACCACAGCATTCAAATGCTGCTCAGCGTACAATGGCCACGCCACCATTGGCACGCCATAGCTCACTGCTTCTAGCACCGAGTTCCACCCACAGTGCGTCACGAACCCGCCTACCGATTCGTGTCTCAAAATCGCATTCTGTGGAGCCCAAGACTTCACTACAAGAGCCCTTTCTTTCGTCCTTTCCAGAAACCCTTTTGGCAATAGGACCTCCAAGTCTGGTTCAGTAATTGAACCCTGATCAGGACTCTTGACTACCCACAAGAATCTCTGATTGCTCATCTCCAATCCAAAAGCCATCCTTTCAAGTTGTGCTTCAGAAAATTTCCCTCTACTACCAAAGCACAGGAACACAACGCTTCTTATCGGCTGTCCATCTAACCATGCCAAGCATTCGGATGATGCATCGTAGGAGGTCCCAGCTCGATCTTTGGCATCCGTGATCAATGGCCCAATACAGTATAGCGGCGGCGGAACTACGCCCTTTGGAAAACAAGCACCATCGGCGATGGCTTTGATTGCACGCGGCTCAAGTGAATCAAATGTGTTTACTATGATCCCTTTCAACTTGGGTAGGCGAGAGCCAAGATCAAGGAAGTAATGGTAACCGGGGTCCTCCCTGTGGAGCATAGGTTGAGGCATCTGTGAGGCTTTGATGGGTGGTAATCCAGGAATGTCCAGGAGGGTTTCATTGAGTTCCTTGAAGCTTTTGGAGGTTTGGTTGTGGATGGTGGGCAAGTGGAGAAAGAAACTAAGAGCAGAGGCACAAGAGGTGAAGTAGAAGTAAATTGGGATGTGAATCAGGTCGTAATCAGAGAAGGGGTTCAAAGAGGTTATGAAAGCAAGGACGGGAGAGGAGAGAGATATGGTGCGGAGGGCATCGAGGACGTGAGGAACGTTGAGGCGGATGGACTGGAATGCCGAGGCTACTCTTTGTTGGGTTTCATGCAGGTCTTGGTTGGGTGTTGGTGGTGGGGGAGGGTGGATTGAGGGGAGGGAGAAGAAGGAGATAGGAAGATTTGTGTTGGAGATGAGGTTGATGTAGGAGGAAGTGGTGGATGTTTCTGAAGGTGTGGATGCAACTAGGATTGTTATGGAGAAGTCTGGGTGATGTTGTATGATTAGCTTCCCCAGTTCTACCATGGAGACCATGTGGTGGAAGCCCGGAGCAGGATACAACACTATGGTTTCATTCATTTTTCTGTATCAGAGAGAGAGAGAGAGAGAGAGAGAGAGAGACCAAGAGAGAGGTATAGATTTCTAAAGAAGTAGAGAGGTATCAAAGGGCATTTGTTAACATATTATGACACTTAAAAACTTAAAAGAATTGTCAGGGTTAGATGTTTCATCTAATTCATTTTATCTTATTATTACAATTTTTTTAAATTCATACATAAGATATAATAAACAATTAAAAATTTTTAAATCTCAAAATAATAATGATATTAAAAAATAATATTTTAATAATATTTTATTCAATTTTCAACTTTTATTTCAATTCATCTCACTAGATGTCATCTAGTGATCGAAATGGCACCTTAGTTAGTGTAGTTAATTAGTAATTTATTCACACATAGACACGCATCAAAATGGCAAGGGGCGAGATTGATGATCGAAGAAAAGGCATCGTCGTCGTATAAGAAGAATTGATGTGTTTTCATTATGGGACAAATAAAACCATTTTTATGTATTGTTTTTCGTACATGGTTCATAAAATCACCCGAATGCATAATTGCTTCTACTTACTTGCATTTGGGATAAACAAAAATTGGCTTTGAGGACCTTTGACCCAATCAAAAGCACCCAATCCCAGCCAGAAACCGAGATTGAACATGAGTATCTTGCTCTTAGCTGATTATGAATAGATGGCTAATAACTGACTCTAGCTATCTATTTAGGGTAAAAAATAAACATGGCCATAAGAAGTCATAATGCATAGTCTTTAACTTATTTTTAAATGCTATAAAATTTACGAATCCATTGATTATAAAATAAAAAATGCACAAGGTGAAGCTTGATACATTATTCTTCACTTCACAAGTCTTAACTCGATGACATATATTATTTAATTTTTTGTTTGATAAGAACACAATTTGAGACTTAAAAGAGTAGATGATGTGACTTCATAAGAACAAAACTCTGTACTCTGGTTATATATTGTATAGATGTTATCAAAGTTTGTTTTAGTTATTCTTTGAATGATCATGTCATGTGCTATCGTTTCCTTGCTTTTCTAGGTTTCAGCTCTACTAATTCATCATTTCTTGCAATAATCCAAAAGAAGCAGGCAAAAGGATGAAAAATAAGTACACAATAGTGAGTAACCAAGATCTAGTAACATTTGCCACTTCAAAATTTGTGGGTCAAGCATAATCACTTGCTTGTCTACAAAAAGGAATTGAGTTAAGAAAAACTTCTCCATCCATTTTCATTCCCATGACCCTACGCCACCACTCACCGGACCCTCTACTAACAAATTCTCGCTGAAGAAATTTATGAGCATGCGGTCTGATTCATCCAAAATAAATCCTATCCTACGATGAGGTATAATTTTTAAGTATAAGACCTACACTAAATGAATGGAACATAATCCCCAATACAGAAAGAACACTAGCCCAATTAGTCTTCCTTCCACTTGTTGACATACCTGAGGAAAGATTTAGCAGGATTTTGCCTAGGCGGAGCTCGTACACGAGTAGATCTTCGAAGCACAGCCTCCTCCAATGCAATCTTGTGAGCCATGTCCTTTGATCTCTTTTGGAGCTCCGCACTATAAAAAAAAATAGTGGCATCATTTCAACAATCAGAGCATCAAGGGATAAGTCTTGGAAGTATAACAGTGTAACATCGAGACCCAAATTTCATAGGCTTTATAACTTTGGACCATGGGTACAATTTTGTTAGGCTGGAAGGAAGATTATTTTATTGGGTCCATTAGCCCATACGTATTATTTGAGGATCTAATATTGAGGAGATATGATTGGATATGAAATTACGGACCTAGATTCAAAATGGAGTATGTTCGGTCCATTAGTACATATATGGATGGATAAGCCCAAGTATTTTCTAGCCAAAGCCCATTTGATTTTTGGCTGTGAAATTCATAACAATTGGAAAGCAGCCCCATTTATGACTCCTAAAGAATAGCAACATATTTACCCGAGAACTCCTGGGCATTAGGATTCTTAGAAACCATTTTCAAAACAAACTAAGTTAATTCGTACAGCCCTATTATTAGGTTTTTCAGGTCTCATTAAAATGACTAGGAAAAACAGAGGTTGCTCTGAGCCTAGAAAGTTTTTATAGCAATCCCATGTGACGTTCTTCAAGAAGACCAATCCCTAACCCTAGATAACTGCTGCAATTTCAGGAGATTGAAAAAAATAACCAGCCTCACCCTATCAAGTCCAACCCTTTTCCAGTGTGATTATTGACGTGTTTGCGAGCAATAAAAGAAAAGAGGTAAGTAACATGATCGTACCCTTACATGTATGGTAAACAATAACTTTTTTAAAGTACTATATATGTATGATCTTTTATTGAAAGCTCATTTTTACATACCTAGGTATGAAATGATAAAAGTGGGTTTCAATGTCATTTATTATATGTTTTACATGCATCGTGATATGTTTACATTTATGATTACGACAAGCTATGTCATTATGTGTTCTACATGCATCACGATAAGAAAGATAAAAGACAAGTTATGAAAGAAGCTTTAGGCCCCGTTTGTTTCACAAATGGTCTTAGCCCATCTCATCTCATCCCATCTCAACATCCAAACACCATTCAAACGTAAACACAAACACTTTTCAATTTCAAATTTTTAACTTTCTCATTTAATCATTACCTAATTATTATAAAATTTTCAAACTTCCAAACAAAACATAAAAAACAATTCAACTTTTTCAAATCTCAAAACAAAAATTATATTAAAAAATTATATTCTAACAATGTTAACTTCATAATATTTTTATTCAACTTTTTCTCTCTCATTTCCTAAAATCTCATAAAACATCTTAACTCAAACCATTTCACTACTATTCACAAACTATTTCACTACTATTCACATATTTTTTATCTCATCCCATCTAATCTGTGTAACCAAACGAGGCCTTAGGAATGACAATAAGAGATGTATTAGTATAGTACCAATGCAGTTATGGGTGGATGTGCAAACCATAGACCTAAGCATGGTCTACCATAATATGTTATGATAAGTTAAACAGTACCTTTTGTGGCCCCAGGCAGTGGAATTGGTGCACAACCTTGCACACAGGGGTTAAGGTGTGCTGGCTATTAAATAAAGGGAAAGATAAGTTTGCATAGTACATGTTACATGTTTATGTTAGTATAAGTATGAAGCATGCACGCTTTGAAGAAAACCCTATGTTTTATGATGTTTACTATATGATGTACTACTTATTGAGTATTCAACTCATTTTGGTTGGTTTTTTTTTTTTTTTTTTTAATGTTTTTTAAAATGTCCAAAGAATATAGTGTTTACAAGCTGATAGCCAAGCATAGGTCATGTGTCAAGGGATTTTCAGACTTAGTTAATAAGTGTCTTCTTGCATTTCATGAAAAGATCAGTTTAAAATTTTCTTGCTATGAGACTATATTTTTGTTATTTTTTTGGGAATTTATTTTTGATAAATTAGGTATTTTTATTATGTTGAGTCTCTATACCGCGCACAGTTACGAAAGCACGTAACACTCCTAACCTACAGGAATGTGTTACAAACTGACTTTTCCAACCATGTAAACCTCCCCGTGAAAACATGTAACCAAAATTGTAGCTTTAGATTAATAACTACAGCAAAGAGTTCACCCCCCCTCTGTGGAAACAAAGTTTTGAATTCAGCAGAAGGTTCTTTTTATTTTCGTTGAGATTAATAGCAGCAGGCTAGTGTTACTTCAGCCATAATAAAAAGGTAGGGGAGCTGCCCCTGAACGTCTTTAGATATGATGAGCCCAAAAATTGAGGATCCTTACATGTATGTGGCAAAAAAGAGTTCAGATTTGACACTCTCTCACCTCTTCTTCACTGCCTTGATCACAGATCATTGTGTAACTTAGGTTTAAACCCCCCCCCCCCCCCGGCGGGCCCTCTCCCCCTCCAACAAAAAAACCTGCCTAGTCTAACATGCTACGTGCATATAGTTGTACAGGCCAACGTGTACACATCACGTGTGTACGTGTGTGCACACCACAATTGGCCATATATAACGACAGCTTATGCAAAAGAGAGAAACAACAAAGAACGAAAATGATCTTTAATAAAGCAAAAAAAAGAAATGATGATTCCAAAAAAGTATAGAAGATAAGAAAACAGTGAAGGATTTACTCACCATATTCTGCTAAAGAATTTTTCCAGATGTTTCTTCAGTTCCCTCTCCCTCTCACCCTTGATATTCAGTGAACCCATCAAGGCATCCAGCTGATCAAGAATGTCAAGTTGAATAAAAACAATTGTGATTCTACTAAAAATTTTATTTCTTGTTTCTATTTTTCTTCAGCCCCTTACTTATCAAAAAAAAAAAAATTTTCTTCAGCCCCTTGAGATACATATAAACTAGCTAAGCAGAATTATTACCTCTTCCTTGCTACTGTAGTATCCCCACTCCTTGGAGTCAGAACTCTCAAAAAATATCCTCCCATCACGTCGAAACCACCAATACCTGTTATAAAATCTGTCTCTGCCCAAGGGGTTGGTGCGTATCACTCGTTTCTCCATCTCCCGTTCATAATACTCTTTCTGGGTTAGGATCAATGACAAGAAAACATGAATAAAGAAAACAAAATAAATGAACACAGACAAGCACAAAGAAAAACATGACATGAGAGGAGAGTACGGAGATTGATTTTAACCCTTTGCTCTTTACTCCTTTTCTTAGTTGCTTCCTGTTTATCATCCTTCAAAATTTTCAACCCTTCCTTCCTAGATGAATCTTTGCCCTTATCCGATGGGAGGTCCACATCTGAATTTTGCCTTTTGGCCTTCTTCTTTGATGTGGTGATCATAAGCTTGCTCTCACTGAAAAGATCAGAAAAATAATAATGAGCCACACATAAAGAAATCATTATGAAATGTACTTTACTTAGTAAAAGAAAGAATCAAGACCAATTCCTTGATGCCTTGCCCTGGTGAGAAGATAGGACCTCCCCATTTCTTCTCTTTTCCATGTGACCATTCTGTTTACTGTGGCCATTCTGTTTACTGTGCTTATCATTTGCTGCTACACCTTTGCTCTCCACACACCGTTGATCAGTTACCCCATTGGCATCAAACTCAGCCTTCAACTGTTCCTTCTCCTCTCTTTTCTTTCTGGCTTCTTCTAATGCTTCCCCCCTTCTTGTGGCACCAAGTTCCTGCCGCTGTTCGATAACCTCATCCAACTGCTCCTTAAAAATATCTGCTTGAAGCACTTGATCAACCAATTCTCGTAAGATTCCCAATTTAGCATGAGCATCCAAAAGACCATAATGACCCCTCTTAATAGTTGCCATGCAAGTGCATAACTCAGGAAGTTTTGTCATTTCCAAAAAATCGCATAAATACTCTGTCCAATTGATCATTGTAATCTGAAATGGAAAGGATAAATCAGGACATGCCAAGCACCAAAATGCAGCAAAAACAACAGCAGTTACGTACATGATGCAGATGGAACAAAAAATCTACCTTGGTTAAACACACCATGCCCCATAAAAAGAAACAAAAGATAGAAAAATAAAGTACAAACGGGATGAAAACCTTTAATTTTCGATTTCTTTTCTGTACAGCCAATAGATATTTGCCATTGTCTTTTATGAGCAATCGAAGAAGAGCTGAATGAGATTCCACAAGGAGAACTGGACTGCCATCCTTGTGGCAGATAGCATTTTCAAAATCTTCAAGGGAGAATGGCCACAAGTGCAACAGCCCACTAAATGATGAACAAAAATCCCAAACCATTAGAAGATTCCCAACACAATCCATTGGAACATTGAAGTCCCTTGACGGAGAAGGACGGTCAGTGAAAACTGGATCATCTGGACCAGGCTGCACTAACAGGTCATCAATTGGATATTTGATAGGCTCTTCCACTGGTTGATCATCTTCTATAAATTCAAGAAAGCAATTAAAATAAGATGAAATGAAAATTATCGGACTTGTGACCACACAAGTGTTACATGGTATGAAAAATCTCATGCACAAGAATAGGATTTTCCTGGATGGTACGATTGGGATACACTGACACTGTATGCTACCACAAGCAACAATGTAACCTTAAAAAGAGAAAAATAGACCCATGATCAGGCAACTTCAATGCTTATACCTTTCTTAGTCTTCATGACTGTTCCATCAAATCGCCTCCTTTTATTTTCTCCAGATTCTTTTTTCATTTCCTGAATATGGTAAATATGAGATAAACAATGACATCATGACTACTACAAGAGAGAGAAAGAGAGATAGAGAGAGACAGAGTAACAGAGAGAGCTAGAAATAACTACCATGCCACTCTTCCTATCTTCCTCATTTTTCCTTCGTTTCTTATAGTAGACTACTTGTCCATCCTTAAAGAAAAGTTGGCTCCTTAACTTCTCCGGAAGATCAGTTGAAATTCCATGATGTCGTGCCAGTTTATCATGAAGGACCCAAGGAGCACTTTGGCATGTAGACTCCCGAATAAAAGACTTCAAAACAGCTCTACTAAAGGGCAACTTCCTCTGTAATAAATCTTCTCCATTTACGGAAGAACTTTCCATAACTTTCTTATTTTTGTCAAGCCATGCCACCTCATATAGGATTCTTTCAGGAGCTTCCTCCAGAACTTTTAATATTTTGCAAGGAAATAAACCATTTTCCTTCCTTCCATACAATTCAGCACCAACAAACAAGCGTTTCTGCAACTTTTCAGCTATTGTATCGGCAAGATCTTTCAGTGAAAGCATACCTGCAAAAACAAAAGATCTAGAGACTTTCAACTGCCTCAGAATGGACACCCTGGGGCAAATAACAACCTGAAAGGAACAACTGTTTTTTTTTAAAGTACTCATAGCGGTTATTATCAAAGAATGCAAAAAGGCATAGTCCAAGTACACAGAAGGTATAACAAGGAACACCTAACTAGAAATAGGAAAAAAATGTCATGAAAACTGGAGCGCATTAAATTGTTCTTTCAAGTATTCCTTGTACCTTTCAAGTTTTTTGCCTAAATTGAAAGAACAACTGTTGATCAGCAAAAAAGACACTTAAAATGTAAAGCCTCACTTCCATAATGCCTAGAAAAATCAATTCGTGATGAGCATTTCTCTAGATTCTCTCTTTCTTAATGTACTGTTTTTCCAATAAGAATCTAGTATTTTCCTTTTCCCAAAATATTTGGTGCAAAGTTACAGCTTGAGAATTTTGATTTATGTAGTCATCATATTCACATGTCTTAAGCTTGTCACTGCACGCCCAGTCACCATAAACCCCACATTAACGTCACATGGATTACAACGAAAGTTGTGTAATAACTCTTTTTTTTTTTTTCCTTTTCTTCAAGAGAAAAAAATTATTAGAACAAGGAAACCTTCAGTAGAGCTGAGCACTGACAATGTCGGAGTCAGAGTGCCTTACCTCCAACTCTGATTCGCATAGCCTCCAATCTAACTCTGACTCCGACTTGTCGAAGCGGAGTCAGATTTGGGGTTTTTATTGGGCTTTTTTTCTTAGCCCATTTGAAATTCCAATTTGACAATCTTGAGCTCTCACTAATCAAATTTGGGCTTCTAGATTTCAGTTTTTTTTTTTTTTTTTTTTAATTATTTTTTCAATTTCAATTTTATTACAACATAACCAAAATTGAAAAAATAAATCATTCTACAAATTATTGTTATCATACATGTTATTATATGTTAATGTTTATACATTAGTATGACATGTTATTATAAATTGATTATTATACATTACACTAGTACATGTTATTATACTTTTGTTATTATATATTAGTATTACATGTTATTATACATTAGTATTACATGGTGTAATAGTTAATAATATGGTGTTTACATATACTAAACTATTATTAGTGAATTTAGTCTATTTATCTTATAGTATAAGCATATTATTTTATAATAATTTGCTCATACTAGTATATTATTGAATTTAATTAACTATATAAGTTATAGTTATATAAAATATATATGATTATATATAAAAACTATATATATTTTTATAAAATATGTACAATATTGGAGTCAGAGTCGAAGTCGAAGTCGGTACATCGCCACCTCCAACTCCGACTTCGACTCCGATAAGTCGGAGTCAGAGCGGAGCTGGAGCGGAGTTGGAGGCGAAGTTGGATCTTCGAATTTTTGCTTAGCCCTAACCTTCAGTGCAAAGGAAGTACAAAATATTTCCCTTAAATTATCACAACCTAAAAATTTTGACCATTATAAAATCCAAAGAAGATGCGTCTGTCTGTCAGTGTGGGGGCACACAAACTATCACTTCATGGCATTCATGAACATTAGATGCCACATAATATAGAGACACATGTCTAATCTTAAAATGTGAAGGGTCATGAATCACTCTATTAGAGAAAAAATGAAAGTCATTAAATGCTACATTGATTGTAAAAAGTGGTGCAACGAGCAACTAATCCTAAAGTAAAAGGAAAGCTGGATAGCAAGTCAACTTTTTCGTAATCGGGGTTAGCAACTTACTGTACTGAATGACATGCAATGCAGGAGCCATAAGCTCTTTGGGGAACTGTTGGACCTTTTCTACTGCCTTCTTTTCTGACACCAAAGCCTCCTCATAAGTCAAGCTAGTTTTCCCAGTGACTTTACAAACCCAAACTCTTCGGCGGTACAGGTTTATACGGTTCAAATAGTCCCTTATCTAGGTTAAGAAAAGACAAACAAAAGAATCTAATAGAACCATAAGACTATTGAGTTAAGTTTTTCATGTAATCAATGCCGAAAACAAAGAACTTAACAAGATCTTAACGAACTTGATAGGGTAGGAAATCACCCAAAAACAAAGAACTAAACAAGATCTACAAAAAAGGATACTGATAATCCCTAAATATCTCTTTCGTAAAACGAACTTGATAAACAAGCTCATTAGGCTCCAAATCCTTAGGCGGTTCTGCCAAGGAAAAAGGCTTTCTTTTCAGTAAAGGCATTGTGATAACTCAGTCCACCACCAGTAAGAACCCGCACGAGGACCCGCGCTTCCTGTATCAAATGCATCGACATGGACAGTTTCAGAACAAGCTCTTAAGAAACACAATTCTCACACTTCTTACATGACACTCAGAATTACTAGAAATGCAGAAGTACAGAAATTAGGCATTGTATTTGGTAGCAGCATACAGCACTGACTCGAATGGTACTTATACCCACTTAAGAATAGGCTTGAAGATAAGGGCATAAGTTCAATATGGACAGGATGCATGTATAACTTGCCAACATAAAGAGTTTGGCGAGCTTTTCTCTCCCTACTTCTAGATTACAAAAACAGCATTAACTGATATGACTCGAATTTCCTATTCCATTTTCGTTCTCAAAATTTTTCATCAATCATAAAGCATAAGAACAAGAGAGAAAGCAACGAACCAGACACCAAGATAGGAAATATTCATCTCTTACATGACACACCAAATATAATTCCAATTTGAATCATTAAGCAATCCTCTGTGATGTAAATTGGATTAAAAAACAATATGTATAATACAAAAACCCTAAATCCAAAAATGAATGACCAAATTACTTCCAGAAACACAAACTAAGAAAGAGTATCACGACAAACTCCAAAAATCATGATTGTACTCAATTTCTACGATTAGAAATGTACATAGCTATAAAGATGTCATAGGAAAAAAAAAACAGAAACCCTTAGAAAAATGTTAACTTCAGCACGACAACATGATAAGAATATGCTCAATCGCACAAATTTTTTAAATGGAAACAAAAAGCAATAAGTATCTGAATTGGCCAATTTTCAATGCTACCCAACGAAGAAAAAAGAGACCCATATCTAAGAGAACAGTCAGAAACCCTAGAACGTTCTGTGTTGTGGGATCCAATCGGAAAAGGCCGCACATCAACCCAAGAGCAAAACCAATACAACAGTCAGGACCAATACCCAACAATAAGCAAAATGCCCGCTAAACTGGACAAGTAATCGAATCCATTGACAAGAAAAGCAAGCAAAAGATGGGGAGAAAACGAAAGCAACCGACAACCGTGCAAAAACTCCATTCCCGCCAGAACCAAAAAGAACGTATAGAAGTTAAAAGCAGATAAACATATAATAAGAGAGAAAAAAACCAGCGAGAGAGTGCGTGGTGTTCTTACAGTGAAAGAGCTTGAGTGCTGAACGTGGGGAAGCAAAAATGCGTGTAGTTTTGGGGAGAGACGAAGGGAGAGCTGTTCTTTCGGTTGTGTGTAAAATGTATTCGAGTTTTAGAGAGAGGGGAATGAAGTTTCTAACGCTTTCTTTCTCTCACTTGCTACCCCCCTCTCTCTCCGCATCGTTGTGCCAAGCCCGGTATTTATAGCTACGCTGGACGCAATAATCAGTTTATTACAATTGTGACCTTTGAGAAATAGCTAATTACTAAAATTAGCATAATCGTTTAAGGTGACTTAGGACTGGTTTGGTTATACAAAATTAAACTATTTTATCTCATCTTATATAATTATTATAATTTTTTAAAATTTTCACATAAAATATAATAAACAATTTAACTTTATCAAATCTTAAAATAAAAATAATATTATAATAATATTTTATTCAACTTTTAACAAAACATTTTATCTGAACTGCGTAACCAAACGAGGCCTAAAGAATAATATATAGGAGTTCTTCTACTTATCATTCTTACACCACATATCTATTAAAAAAAATTAAAAAAAAATAAAAATAGGTATATTGTATAGGGATGATAAGTAAAAAAAATTTATATCTATTTACAAATTTTATAAAAATAAATTTATAAATTGACATTAAAATATAATAATAAACGAGTTTATAATCCGACAACATTAAGTCACGAAAATTTATAAATGTACTTCTATAAATTCTCTTTAGAAATAAAGCATTTATCTTTTCGATTATAAGGAAAATAAGAGAAGGAAAAATAGTATACTTTAATTACATTTTGAGCATTTATAGGTCATTACTCATACACAACTTTAAAGAGTAGCTACTTAAGATAGTCTACGTAACATCTATGATTAAGGATGATAAGAGTTAAGATAAAAGAGCAACATTTCTTTATTTTTTTTCTTATACAAAACCAATAAAAATCAAAACATATATAAAAATCAAAAGGTGCATATATAATAGAAACTAGACAACTACCACATTCCCAAATTACATATCCCTCTGATTCATATCTGGCTTGTCTTGCCAAAGATAATGGTTTTCATTTTTATTTATGCGAATAAAGAAGTTTATTGGGCCTTTTAATTGTGTTGAAAAATATTCCTAGAATATGCTTACGGCTTCTTCATTATTTCTATGTCCGTTTTGATATTTCCATATCAAATAGGAATTTAACTTCAATCTAGAAGTGGTGTAAAATTGTGATACTCACAACCTCGACTTAGAATTTAACGGAGACTAAAATGTCGAGAATGCAACACAAGGTTACATACCTCTGTTCGTGACAGATTATATATAATGTACCTAGTACCTAGCATGCACTTAGCAATATGCAATGATAGCAACGAAAAAACTCTTTTGACTTGTAACATGTACCAGAAACTACCACAATGACATTTATATAAATCCCAGCAAGTTGGGCTAAAAACATACAAACAGTTCATAATAGCATGGTTAACAAGAAACATGATATGTATGTATGAATGATGTAAACCTGCTTTTACAAAAGCAGCATCATAAACAGAACTTCAAACTTTCATGACATGCTTGATTTTATAGAACATCATCATTATCATAATCATACTTTCATGACATGTTTCCTTTCATAAAACATTTCATTCATTCAATCTTGTTCTTGTTCTTACAGAGGATGGAAGCCTCACAATTCCCCATAAAGCGTGTGCTCCTTCTGGTTATAGCACCACATCACAGGTCCCTTGACCAACTGTGAATACGTCATATAGAGAAGGAATACTCAGGCAAATCGTAACGCCTTCACCATGAGTACCCTTTAGCTTTTGGTAGATAGAATCGTTTTCAACAAAAAGCATCTTATTTCACACCCACTAGTGTTAGGTGCTACACTTAGCTCCAAAAACCTTTCAATCCTAGAAGGGATATTCTCATCTCCAATGTTTCGGTGACCGTTTTGGTCAAGATATTGAAAAGAAATATTTTGGTACCGGTACTGGTACAGTTTCGGAATAGTCGATATATTAATAAATTATATATATTATATTCTAAAATAATAATATATATATGAATAAATTATATATAAATATATCTATAAATGTATAAAAATTATAAATAGTCTAGTCTGAATTGAGGGGGTCCAAAAATAAGCCTGCAGTTTGAAGAAATGAAAAATAAAATAAAATAAAGGCCAAAATATGTATATAGGCCGAAATCTAATATATCGACCGGTACAGGCTAATATATCGGCCAGTATGAAACACCATACTTGTCTGTACCGACTACCCGACCGGTACGACATATTTCGGCCTTATCGGCCGGTACGACATATTTCGGCCGTATCGGCCGGTACGAAACGATATTGAAAACTTTACTCATCTCCCTTTTTGGGTTGAGCTTGACCAAGATACAAAAGCTCATCTCGGCCCGAGTTGCACCCCTCCAGTGTGCCCAGGAACTATCAACACAACCGGCCTAGGAGCTTTACAAGACCTACCAGCCCATGAGCCCCTAAGCCAGCAGACCCGTGTCGACATGGACAAACAAGACCCACCAACTTTGACACTCTTATGCAAGAATACCTCACATTAAAGGATTGTATCCCAGCAAAAGGATGGGGATCGTGGACAACACCCCTCCCTCTGACATAGTGCACGGGAAATGACTGCTCCGTTGCTGCCATCAAAGCACAACCCAGGATGCCACACTGTATTAAAGACTATGGTCTGGCACTTGTACTCGAGACGTTGACCCCTGACATAGGGTACGAGTTGTTTATAAAAGCCAGAAACTAGGTAACAATGGGCTCTTTTTTATTGTAGAAGAAAATACTCTAAAAAAGAAATACTAACTTTGGTATCGGAGGTTCCCATGAACAACCCCGAGCCCATTGTTTCCTATGTGTTGCAGGTGATTGGGCCTAGTGACGTCATCTATGGGATCTTCATAGACGTAACGTGTCATTCGTATGCTAGCTACAATGTGTTCACAAACAACACGCGAATAGGAAGCTACATCGACAAACATGGAGGGACGATTTGCATAGATGCAAGAGAGCATGAGGAAGATGGCGGAAGAACTGAAAAATCCTCATCGGGAAAATGAACCCTTGAGTAGGAACAACACTGAGTTGCAAGATGATGCGGGGCCGAGTCGAAACAAACAAGAAAAATCCTGGGGCGGGGGTGAGGTACAGGCCAGTGAGGAAGAAAGAAAGAAAGAAAGAAGATGCATCGTGAGCTACGTATCCCCATGGAAAAATATGAGGAGATGGCAAAAAGGATGGGAGCTTCAACGTCGGTCAATCAGTTGCTTACCAGCACAGATTTTCCCTACAGTACGGAAGTGATAGCTACACCATTACCACATAAGTTCAAGGTCATATGTCACAACATGGGTTTCACGGCGGGAGCTGCAAGGAGATTGCTTGTAGAGTTCGTTCAAAAATGCCAAAAGTGTCAAGTGTTTGCCTTGATACCTCATTGCTTGCCAGAATAGCTAACATCAATAATGTTGCCCTAACCGTTTACATAATGGGGAATTAACCTAGTTGTACCCTTACCCCCCGAGTAAGCGAGGTATAAGATTTGTGGTTGTCGTCATAGACTACTTCACCAAATGGGTAGAGGTTGAAGCCTTGGCAACAATAACGGCAAACAACATCACTCAATTCCAATAGAAGACAGTGGTATGCAGGTTCGAAATCGCTTGCTTTATCATCTTAGACAACAGGTAACAGTTCGACTCAAACCACTACCGCGACTAGTGCAGAGACTTGGAAATAAAGTTCAAGTACTCATCCTCAGGACACCCCCAGGCTAAAGGACAGGTCGAAGCAACTAATAAGATGCTGCTCAGGATACTCAAGAGGAAGCTCACCGACAAGAAAAGGGCTTGGGCATAGAAGCTTCTTGGGTCCTATAGGCCTACCGAATCACAGTTAGAACACCGACAGTGGAAACCCCTTTCGCCCTTACTTACGTAGGTAAAGCTGTGGATCTCGTGGAAGTTGGGATGCCAACCTACAAGGTTCAACACTTTGACCAAGGCTTGAATGACAATCAATGAAAGAAAGGTCGAACATTACTTCAACAAGAGAGTTCAACCAAGATCCTTTAAGGTGGGCGACGTGGAAGAGGGAAAACTGGGGCCACGATAGTAAGGCCGGTACGTTGTCAAGGCCAACAACTGGTTAAGATCCTACTAACTCTAGGACTCACAAATAAAGGAACTCCCACACCCATGGAATGCAGAACGTTTACGGAGATATTTCAGTTAAATGTATTTTTAAAATGTATGTACAAACCTATAAAAATTATGAATAAAACTGCCTTCTCTTCAAAATTATGTGTTTAACTTTTCATAACACACTTTGCTAAACCAAACTGACACAAACCAACAGGCATAAAAGGTCAAGGACCACCCGACCTCACACCTTTCTAACTAAGGATCAAGAGGCGGGACAAGTCATCAAGTTGCCCGACCTCCTTTGCGATGAACTCACAGGCAAATAAGATTAAGGACCGCCCGACCCTACTCATACCTCTCCGAGAGTCAACAGGCAGGACCAATTACTCAACTACCCGACCTCCCTCCTAACAAGACAACCGGCGGGAAAGGTCAAGGACCGCCCTGCCGTACTCATTCCTCTTCAGGGATCAAGAGGCGAGACAAGTCACTTGACTGTTCGACCTCCCTCATGACTAGCCAACCGACGGGAAAGGTCAAGGACCGCCCGATCATAATTGACAGCTCAACCTCCCTCACTACTGACCCATAGGAGGGAACTGTCAAGGACCGCCCAACCTCACCTACGAACCTACGAGCGATTTAGGTTTCAAAACTCACACTTGTAACTTGGGTTATCTCTATTAACTGATTCGACTATTTTAGCACGGTCAAACACCTCTCACAAACGAAAATCAAGTCACACCTCGCTGAGGGTCAGGGAAAGTCATTTGACTGCCCGACCTCCCTCATTATGAGCCAATAGGCGGGACAAGTCTCCAGACTGCTCGACCTTATTTGACTACCCAACCCCATTAACTCATCGTTGGAACTCGACCTCTCTCACACTTAAGCATGTAACGAACAAAAGAAGGAACAACAAAAGGAGACAAGGCAAAGGCCGCGTAACAAGTATGAATATACACATGTACAACAAGGGAAAGAAAATGGGGGAAGGACAACTCGCAAGCACGAAACAAATGTCAATTTATATATATATATGCATAATGAATGTATACATGTATAGTGAAAGGATGTCTTTACATCTGTTCATTACACACAAAAAAAAAAGGAGAAGGAGAAGAAAAAGGAGAAATAAAAATACAACATCAAGGAGAGGGCTCGTCCGAGAAGGCGTCTGGCACCAGATCCTTGCCTATGGAGTTGTTGTATCGCAGCGCCAGCCAGTCTAGTTGGAGAGACATCAGGTCAAGAGACCTCAAGTCTTCTTCGGGGTTATCTAGTAAATGGTTCCGTAGCCGTAGTACCATGCCCGATTGAGGACACCCTTTACTTCCATGAGCTGCTTTGAAAGGCGAGGAACTACATCTTGGATGTAGGCCAAGTCGGACCTCAGGTCCTCCACGACCAAATCGCAGGAGGCTAGCTCGTGCTATGAGGTGGCCAACTCAGCCTCAACTTATCCACCCATGAACTCCTTGTATGCGGGTCAACTCGGGTGATAGCCACCTCAACTTCGAAATCCCTCACCTGCTTGGTTCGGGATTCAATGAGGGACAACTTTTACTTCCAAGCCTCAAAAAGATCATGTAAGTCTCATGAAGCTAGTTATGCAATCGTACATCAAGGTCGTGCTGCTTCATCAGCTTCGAATTCTCATCCTGAAGCTCACAGCACAATTTTCACAACTCATCCATCTCCTCTCTTTGATGGTCTAGCTGGCCACACAAGTTGTCCTGCCTCCTCCCGCAACTTGGCGAGCTCTATTTGAAGAGTTGCCCTCTCTCGACGGAGCCAGGAAATCTTCCTTTTCTTCTTCTAGCGTCTAGCTTGACGAGGACCCCCTCCAGCTCCTCATTCTCCTTATTTGCTTGCCAAGCAAACTGCCGTGTTAGGTTGGTAAGGGCACAAAGTGCCAAAACTTCTTCTTCCTAGGCCCCCATATCATCCATGATGAGAGTCAACACCTAGTCCATCCCCTGGCAAGGAAAACAAGCAGAGTTAAAAAAAAAAACAAAGAGAGAGAGAGAGAGAGAGAAAGGAAAGGAGGGACACAACAAGCACTACCTGGGAGAAGAAAGACTTGAGCTTGTCAGCCTCCTTCCTGATAGACTCGATGCGAACCCTATCAAAGCCCAACTTGGCCCCCGAAGCGATACTCCCACCAATCTTGTTGTACAGTCCTGCAAGTCCCAACTGTCAGGAGGGCGATAAGACCTCCCGAGAAGGCGAATCGCCACGCCTCTTAGGCAGAGGGCTAGGCACGGCACCAGCGCTGCCTGCAACGTCATCTCCCCACAGCCCCTTAGGCATCTTGACAACCTTCGCACGACCCTCCTCCACAACGAGGGTCAATACAAGTGTGGCTTCAAAACCGCCCCCAAGGTTTAGATTGGTTGGAGGTTTCAGGATGACCATGACGCCCTTCACATCTAGTCATCGACCCCAAAGGAACCTCTGGCTCGCCTAAGACGTTGTCTGTTGACACTAACCCGGACAAGCACGCCAAGTCCTCATAGCCAGATAGCTCAACATCCAGATCAATGCTGACCACGAACTCCGACCCTTCCCCAACTTGGCCCTCGTCCTTTTTCTCATGCGAAACCAAGGGCACCTTAATGACTTTTGGGGTCGTCGCCTCGGCCTTTGTCTCGGGCAAGGCCAAGGGCACCTCATCGACTTCTGGGACCATCGCATCAGCCCATAACTCCAACGTTAAGCCCACTCTAGCTCCCATCGACTTGCTAATTGAAGCCCCTACCTCGGACAAGGGAGCCACCTCCAAGGGCACTTCTGACGAGACAACTTCATGCTCGGGGGACTCCTAGAAGGGAGATTACGGATGGAAACCCCATCCTCACTAACATCAAGGATCAGGGGATGGCCAGGAGACTTGCCTAAGTGAAGGTAGGCGACACTTTTGCCCTGGGGAGCTTCCTCCCCGACCATAGGAGACTCTGCATCCTCGTCGACACGTTCACCGGCCTTAAGGAAAGGGATCATCTCCAGTGAGACCTCTAATGGCGGCTCAAAGATGCGGGATTCCTTGGGAGTAGGATCCAAAAAGACCAAGATGAATGCCATCCCCAGCTCTTCTTCCCCTTGAGTGAAGATCTCGGTTCCCCCCATGTTGCCCAGAAGGGTAGGAGACAACACTAGCCTAGTTGCAAGATATGGAGCAACAACCTGAGGAGCTTCAGTTGAACCTAGTGTGAGTTGAACCTCCTGGGATACCCCCACGACAACCACATTGCCAAATGGATCGAAGGACACACTATCAGAGGAGCATGAAGTGGCGAGGTGGACAAAGAAGACCCCGCCAAGGTAGGAGACGGTCCCAGCCGAGGAGCGACAGACAAAGTGCTAAAGAGTCCCACAAATAGGATTGAAGCATGTCGCCCACTCCAGGAAGACTGTCTTGGGGAAGGCAGTGGAGCCGAGTTAGAGCTGCTGTCACCAAACTTCTTGGCCTGAGGTTTCTTCCCCTTCCCCTCCAAGAATGGGCTGGGGGGCCTCTTACGATCCTGGTGCACTAGGGACCGCATCGGGATACGATGGCCCTTGAAACGAGTATGAGCCGAGGGGGCCAAATATAGGCTTATGTTGGTATCGCTCCGCAAGGTGTCGGTGTAAACCTCTTGCGGATGCGACTTCACCCAAGCCCAGATGGTCGCCAACCGAGTATCCTCCTCTTTAGTCGGGGTCGGAGTCCAGTGTTTGATGCCGAAAACAATGACTCCAGGCGGGCGACCATTTGCCTCTAACAGGAGCGAAAGCTGCACAAATTCCCCTCAAGTCTCAGCAAACTATGGGTGAGGATGAGTGGCAAGGTAAAGATCCCGTGATTCACGCTACACGAAGCGACGGGGGAAGGGAGTTGTCGCACACAACCTAGGCGTGGGAACTTGGATGGACACACTCAAGAGCACGTCAAACAGATGATTACGTGCTGACGAAACGTCCTTCAAAATGAAAGAACTCCAACTATACACGTATGGTAAGCATTTGCGGGATAATTGGAAGGAATATTCTCATCTCTCCCCCTGCCCCCCGAGTCTAGATTGGGCCTGATTGAGATATTAAAGCTCATCTCAGCCAGAGTTGTGCCCCTTTCCTAGGAACTATCAACACAACCGACCCACGAGCCATACAACACCACTAGCCCATGAGCCCCTAAGCCATCAAGCCAATGTCGACGTGGACATACAAGACCCACCAACTCTAACACTCTTCTACAGGAACACCTCGCATTAAAGGATAGTATCCAGCAAACGGACGGGGATCATAGACAGTAACCCTGCCTCTAACGGAGTGCATGAGAAGTAGGGGCAATACCCGCCCCCTACGGGGCGGGGCCACCCCTCCCCCATCCATGCGGGGGCAGGGTACCCCGTCCGCTTGCCGGGGTGCGGGGGTGGACAAATCAACTCATCCTTCACACACATTACATAATACAAACAAAAAAAAAATACGGACGGGACAAATTCATCAATGATCAAGTTTCAACGATTCAAGGTTCAAACCACATGCACAATCAAGTCTCCACAACACACAATTCACAAAATCCCAGTCTCCATCTCCGATTAAACCTCATCCTTCCTCCAATCTCCATTCCATAAAATATAAATCACAAAAAATTAAATTTGAAATTTAGGGTTTCTTACCTTCGGTGATGGAGATGCAAAGAGAGAGAGATTCAGAGACGCCGAGACGGAGACTCAAAGAGAGAGAGAGATTTAGGTAGAAGGGCTGAGCTTGCGCAGGGGGTGTTTAGTTGATTTTAAACCCAAGCATTCATGCCTGGGTTATTTTTGTTTTAAATATATATATACTTATAATTAATATATATAATATAATATAATACGAGGAAGGGCAGGGGATTTATCGGGCGGGGGCCACCCCTATCCCGCCCTCACCCCCGCCTTGGGTCCCATATGCTGGCAAGTGGCCCCGCCCCCCGCATCTGCCGGATGGGGTAATCTGCACCGCCACACGGGGGCGAGGTGGGGCAGGCGGGGCGGGGGCGGGGCCCCGCTGTCCACCCCTAACGGGAAGTGGCTGCTCCGCTCGACTGCCGTCAAAACACAACCCAGGATGCCACATTGCATTAAAGACTACAACTTGGCACTTGTGCTCAAGACGTTGACCCCTGACACTAGGTATGGCTTGTCCCCTTGATATCTAGTATAAAAGCTGAACACCATGTAACAATGGGCTCTCTTTGATTTTAGAAGAGAATACTCTAAGGAAGAAATAGTAACTTTGGCTAGGGGTGTAATTGGTCTAGTCCGATCTGGGGGGAGTTATGAACCAAAGATTTTGGTTCATCATTTTTGCTAAACCAGACTGTTAGCTCTCGATTCGATTTGGTTCATGAACATTTTTTTCCTCTTTTTCTTTTTTTGACAAAAACATTAATACAAAAATTAATTAAATCACTAAAATTAAAATTAAGTGATCTCTTGAACAATCTATATATGGTTAATGAATATTATATAATTTCATTGTATATATGGTCAATGATGATCCCTTTGATGAAAATTACATAATTAACTTATACAACTACTATATAAAGTAATATTATATATATCTAAAATATATAAAAATATGTATATATATACATTCGGTCAGTCTCGGTCTGGTCCGATCTAAAAAAACCACACCCTGAGACCAACCAATAAGACTATTAGTTCGATCCGATTGGTTTTTCTCTTCCAGGCCGATAGTCTTACAGCCTTAACTTTGGTACTGAAGGTTCTCCTGGGTGTTGTGTTGCAGGTGACTAGTTCCAGTACCCAGTGTGTGAAACATATCATCAACGGGTCCCATTCGAAACCATTTGATTATTCTTCGTCAACTTAGCGAATTCCATTCTATCTTTAATCACTCCACATGGGCTCCGAACTCTGACTTCAAATTTAAAAAAAAAAAAAAATGGCCTAACTAAAACAGCGTCGTTCTGTTTAAACTAAACGTCGTCGTTTTATTAACAAGGGAGTCTAAAATGCAAGACCCCTTCGTTTCATTCTCACTTCTCCTCATCATTCTCGCACAGGAACTCTCTCTCTTCTCTGGTTCTCTTTCTCCAACATTTCTCTCCCCATGGTCTGCTCCGCCGTAGAGGAAATTCCATCCACCGTTCTTTCTTGTAAGCCTTACATCTTACATTTTGTTATAAGGGTTTTAATTGTTTGTTAATTAAATGATTTAGGGTTTGAAAATTGTTGAAGTTATTTGTGAAATTTGTTGTTTTTATAGTTTTTATTGTTGATTTATTATTTGAATGGGGGATTTCTATTTTTAGGGTTTTAGTCATGAGATTTGTGGAATTTTGTTTGGAAAAAATTGAATGGTGCCCTTCAGACAACGCCTGCTCGATGTTCACTCGAATGTGGCTCGGACGAATATCTCACAGATTGTTCGCTCTAGCCTTCACTCGAGTGTGGCTCGAGCGAATGTCATACAAATTGTTCACTTGAGTATGGCTCGAGCGACCTTCATATAGATTGTTCACTCGAGCAAACGTTCAGTTTTTGTGTTTTATTTATTTTTAAAACCACAAACATGAGTAGACACATATGTTTTTTCTTTTTAATGTGTTTCTAATGCGTAGATAATTTTCATAACATGTTAAATGACGTTTGTTTGTTAATTATTTCAGATTATTTTTATAGCAAATTATGAATGCTATACCATCTTGCCATGATTCTCCACAAGAGGATAACGCACAGTCGTTGGCATCACCGACAGGTACTTCGGGCCATAGACCCCATTTAGAGCAGCTACCTCTTGTGCAAGTAATCGAGTCTCAATAAATCTAGAAAATATTAATATGCGTAATGAGGAGAATGAGTTGATGAATGTTGATGCCGATCGACCAGTACGACCTAGTAAAAAAAGGTCGTGGACATGAAAACATTTCACCAAAATTCTCGATGATGTGAGTTAAAGGTGGAGGTGAGTTCAATACCATCATGCAAAACTTGTCAGAGTTAGAGTTTGAGGTGAGTTCGTAATTTAAATGCATTCTATTTATGTCATGTATTACTTGATTGATGGTTTAGAAATCTATAGTTAAATAACTAAAAAAAAGATAGTGTATCGAATCAGTAAAACTTCATGCAGGAAATTAGTGATCACTATCGAGTCATCGACTCAAATGTATGGGCTGTCAGGACTGATGCAGGACTGGGCTATTTAAATCATATCCAGATTATTATTTATATTTTGGTACTATAAATTTAACTTTATTGTGAATTTGTAGTTGAAAATCTAAATTTATTATTTGCATTTTGTACACATTAAATCACTTATTTTTATATTGTACGTGTCTACATGATTTAATCATTGTATTTAATCTTAACTTTTTAATTTAATTTTTACAGTAATTTAGATTTTTTATTTTTATTTTGTCTCTTTTAAATAAAATAAAAAACTTAAATAAGGGTTAATTTTATATTGGGCCTTCGATATCTGATTGTGGGCCTAGGCCCAATCTGAGTATGGCAAAGCCCACTCCAACTCCAACCAGAGCTATAAGCTCCAAACTCTGATCAAAGTCAATGTCCAACTCCAGTCCAATCGGAGTGGAACTCAAACTCCGGCCTTCCAGAGGATCGTGTGGTGGAGACAGTTTCCTTGCTACACGCGCCAGCAAGGACGGAGCGAAGTGGATAAGATCCAAAAGATCCTGAGGTGGGGAGTCCAACGGTGCCGCAAGCGTAGTAGTACGAGGCCGGAAAACATGACAGCACATAAAAAAGCCGCACAGGTTTGGTAGCGCATGTAGATCACACAACAGTCATTTGACAGCTCCTCCACCAGGGATTTGAATATCTGCAGCTGGTGAACACAATGGTGGGGATGTGTGTGGCAGTCTGATGGCTAAAAAGCCACAGATTAAACATTTCTGATCTAATGGGGAAAAAAAAAAAAAACACAACAAAAAACCGATGACAAACCAAAAAACAAACCGGAAAAGCTGCCAAGTAATGGCTGAGGAGGGGGAGGAGGAGATTTATGGTGGAGGTAGCGGCGTAACTTTATGGTGAAGGTTCCATAGAGAGAGAGAGAGTGACTGTATTTGTCTATGACTCTATACTACATGTCGCCAATTTTTTACCTTAGTTTAAAATTTTAGTTAAGTGGTCTATCTTATATTAGTTACACCACATCCGATAGACAAGTGTTCCCATCAAACAATCGAGTCAGAATATATTTTCACACATATATACACCAAAGGGGGAACGCTTGAAGAGCAAGTCATTTTTTAACTGGATATCTTCCCACAGCCATAGAAAACAGAAATCATCCTGAATCAAGATGCCTTCTGCCGTCCTTTCCATCCCAATCAATAAAACTAGGCACATTATATATCCATCGAGAGTGAAAAATGAATATATGGCATAATATAACATAACATAACACAATATATAGTCATGATTCATATCACTGGAAACCTTTTAAGTAGCGATAGAAGGTGACACTAATAGTTAAGAGTTTTTTCTCTTTCTTTTTTTATACAATGGTGGAGGGGGTTCGAACTTCGAACCCATGTTCTCCATTTGGAGAAGTAGGCCGTGTGTCATCAGGTTATCATGCTCTTAACCTAACAATTAGAGTTAATCAAGAACATAATTTTTTTTTTTTTTTTGCTTAGTCCTAAAATGCTGCAGGTAAATTTGAAAGCAGAAGATTTAGAAACCTTGAACAATGAATTGAAATATCAGTTTCTTCTACTTAGATTGGGGTGCCAAAAATCAATTATGTTGGGCTTCAAATGGTGATCTTTGTGGCCCAATTTTCTTCCAATCTTTCTTGGGTCCTACCTAATTAAACAAAGCTACCTACCTTAATTATTGATAAGCCCACCTAATTTCGGGTACTGGCTGGAATTTGATCAAAATATAATAATAATAAACATGCTAATATGCATGAACACCATGTTCAGTCTATATGCAAGATCAAGTGTATTTTTAATTTAATTCACAAATATCATAATAATTTAAAGAGTTGATTAGACATTTTTCTCCAAGTAGAAATACTCGGCCTCCTAGAAAGATTCTATTTATTTACTGCATTAACCAACCTAAGAAAGTAATAATGGGCATTTTATTACAGAACTTCTTCTATATTCTTGAAACAAGAAAATGAAAACATAATATTCTAAAAACTGTCCCAGATAACAAAAAAATAATAAAAATATTCCCATTAATTTTATTCTATATCTCATCCTTTGCAAAATTATTATTTTTAATTAGGATGCATCACCCTCAATTGCATGGTTTGGGGGAAAAAGAGAGTATATATTTCAAAATAATATATAACCTTTGAAGAAAACGTATTTATTAATTTGCCTCGAATTATCACTTTTTTCATTTGAATCTCAAAACTATTAAAATTATAAATTTATTCTCCAAATTATTACTTCATATATATTAATTTACGATTTCAATCTTAGTTTTATATATCCTCAAGATCACGTAACATGCAGCATATTCCAGTTTTATGAATGGGTAGTGATGGAGTTACTACCCATTTATTACTTACAGTATATTTGAAATTTTTTATTTTTTTATCATTTTATTTTAAGTATTTTTTTAACATCCTTATTCATTAAGAAGAATTTTAAAAATATATAATTTTACTAATATTCACNGAAAAACTCTACTTGCAACCGGCTGGCGGAACCGCCGCGTAACCGGTTGCATAAAATATTTTATTTTTTCCCGCTTGTTATTTCGTTTCCTCTCTCGTTATCAATGTTTTCGTTACTCGTTCTCCCCTTCAATTTTTTTTTTCTTTCTCCACACTCTAATTTTCTCTTTCTCCCAGCCATCACCATTGAGCAATCCGCGAGAGGGGAGGGGGTTACCGAGAGAAACACGGCGGCTTGAGGTGGCGTGAAGTGCCCGGTGACAATTTCTGTGCAGGTGGTGCCGACGTGGAGGGGGCTGGCGGTGTGGGGTGGCTGGTTTGTGGCGCACGGTGGGGAGGAAAATATTCCTCTGTTTCGGTGTTGTGCAAACAGAGCAACCACGTTGGAAATTTTGGGTGGCTGAGCAGCGGTGCAGGGTTGTTGGTTGCTACTAGGCTGGGCAGCGGTGCTGGGTTCCCGGTTGCTACTGGGCTGGGCAGTGGGAGTCGCATGCGGTGGACGTACACGGGTTGGGGCTGGCCTATGGTGGTTGGCGTTGCTGCGAGACGCGGAAGAAAGAGAGATCTTACTGCTTCCAACGAAGATCGGCCTGCAGGGCAGCGCAATGAGTCTTCGAGGTTTGATGGGAATCTTAACAGGTTCGTTGTTGATGAAAATGGTTTGGATGTGCTTTATTGGAAGAAATTTGAAGGGAAAAGCTCCACAAAGAATCTACGTAAAGGGGAATTATCTGATCCAAAAAAGGAAGAAACAGAAGAGAAGAAAGAATTCAGGACGACAACCTACGCAAGAAGTCCTCTGCTCCGAGTGTGTGGTTGGAGTGGGTTACATCGAGTTGTACGCATACCAAAAGTCAAAAGAGAAAGAGAGGGGAAGCAGTGTGGGTCCTCTGTTGGGTCTCTCCTTTTATTTTAATCTAAGAAGTAAAACAATAAAAAAATAGCCGGTTGCACCCCGGTTTCCCTAGCCGGTTGTATCTAGGATTGTATATATAATATCATAACAAAAATTACGAATTTAAATCTGACTCTACGCTTCATCATCTCGTTCAAGAATACTTCTGTTAGCTACTAGCTAGTACTACGTACGGTTACATGAGGTCATCTCCTTTGCAACCTTTCTCCCTCGGCCTCCACTCCATTCCTCCCCTCTGCTGGCTCTCTTTCATTCACACTGACTTCCACCCCAAACCCAAACGCAAGCGGCCACCACGGCAAACAGATCCAACCCGGCCATGGCGCCCCTCCACCCACACAACAACAATAATGTCATATTCCAAGAACCACCAGACATCACTGCCCAATACAAAACATCAATACATGAAACTCCAGGCCATAATTATCATATATGCGTGTGTGTGTGTATGCATGCAGCCAAACAAATTCCCACAACCCTGCAACGACAATGTTTCTCCCCCCACCAGGACCAATCAAATATTATATTCTCCACCACATTTCT
>QEOT01004547.1:163491-187104 GCA_003123785.1 Pterocarya stenoptera
TGTTTACCAAAGGAGTCGACTGACAATCTTAAAAAAGCTATTTCAAGTAAGGCATAGCAGTTCAGTAGAATTACTAAAAGTAATTTCCCGTCTTAACCATGTACATCTTCACTGAAAAAGTCGCATCGAAGTATAATGCTTATCCTAGTTCAGACCATCCTGAAGAATCCAAATGCTCAATGTCATTTCTATATGAATTTGCATTTAAATTCATCCTACACGATTTTAAGTAGTCATTTATGAGAACATGTACACCTAATAGCCATGGTTACTCACAGTTTATACCACATGTTAGAGCTCAACTTTAAAACCCACCAATTAAACATAGATGTTCACCTGTACCTACCCACAAACCACAATGCAAAACAGATTTCAGCTTGATTGATTTTCTCAAATTTCCATTCTCTGCTACTTTTTCAGATATCTCCTTAAATACCTCCACTCTAAGAAATGATCTATTACATTCAATTCATTGATCATCCCCTAACAATCTCTTTTCCCATAGTTGGTCAGCTGCATAAGATGGATAAGGTTTGGATGTTTATCGAAGATAGATTGCATTCCAATGAATATGGTGAAGGTGTTAGACAAATCCTGGCTATGGCTCAAGCCCACACACTTGGATCTGATCACATTAGGTGTCCATGTAGGAGATGCCAAAATAGAGCTTTCCACTCTATTCTATGGTCGAAGATCATTTGTTCATCATAGGGATTGATCCAACTTATATGGAATGGATATTCCATGGAGAAGATGATCCGTTCCTAGATGCTACATTTTCTAACAATGAATGTGATAATGCATCAACTCACAATGACTACATTGATGATTTCGACACGATGTTAGATGACATTCGACATGGGTCGTTTATGGATAATTTAGCTAGAAATGAAGGAAATGCAAACACAAATTATCAACCATCCACCTCTAATACTCCAACAAACCTTAATTTCAAGGAGTTGGTAGCCGGTGCACTATGTCCACTTTATCCTTCATGTGCTAAGTTCTCAAAACTATCACTTATAGTCAAGTTGCTTCACATTAAGAACGTTGGTGGTTTGACCGTGAAGCCCTTTGACATGGTGATAGAACTTTTGCAAGTTGCATTTCCCGATGCTCTATTCCCTTACTCATTTAACGACACTTGTAGATTAGAAGCGTAACTTTGGCTGTAGTTACAAAAAGATATATGTATACCCAAATGATTGTGCCTTGTTTTGGAAGGAAAATGTTGAGTACAATGAATGTCCTAAATGTAAAGCATCTAAGTGGATTGTAAGGACAAGTAAGCAACAGAGGATAGCATAAAGAGTTATCTGATATTTCCCCCAGAAGCCATGCTTGCAAAGATTATTTATGTCAAAGAAGACAGTCCAAGCCATGAGATGGCATGTAGAAGCAAGTGTTGACAATCCGACATGCATGGGACATCTTGCCAATTCTAGGATACAGAAAAACTTTGATAACAAACATGGTTGGTTTTTCCAAGATCCTCGCAATGTTAGACTTGGTTTGGCGAGTGATAGGTTTAACCCATTCAATAACATGAGCAGACCGTATAGCATATGGCCGATACTACTTGTGCCTGACAACTTACCCCATTAGTCATGTACGAAAAATCCATACACCATGTTGTTGTTGCTAATCCAGAGCCCTGAGGCACCATGGAATCATATTGATGTGTTCTTGTGCCATCTTATCGATAAGTTGAGGGAGTTATGGGAAAAGAGTATTCATACCTATGCTGCGTACAATGCGCAAATGTTTAGATTGCATGCAGCGTTGCTTTGGACTATCAATGACTTCCCTGCAAAATGCCAATTTTTCTAACTAGAGCATAAAGGGCAAGATGGCATGTCCTTCATGTACAACTGACACAAATTCATAATGGTTCATTTATAGGCGCAAACATTGCTATATGAGTCATCGAAGATGGTTGGACCCAGATCACACTTGGAGATTAAAAAAAAAAAATGCTTTTAATGGCTACTAGGAGTACCGAGTCCAACCATCAAGGTTCGAGAGAGAGGATTTGCTAAAAAAATTATATGGATTGTCACATGTTCAGTTTGGTAAATCTTCTTTGAAGAGAAAATGAACGCCCAATCAACTAAATTGGACAAAAAAATCTATTTTTTTAGCTTTCTTAGTGGTTTGACTTAGGTTTGAGACATAACCTGGATGTCATGCGTATTGAGAAAAATATATGCAATAACGTTTTGGGAACATTGCTGAATATTGAAGGAAAAACTAAGGACTCCGTTAATGCGTGTATGGGTTTGGCTAATCTTGGACTAAGGAAATAATTGCATTTACAACGTAATGGTGATCATATTAATATGAGTCTTGGTTGCTGTATATTAAAGTTAAATGAGTGAAAGACTTTTTGTGCATGGTTGTCAAATATTAAATTTCCTGATGGATTTGCCTCAAACATTGCCCGATGTGTCAATGTTAGTGACGAAAAGATCAATGGAATGAAGAGCCATGTCGACTGTCATATCTTTATTCAAACACTATTGCCAGTTGTGATTGGTGGGTTCTTATGGGCCGATGTGCGTCAAGTCTTAATAGATTTAAGCTCTTTTTTCAAAGAATTATGTTCACGAACTTTGAACTTATTAGTGTTGCATCAGCTTTAGGAAAATATTTCCATCATTCTCTGCAAACTATAAATGATATTCTCTCTCGCATTTTTTGATATCATGGTGCATCTTGTTGCTCACTGGCCAAAGGTGATGTTACTGGCAACACCCGTGCAATACATATGGATGTACCATTTTGAAAGGTATCTAGGGAAGTTCAAGCAGTACGTCCACAACAGAACCCGTCCAAAAGGCTCAATTGCTTAGGCATATGTTCATCTCGAGTGCCTTACATTTTACTCTATGTACCTTAATGATATTGAGACTAGATATAACCGAGAGGAACGCAACAGTGATGTTGTTATCGATTCAACTGGGTCGGAAAGTGAGTCAAGTTTATCTGTTTTCTCACAAAAGACATGACCATTAGGGATAGCAAGCTCGCACAAATTAGCAGACACACTAATGGCCAAGGTCTGATGGTATGTACTTAATAATTGCACAGAAATTGAGCAATACATAGAGTAAGTACAACATTCTTGGAAAGTTTCTTTAGTTATTAAAGTTTTAGTTTTTACTCCCCTGCTTACGTTCACAAACATATATGCAGGGAACACTTTAATAATATGAAAGAATAGAACCCTCATAACATTGACCGTAGGCACTAGATTGAATTTCCATCATAGTTCAGATCTCGTGTAAGATACCAATATGTTGTGTTCTCATTTGTATCCCATCTATAAACTATGAACAAAACAATAACTGTGTTTTCTTCCATCATTTTGAATGGTAGATTTGAGAGTTTCGTGCAATTAGGCCAATTGCGGTAACCGATGACATATATGCATTAGCATGTGGTTCAGATCCGTGGGTCGCATCATATGCCAGATGCATAACGAATGGTATTCGTTTTCATTCAAAAAAGTGTGAAAGGCATCATCGCACTCAAAACAGCAGGGTGGTGGTTCATGGCGATCATCAAGAATCCCCTGTTGACTTCTATGGTGTGTTACATGATATTATAGAATTACGTTATATCGGTTGTTGTAAGGTATATCTCTTTCAGTGTGTTTGGTATGACGTTGGCGACCTGAGAAGGGGGATATGTGTCAAAAACCACTTAACGTTAGTGAATACTGCTAGACAATTGTATAAAGATAAGCCTCATGTATTTTATCTAACGGATCCAACATTGGGTGGAAGTTGGCAAGTCGTCCATAAGATTACAAATAGAAATTTTACAACATTCGCTCGATGACTGCTTTTGAAGAGGAGATTGACTATGCAAATCATCAGGGGCTGAAGCAAAAGATGGTAGTCACAATAATGTGAATAATTATCCTCATATTCTCAAGGATGAATCAACCATGTCCGATCCATTGAATCGAGTCGATGAAGAGCATTTGCTCGTTCATCCAACAATCATATCACATCAAGACCCGTCCCAACCCCTTGACAATGATGTCTTTATTGATGATGACCCACTTGAAGAGGATAACTCCAATAGCAAGTCCGAGCATCATCTGCAGGAGGAGTCAGATGATGATGACGGCAATTCATATTTGTATTGATTACTTGGCATTTTAAGTTGAAATTCATAATGTAGTCTTGACAATGGGCATATGTAGTTCTTTGAATTAAGAGTTTATGATCTGGTCTAAGCCCTATGCCAGAAAAATAGGAATATTTATCCCGTTATTGCCTTCATTTTTAATAAACCATCCATGAGCACCCATCGTGGTTTCATGAATTTATTTTATAGTTCCCATTTCACAATCCATTGTAAGCGTAAGTTGTAGAAATGAACCAGAAAATATATTCATATATATATGTATAGTAGCTTCTTTGTCTATGTGCTTAATTGCAGATAGCGCATGACTTCAATTGTCGACAAAAGATGAGGAGATTGTCAGCAAAGCTAAGGTAGGAAAAGCTAATTATCCAAATAAACAAAGTCTTCCTTAGGAAAATAAAATTCTTCAATTTCATAAAAATCATCAACAATTGAAAAACCAATTTGTCTATGGGAGGAGGGGGGAGGAGAAGAATGAAAATTAACTTAGTATTACACAAAAACCACAATTCATTTAATAACCATGAAAAAGATCGTATGAATCTCTAATAGAAAAGCTGAAATATAAAAACATTACATTGTAAGTGTTGCACATTTAGCACCTGTTCTCATTATCAAATAATCCATGATTTGCAGTTTACTTTTTCATCTAGTCTTAATATTTAGGTAGAGTATTTCTCTCTACCTTTACCTAGTAGCCTAGTAGAAGATACCCTTTTATTTCTTCAAAACATAACGACTAATGGTATGACAGACTCAATTCTATATAGCCTCAAACTCTACAATACAATAGTGTCACAAATCTAAGTCCTCATTTTGGAACCTAAGGAGGAGACAAAGTTACTTCTTTGGACAACCCAAGATGACACAATTCGATCATCAACTGGGATTTTCAGATATAAAGACGTGAACCCCTGAGAGCAAGACATAAAAGTTGTAAAATCAACAACCTCCTTCAATTTTTAAGTTTTTCTACTTAGGAACTTCCATGTCATTCATCAAAAGAGAAATGGTAGTAATACAATAGAGTGTTATACCTTTGTGCTTCTTGAAATAAACCATGGAGCAACTACAACCAGGAAAAAAAAAAGAAAAAAATCATTTAGCAACCTTTTATGGCTTACTAAGGCACTAGCCATGCACTCTACTTACTTGGACTTTGTTGGTTCATCCTTGTAGATATTACAAACAATTTGGGCCATATGGATTACAAGCTTTGGGGAAAACAGTGGGGAAAAGTCTGTTTCCACTAGTTTTAGAGTTGTAAGGGAACTATATGCCAACCTCATCATATGAACACTAATGAGATTATGAGACCAGTGGTCCACATCAATAAACAATGTTAATAAATTGGGAATGATGGATTTTTAGATACTAGAAAATCGTGGTAGATAAAGTGTATTAAATGTACCCCATTTAGATGCACTGAATATTCCATACATACAAAAGTTGACATTAGATTTAGGGCAGTATACGTGTGCCTATAAGATATACGTGAGTAGCAGATGAAAATAGAAAAATGCAGTTGTCAATTTTGTACTTGACAATCAAAAGAGATTGTTAGACAGGCAAAGAGAGTTATTAATTACTCATAAGGTTTTAATATTGTGAGCAGATTTTTCTGGTTATTCACAACTAACATTGTGGAACACCTAAACCGAAGGGAGATGCACAAATTGATGATGCAATTAACTAGTGAGAATGACACCTTTGGACATGATGGGTTCTGTATATTATGAAATGGGGGTCAATGTCACAAATTGGACATGATGTGTAAATGTGTAACTGAAACACACTTGGTCACGTTTGCATGATTGGATAACATATGGTATAAAATGTATGCACATACTTGGTATGGACGATAGTTGGGAGCAATCCAGGCAACTAACATAATTTATAACTATATCCCTTCTTAAGAGCTATTGCTGGGGGAGTATCCTTCATTGGAAAGAGCAATACAAAAACCAGGAATTTAGAATATGATGCAAATCAGGAAATGGAAACTATTCCCCTAAAAATTGATGATGCAACGTTCCCAGTTTCTAGGGTTAATTTTTAACTTACTCAGATGTTAAGAAAAGACACATTAAATATGAGGTTTTATGATTAGGTGAGAACTAAATTATACATTGGTCACAAAAATCGTTCTTGTATAATAAAGGGAAATAAATTAAATTTCCATGTATCTAATTAACCGTGTACTTATATTGATGGTATTTACACTAATCTGTACAAATTTGTGATACAAATTACAATATAAGGACAAAATAATAATTCATTAATTAAAGTCAATAAAAGCTTAAATTTCCATCTTTAAAAGTTAAAATTATAACTGGTTTCCTCGCTACATGTTGCAGTGCGTGAGAAATAACTATTTTTCTTACATGATAAATTAGCACAAGTGAAGGGAGAGCTTAAATTAAAGGGCGGGATTGTAAGTGAAAATTTGGCTCAAAATGGCACCAGAATGGGTCACTTCCACAGTTCCACAAGTGACAAGGGACAAGTAGGTGGATTGCTAAATAGATGGCCTGTTATTGAGGGATTAGTGATATTGCTAGAGGAAAATCAGAAACACAAGGACGTCCACTTTGGTGAACCAGAGGCCACTTCCTTCCCTGCTTCTCTATTGTCTTCAGATTGGTAAGGAAGTTCCATTTAATCATCCCCTAAGCAAGTCTGGTTTTTTAATCATCAACTGAAGGTACATCTCTTCTTCTCCCTAGTTCTCTTCTCCCTACTTCTCTTCTTAACCTCTGTTCTGGTAACCAAAAGGTGACCAGGTACAAGTTCTCCCAGCCCATAGTCCTTCAGCCCCTTCAAATGGTTTTAATTTTCCACACAACTTTTAGCATGGTATATACAGAGTACTCGAGTATAAACAAATCTTCTTTTCAGCCATATTTTATTATTTGAGGTTAGGATTACTGAGAACCTTGGGGTTTATTTTATGCTCATATAAGTCTGCCAATGGTTTTATACTTGGCATTAATTGATGGGTTTGCATATCAAAAGTTATATTACATTCATCTGTTCTGGCACTAAAAGTATTTGTAAAAAATCTACGTCTCTCCTCACGTACTTAGTATCAAAGCACCACAAATCTATATGATTGTAAGAATTGTAAGTCAGGATTTAATATTGCATGCAGCTTAATTTCTTTTCCCTGTACACGTTTTCCTAGATGATGAGATTTTAGTAGAGGTTCTTGGTTGTTTTTAAAGCTATTTAATACATAGCAATCTGATACATTATCATTTTTAAACAAAACCAGAGTTTGAATATTTTGATGTTGAATATTTCATACTTCAACTAATAATACGTATTATAACAAGCCAATAATTAGATTAAGACCTATTAGATATACTTAACAATGCATTGTAAACTTAAAATCTATTTAATGTGGTTGATGTGTTTAAGCAAACACATTAATGTGGTTGTCAATAACTCCATTGCTCTTGCAAAGAGACAACCATGCTTCACAGCTGCACCAATAATCAGTGCATCACACAAATATAGAAGGGTAGTTGTTTCTTTTTCTGGTTATCCATCAAATTCAAGACTTTTGGAAATTAAAACAATAATCACAAGTCTGGTAATACGTATGGAGGGAAATGCTTGCCTAGATTTGAAGGTTAAAAACCATTAGTAAAAATTAAACACCAAGTTTCCTTTGCAAAGTCCAAGTTCCTTATCATCTATTATGGATCTGCAACAAGGTTAACCAATTAAAATGCATGCAATTGACAACACTTGAGCCTTCACAACCTTAATATACATGTGTGGCAAAACTTTTAGTTGCTTCATTTAATCTGCCAAAAAGCAGTAAATGATGAAGGGAAAGTAAGGCCATAGAAAGAAATTATGAAAATAAGAACCATACCCTTAATGATATGATTCATATGCAAAGAGGATGATTAAAACAATGCAGACAAAGGGATCAGCTATATGTTCTAAAATGATAACCAAGTGTGATATAGTCATGTTCAAGAAGAGAAAAGTTTTAATAAATAGTGACTAATGGTAGATAGTGGGTAATGCCAAATTATTGTAGTCTCTTTAGTTAACTTATGTTTTATTATAGTATTGACGTCTTTGTTGGTTACATATTAAAAAGTATATTGAATTCCAGTAAACGTAAGGATGTGGCAATTTGTAAAAGCGGGAAGGAGGGGGTGACTCTGACACTTAAGACCTATCATATGTAGCAGCCAAGATGCATAAGCATTGCCTCTGAGAACCATTTTACAAGACGAGCCAGACTCAAAATAAATCAACTCAGGTAGCAGGAGATGCTGGCGTACAAGAGTCCATGCCCATGGATGTAGTACAGGGTGGAAAGGAGAATATTAATACAGGTATGCCATCAATTTATAACACAGTTACGCATATTTTATTTCAATTCATATAGATGAAAATTTTAATGCATTTAATCTAGTTTTTGGATCGTATTTTAATTCTTGGTTTAATGTAATATGGTTTCGAGATTCAGTTCCACCCATTAAGAAACGAGGCCGAAGGCCTGCACGGGGCACACAATTTGAACACCTCCGGAATGTGGGTAAGATTCTTTTGGTTATAAAGGATGGCCATCAAGGTCTATCGTGTGAGAATGCCTCCATCTTCACTGGTCGAGTGACATGAATCATTAAAGTATATACTGAACTAAGGCATGCAAGCTGGAATTCTATACCTGAGGAGGAGAAGCAAGAGCTTATTAACTGCGTTAGGGTAGGACTTTATATTATAGGAACCTATAACCCACGTAATGCACAGATTGTTGTGTATATTAAATTTTATAGATTTATATTTATACATGCATTATATATAATCATGAAAAAATTACCATGTTCCGTTAACCAAAAAATACAATCTTTGCCTGAGTTCTTAGCAACCTAAGAAGGAGGCTCCGATATCAAGTCTCATGTTCCGTCACATCCCATTTCAGGGCCCAATTATCAAACAATCTTACTAGTAAATCCAACTGCCTATTGTGTTATACCCACCTGGGTTTATCATAATTAAAAATCACATTTTTTAACATATGAATGGAAACCGCTATAGAAATAACGAACCCTCATAATTTTATTGCACAATGCCAACTGATCATCATCAGAGAACTACTTCCCATTTATAAATATTCCCAAAAATGGCTTACATAAATACATAACATTCGGTACCCAATACCACTCAACCATCAAAACGTAACAATCAAAATATAATAATAATATCAACAACAATAACAAACTGGCACAACCCAGATTGCACGAAAAGGAAAAAAATCACATGAACAAATTAAACAAAGAAAAAAGCCATAATTTGCCAAGATAAACATTTAGAAAAAAGAAAATATAAACCTTGGAATAGGAACCGACGTCGTAGATCTTGCCTAGCTCAAAATCCTGAAATGTAACTCTTCTGGGGTGCCCTAAAAGCAAAGCTTTTGGATCTCTGCACATTCCCACCATTGGAAGAATTCTCTTAAATTTTCAACTTGGAATCAAAATCCTTCTCCATTGCCAACATCTCTCACTCTCTCTAAAATTCTCTACATATCATCTCTATACACCCACCACCACTTATCTCCTAGAAAACAACATGGCAAGAGAGCAGCGCATAATTAGAACAGTGAGACTGTCTTTCTCTCTCTCTGCTTGATATTATTCTCTGAAAAAGGAAAAGGAAAGGTGGTAAGTAGTGCCCTTATTGAGGGTTTTTATATTATGGGTATCTATGTGTTGTGTAGGTGAAGGTGATCAGCTTTAGCTTTGGCTTTGGTTTTTCAATTTTCAAAACCTTAAAAAGTATATTGGATAATGAGAGAGAGAGAGAGAGAGAGAATCAATATCGTTTTTTATCGAGGAGAGGAAGGTATGGATTGAAAAGAAGAGAATGTCACATGGGATTGAATGATGGAGAAAGTCTACCAATCAATCTGAGATTGACAAAGAGATACTTCTGACCAAAGATGGAGTTCTTGGACGAAGAGAGCAGGCTAAGGTTCCTCTTCCAATCTCGTTCAACCCCTTCTTCACTCCCCAATACACAAACTTACCAAAAACCCAGTAAGCCATTCCTCTTCACTACCATTTCCTTTTTTTCCATTCTCCTCCTTGTCTCAATTCTCTTCCTCCAATCCGAACCCTTCAAATCTTTCCTCTTCTGGGTCTCCCTCTCAGATTCGAAGAATATTGTCAAATGCATCGACGACACAAACTTTGAATTTGAAGAAAAGGAGAATGAACCCGTTGATTTTGATTATCTTAGGACAAGGCAGGATGTTGAGTGTGTTGTCTCCCTTCCTCCTCCACATCCATTTTTGAAGAAACAGTTGCTCTGCCAGACGATAATTCGGTAGCACTGGGACTGCTTCACGTAATCGCCCCTCCCCCTCTGGACTCACCGCTTGGCTTTCCATCTCTTTTCACGCTCGTCAACTTTGCACCCTTTCATTCTCGTTTCCCTTCCTCCTCCACATCCATTTTTGAAGAAACAGTTGATGTGCCAGACGATAATTCGGTAGCACTGGGACCACTTCACGTAATCGCCCTCCCCCTCTCGATTCACCGCTTGGCTTTCCATCTCTTTTCGCGCTCGTCAACTTTGCACTCTTTCATTCCCGAATTTTATGGTATGAATGCCAAAACAGCAATTGAAGACTTAGCTTTTATATAATGAAATAGATTAACCCATTAAAATATAGATGTTTATGTTATTTCTTTTAATGTGCATTTGATGACAATATGTGACAACAAATATCTTGAACTTGTAGGCAGACTTTGTACTAGATTGGACAAAAGACAATGTTTGTGAAATGGTGATGACGCATTTGTCTGATAAATACAATGCGTATCATTATGAACTTTACAAAGTATACAAGAAATATGAATCGCATAAAGAGTACCTATGTGGTGGGCCGTCAATGGTGGAAGAACCTGCTTGGCAGTGGCTTTGTGACATGTGGGCAAGCGGGGCATTCAAGGTATATTCTAATTTTTATTTCAACTTCAAATATTTTATATTTACATTGCATATGTGACATGTTTGTGTTAGATGTGAGATGATTTATTTTGATGCCTTTTTAAATAATCAGTGAAAGAAGGAAGATGCCGCTAGCATTAAATATTGTTATAATGTATAGAAAGAATTACAAAATAATTAATTACTAACCTGAAGCATCAATCAAAATCATTAATATATAATCAGTGGCAATTGCCGATTAATATGACTGAAGCACATTTAAAGGACTTAGAATACCCATCCTATATATTTAAACAAGCCTTGGCAACGATCTTCATTATTTAATTACTAGATGTTTAGACCCAAAATAAAGCAACCAAGTAAAGGAAACTTTAATTATTGTTCAAACACTGCTCAGGTGTCATGGGGGGTTTGTAGGAATCAACTAGCTAGCTAGCTAGGCCCATGCTATGAATTTCTGGACAAAAATGGGCTCATTATGTTTCTGATTTTCTATCTATCAAATCAAAAAAGTGGGCTAATTAACTCGTAGCGCAAGAAGTTATTATATATAAATTGCACAATTAAAGTTTATTTCTCTAGTAGAGGACTAAGAAAGGCCATTTCTCATACCAATTTTCTCTTTTCTATTCTTTTAATTGAAAAATTATATATAAATGATCAATTTTCTATCTTATAGCATTTATACAAAAGTTTTTTTGTCTTATAGCATTAAAGGGATCCTTATATACCATTGCACAAAGGTCATATAGTTGAATAAATGAGACTTGATATCTTTAAAAAATGCAAGAGAAGTCTTGAAGAAACATTACGAATAAGCAAAAGCTAAAGGCGACACATACAGGCTGAAGGAAGTCCTTTGTTAAGATTTTGGAAGAGAAGGTTTTTGCAATTTCTGATGTATAATATAAGTATTAACACTGTGTTGAGTTAAGCCTTAACTGTTAATGATGTGTGGCAGCGAGAGACGGCCCCTAATATGGTTGCTTTCTATAAAGAAACAAGCTGGTCAGCACAAAAGGGCAAATTTATCAATGTCACGACTGAACACAATTACGTGAGATTGCGTTCGATTTTATTTTTGGTACACTATATATTGCATTAAAATTACAAGCATGGTTGGTTTTATTTTTCAATTATTTTCATAATCTAATGGTGGAGAGATTGAATGAGAAAGACCCTGAAGAGGACGTTGATGAAGCAACTAAAGCTATTTTCAAAGACGTGCTAGGCTTCATATCAGGGTAGGCACAAGGGATGGGGCACATGGTCATTCTCGACCCCTCTCCTTCAATGAAGAAGAACAAATCTTTTATGCATCTAGTAGAAGCGAATGAACGGAACAAGAGTGATGCAGAAATGTACAAGAGCAAACTAGATAGGATGCTGGGTGATATTGAAGCTATGAGGAGGAGTTTTTTCGAGTATGAGAAAGCAATGAACTTTCGGGTTTCTGAGTTGGTGGAGAATAGTGAGTCTCATAGAGAGACTCTAAGCATCTCGCTTGCTGGGAGTAGCAGAATTTTTTTGTGGAGGTTTTTTATGGATGTAACAATCTAATGGCCATGACATTTTGAAATGCATTGGAAATATTTTGCTAGTTGCAGTATGGGAAGTGTTAGCTTGGATGTGTTAAACCAATGGAAGGGAAATGAAGCTAGTTTTTATAACAAAATTGCTAGAGTTTTGGGGATTCTAGGATAAGATCAAACTTTTGATTGGTTGGTTTGATTCAATGCAGTGTATGTATTTGTCTAGCTATTCAGAGAGAGTTGTGGTAATTATGAAGGGGTAATTTGTCTATACTTTTTCCTTTAATTAATGGTTTGTAGATTGTGTATTTATTAAACCAGACTTGGGAGGCCAATGTCAGTGACTTTCATTCGGTTTGCAAGTTTCAGCAAACTCATAATCAGCCAAATTTCAGGGAAGTGCGTCATTTGTATGTGGTGGTGATGAAGAGCAGTTCAGCTAATAGGCATACGTGAGATATTACAAACATTGGACAATTGTAAGTATTAAACTTGGACTTGCTGAGATTGAAGTTATTTGTTGAATACATAGTTATGAATTATCCTACTACATCTCTGTTTACACATATCTGAAGGTGTTGATGTGCATAAAAGTTTGGTGATATATATATATCAAGTAGTGATTGCAACTTCTAACAATTAGTTGGATATGAGAAAGTATCCTTTATAAGATACTTATAAAGTTGGGTATGAGAAAGTCACTGGAAAATGTTATAAGATAGAGAGGATTTGTCTTATAAAGTTGGAGTATCCTATATAAGATACATGTAGATCTATGGGCATTATAAGATAGAGAGGAAGTATATGTAAATGGATAAGATGCCAAATATGTTTATTCATAAAAGTAAAATAAGAGAAATAAGAAATCCTTTTAAGAGTGAAACACAGCTTGTATAAAAAGAACATGTTTGGGCACGAAAACCCAAATTTTACTTCAGAAAGAAGCTATACATGATCTAATTTGTTGAATGGGGAAGGCTGTAAGATCCCTATAAAAGCAAACCAAATTTATTTAACCTTTCAAAGTTGATGATAAAAGGCCATTGCCGATTTCTCCATATCAGGCATACTATACAAATTGGTTTTTAAGTTTCAAAAGCAATAATATATTGATCCCGGCATAGGTTGGTATTTTCTAGTAATAAGTACTTAATTAATTTGCTTGCTTTTCTCTCTATTTCTCATATCCTATCAGTGTGGTTTATCATCTTGAGAAATCTTAGCAAGATTTTCAGTGGGGTTTACTCATCTAAAAATGACTACAACCTCGTTAAGTGGTGTAGGATGTACACTTTATAGATTATGGCACAATATGTTGTGTATGATCAGCCTTTAAGGGCATTTTCCAGTATTGTTTAGCACGTCCCGCCATAAATAGGCATTGAATGGTTCAGTTTATGTAGATCTCTGAGAAATAGACCCCAATGAAATGTTGACATATATCATAAAGTGCATCATTGCTGTGTAAAGATAAATCTCTTGTTTCAATCAATTGTATGGTCACGTCAGATTGATAATGTGTAGATTCAACTCTTCATATTTGACATTTTCCATGCATCACCCTACACGTTTACTTGTAGAATTGAGAATTTAAAACTTTGGTTCAATGTTGTTGGGGGAGATATTTCTTTTTGATAGGTAGGCTAACAAAGTGATCCATTTCTTGGCCAATATTGGAAGTTTGTATTATTTATATATATATTTATATGTATGTGAAAGTTAAAATTGTTAATGATGTTGAATTGAGCCTGAATTAATAATACACTTTATTTTGGAGTAGAAATTTTTTATGTTTTCTTGTCCAATATTTTCCCGTGCAAGTGGAGAAGCCATTAAAAAATGCTTTGATCTTTTCCTCTTCTTGGCACCTTTCTCGATTGGCAACTCCATGGTGGCCGAGTCTAAATCGATATTATACTTATTTAAATGTGTATTTGGAGGGTTCTTAAACTGGTAGGGCCACAATATGAACACTTGGGAATAGGTGTATGAAATCAAAGTGATTGGATATAGGGTTAGTTTTAGCTAGGTAGTAGGTTAATCTCCCAGATTACATATTAGTCTTCAACTTTATTTTATTAGCTATAGTACTGTCCTAGTAGCTAGGAAATAAATGTTTTCTATTAACTAACACAGTTAAGTACATAGTTTTTTTCAAGTAACTATAAGACACCATGCTTTGTGGATTAAGATGGGTTGTAGAATGACATCAATTGGAGAACACGATCAACGACATAGTTTTGTTGGAGTAATGTGTGTATATGTCCCAAAATTATCATACAAGTTTTGTAGATTTTTTCATATTGGATAGTGTTAAGATTCTTGAATCAATGATCGAGTGTTTTAAGTGAAAGGAACAAAATTAATGGCCAAGGAATTCAACTACCCTCCAACACAACATAACTACTGGCCGGCGGCCTCCTCCTGCATAAAGGAACCTTATAGACGACAAACGCCAATTAGATTAAGTCGTTTTCACGAGAAGTACTATCTGCGAACGCCATGAATCCATCAACGAGATGTGTCTGGCTATGAGCCCTGTATATTTATATATTTTGGTTCTTCCCTTAATTAATAGACGTGCCGCTTCATACACCATGCAATATTACCGGCCGGGAAAAATAAAAATTAAATAAATTGTATTGAATTATTAATAAATATATTTTATCTAGTTGCAAGTAGCTAGCCAGTCCGGATTATAAAGTGTTTCGTGAACTTTCAACACGAGCATACATAGAATATAAATGCTATGACATCAGCTTAATTTAATTCCCTTGGATTTTTTGCAGCGACAAGCATATAAGACGAACTAGACAGGACCACTCAATCAAATATTGATCTAACCGTATTAACAAAAATAAGTTCAAATTAAATATTCTTTAAATTTTCATTAGAGTGTAAAAGTTTTAAGTAATATATATATACATGATCGATGATCAGTGCTGCAACAATATAGCACGAGACCGGTCCCGAGAAGAATAAATTTTTTTTTTTATATTTTTAAATATTTGTTTTAAAAAAAACTCACAACATCATTAAAAAAATATTTTCTTAATCATTAAGTAAAAACTAAATAAATAAATTTCAGGACTCAATCGGAATCCAAATGTCGGTGACTCCAGCATTTTTCTATGATCGATCTATCTCTTTCACTTAAGTCTTTAAATTAAGACAAAAAGTTATAAATTAAGATATATGTTTATCTTTCAACGAAAATGATCTGTAAATGAGATTGTGTTTGGAAACAAATTAAAGAAACCTTTTATTGGATATATATATATATATATAGAGAGAGAGAGAGATTGACAATCCAGACCGATTAATAATTAATATTTTTCTCGTGAAGTTTTTTATACGAGGATTGTTATATTTATAAAAAAAATTATATAAATTAACGTAATTTCATGTAATTTGATAAATCACATTAATTTATGTTAATTTATAAAATTATTTTTATATAATTGTTTGTAACTAAAATATTTTCTTTTTATACGTAAGTATTTGAGTTCGTAGATGGCCATTAATGAATATTAAAGGTACTGATGTGAGTCCGGCTATGCCATACATGGGCTCTACTACTGTTTGATATATAACAATCGATCGGCGTGCCGTATCATAATTTGCTGCAGAAAGAAGCTGGATTGAATGGCTGTAGTGAAACCAAGCGTCAATATATAATCCGTCCATTCATATGCATAACCTTTTTTTGACTTTCAGATTTATAAATATATGGGGAATAGTCAATGTAGTCATTATGATTCATTTCCTCAGCATAAATAAATATCTATTGCTTCTTTTGGAATTATATTGGATTTTCTCGTCTCTCGATGCATGCGCGCATTTATATCAAAGAAAACGTTATTATGCCCACCGACTCTAATCGTTTTACTTGATCGAGAAAAAAAAAATTATTTTTTCTTTTATCCAATGAATAAAAAATGATTTTAAATTTCTTTCATGTTTTAAAAAAATTTAAATATATTAAAAAAAATTTTAAAATTATAAAACCAACCAACGGTAAGTCCGAGCGGTGTTACTCAGCTGCAGAATAGCACCGCTCTTGTATCAAAACTTGGACTTCTGCATGCAGCTACCGAGCTAGGTTTCCTCTTGAGCCTCTCTACCTACCAGCCTTCTCTCTTTTTTTCCCAAGCTAGCGTCTCTTTACTTACCTTTCTATTTTATTTTCTTTCATGAAAAATACTTAGATGGGGTTACATAAAAATAAATTTATAAATTAACGTGACTTGATATGATATTTCAGATTATAAAATTATTTTTATTATAAAATAGATCTAACATATTCTATAAAACTACATCAGTTTATATTCTCTTTCTTTTTTGTTGAAACAATCTTTGTAAACAATAACTCGATTGGATAGTGAGATAAGATGAGATCATGAGATGAAATGGTTTTAGATAAGCTGAATAAAATATTGTTAGAATATTATTTTTTAATATTATTATTATTTTAAAATTTAAAAAAATTGAATTATTTATTATATTTTATGTAGAAATTAAAGAAAGCTATAATGATGAGATGAAATGAGATCATTTCTCTATCCAAACAAGTCTATTAGTAGAAGAATTATATTATTCATTTTAATTTTTATTATTTTCAATTATATTTATTAATGTTCCATATTATAATATATGTCTCCCACTTAAATAAATAATCACATGAGATGTATTGCAAACGAAGATAACAAAATTTTGAATGAGGAATGTACAAGTACATGAGTACTTCTCAAACTTATTAAATAAAACGATGAATATATTTTTTAGATCATCGTTTCTTCCAAAAACTTAATAAATTTAAAAGGAAGATAATAAATGTAATTAATGATTTTAATTATACCTTATCACTCCTCCAAACATGTGGGCTACAATTTTCCTTTGTAAGTGAATCTAATGGGTGAAAACATTAATTAAATAAGAAGTACTATAGAGTTTGGGCTTTAATTAAATTATATTTTAATAAATCTCTTAAACAAAACAACTATGTAAATTGACTTGAGAGACAGTCGTGACAAGTATACACACACTCGAAAAAATATCTTTAAATTATTATTCTAGAGAGGTTAAGAAAAAAAAGAAAGAAATAGATAGATACACTATAAGAAAAATGGATTTTTGTGATCATTTAATTGCGACAAAAAGACTATTTGTGATCAAAACATATTCATTTTAGCTATAAATAATTATTTTGTTGAAATTAATTGACTATAAATAAACAGCTTTCTTATAATGATAAAACGTATAACTGCCAGCTTGTAAAATTTATTATCTCTCACTTGAAGAGATCTTATCTTAATCCTATATATATTCATTTTTTTATTATTGAGATCGATCAAATCCTTCCCATCATCTCTTTATAAAATTTTAGATGATTATTTCTAATTTTGTTTCTTTGTATTTACGTACGTACGAGGTGGGATTCACTGAAAATGAAATTACAACATTATTTAACCAAAATTTAGGTTGCGTATGGTTGTAATATTCAGTTGAGCTCAGTCTAATTTTAAATTAAATCTAACATCCAAACATCTGACTCTCAAATTATTAAACTCATTTCAACTCAAAACCTCCTTAAGCGGGAAACTCACAATATTTTTTAACTTAACAAATCTTTATACGTAAGATCTACAACTTTTTTCAATTTCTAATAAAAAGTATTAAACTCATTTTAATATTCAAATACACTTTAAACTCAATTTAAATAAACTCTACATAACTTCATCTGCTATTCAAACTCACTATTATTTATAAAAGTTAAGTAACTCAACATTCATATGCATCATTAATATTCTTCTCCGTACCTAATTACATTGTCATTTTCAGGTCCGATCGTTCACTTCCTAACGAAAGCACGACAAGAGCCCTATATATATATTTGTCGGCCACCTCCACCATATGAATTTTTTTTTCCAAGCACGTAATTAATTACACTTTTTTTTCTCAAACCTAATTAATTACACACAAACACGCGCATAGATAAAGGAAAAATGAAATGATTATTACTCTTTTATTATCTATATATTATAATTTTTATTTAATTTTTTATTTTATCTAATAATTAAAGAAATGACTATTAATAAGATTTTTTTTTTTTTTAATTTAAGGGTGTCTAGACCACAATCTTGATAATAAATCTCAAAATACTTGTTTGCGTAAAATTTAAATTTATTCACTTTTTTTAAGTGAATAGTGAATACACGATTGTACATTTTAAAATTATAAATATAATTTTTTTAAATAATTAATGACATTGCCTGCCTTTCGCTAATTAAAAATCATGTTTTATTATTGACTTTCTTAATTATTTAACATTTCTTGTATTTTCTTTTGGAAATTTTGTAGGTCATGTTAATGCATTCAGGCCGTCACGATCGAGAACATGGCTTCTTTTGCTTTTTGTTTTTTTTGTTTTTCCCTGTTTTGTTTTTGTAACTGGAGTTCGGTTTGTTAGAACTCCCAGGAGATGGACAGAGAGTCCTATTTTTTTCCCCTTTTATATATCAGATAATATATCCTTGCATTTCATAATTATAAAGAATACATTTTTTTTTTTCCCGAAACAGATGATATATGAACAAATTACTATTTTAATAAAAACTTCTAAGTATAGAAGCGTTAATCTTAAATCTCTTAATTAGTAGATCAACATGAATGTTAATTTTCCTATCATTTGGCCCTATGAATTCTATTATGAGTAATGTTATAGTCGTGAAATGTGCAAGAAAAAAAAACGATTTATTATTAAAAAAATATTTTTTTTTTATAAGTCTCATATTTATTCATTTTTTTAAAAAAATTACACAATATTTACACACTCTACAACTGTAAATATCATTTATCTTCTATTATTTTCTTTAATTTACGTGCAGCTTTTTGCGTGCCTCCTTATAATGATACTAAAAAAAAATCAGACATATATTTCCATTTTTTTAAAATTATTCCGTCAGTATATATTAATTTTATATATCAATTATGTCGCTTCCGAACCATGCTTTATATTGACATGAACATTTTTCAACATCTTATAAATTAGTAGTCTAGCTAGTACCTAGCTTATTGACTTCAAAAAAAAAAATTATTACCTAGCTTATTGTCCGTCCATTCAGATTCATACACGGCCAACCTTAAACGATGCTACCAATTAATTAAAGGTCCCAATTATCTTTTGCATAATTAAGGTCGACAGCAAAATCCATTGATTCGACCTTGGTAGGTATGTGTTAATTCAATATATATGGACCAGTACTATCATGAGCGCACCACAATTTTGCTCTGCTTTTTATTTAATGAAAAAAATTACTATGCCGCCCCAAAGGTAAAACTCGGTTTGACCGTTCGCTGAATATTTTTTTTTTTTTAACTTAATGATGAAGGAAGTAATTTTAAGTGAATTGATGTATTTTTTTTTTTTTAATGATTTAAAAATATTTTAAAAAATGTAAATAAAAAAATTTTTAAAAAAATTATTTTTACAATCAGTGGTAAGACAGAGCGGTGCTACACCGCTCTTATTTAACATGTGCTATAAATTGATCAATATATATATATATATATGTATATGTATTGCCTAAAAGTTCTATTTTCAAATTTGTTTATTGATACATACCTAGAGCATAACACAGATTAATGTGCATCCAGAAAGCTTGTCATTTTATCAATTTATTCTACCTAGCGAGACTCTATATTAACCATGTAGCTAGCGGATATTAAAGGCATGTTTGGACAGTTATACTTTGAGTATTCCATAATTTTTGTCAATAATATTGAAATGGTTTGGGTGGCGGTGTTTTATTTGGCTTTGGAAAATGATCATGGAGAAAATATTGAATAAAAATATAATAAAGTTAAATTTTTGTCTAAATATATAAGTTTTTGTTTAAATATATAAGTTTTTTTAATACTATTTTTGTTTTGAAATTTATAAAAGTTGTATTGATTTTTGTATTAGAATAATGATTAGATGAAAAAATTGAAATATTGAAATTGAAAAAATGTTTTGTATTTGAATAATGTTAGAAAATAAAATTATAAGAAGTTTTGAAATTTAAAAATTCTTATAGTGTCCAAACATATCCTAAAAGTCATGGCCAGTTATAGTTCCTTTTCATAGTCACATAGCATGCATAGTATATAAATTGATCAACTTAATCAGGGCATCATCATGTAAAAATAGGTTTAATAAGTAAAATTATTGATAAATTAGAAGTTTCTCTCTGTGAACTCCACCATGACTCCTTTCCTCTCTCTTGTAAAAAATCAAGGGCTTCAAATCTAATTTTCGCCGGAGAAGGAAGAGGCATCGACTTCCTCCTTCTCGCTTTCTCTTCTCTCATTCCTTCATCTCATTCCTTCATCCACTCATCTTGTCTATCAAGATAATTCTCTTTGTTTAGTTTGATTTTGCTTCATTCAAGGCGAAAAGAACAGATTTATAGCTTTCGGCAACTCTTGAGAAACATGCGCGGCACAAGAAGACTCTCAAAGAGTAAATCATTTGGAAGAAAGTGACGCTTTTGCGAAAATCACCATGCGCAGTCCTCACGCACCACCCACATCTACGTGTGGTCCTCATGCGCCACCCATTTTAACAACTCTTCTCGCCACACGAGCCAAATGACCGAACTTGCCACTATCAAATCTTTCAGATCTGACTTTTGTGGCTGAAAATAGATAAGCATGTTGTCTTCACGCCCCATTATAGCTTCCAAAGTCTACCGGAGTTGGTCCAAAATGTAATCCGTCATTTTTCACATCTATCTTACTACTTTCCTTTTTGGTTTATTTATTGTTAATTAAAAAAAAAAAAGGTTCGTCTCTCGGACTTTTGTCTGTGGAGATCAAGTCATCTCCTTCTATGAAGAGTGTGGTTGAGTCTCTGTTTAGGCAAATAGTGTTGTCTCTTTGACGTTTGTTTATAGAGAATAACAACAATAATAAAGATCAGACCAATCACAAAATGAAATAGTATATTAGTGGAGCTCCAAATGCATTATTTTAATTTATGATATCATGTTTGATATGAGGATATCTCAGAATGTATCCAGTTATAGAGGTAAGTTTCTTAATGAATGAATGATAACAGTTTTCCTTAAAAAAAATAATAAAGTAAAATTATTTATGCAATGACATGCAAAGTCTCACATAAGCTTTTAAAAAAAACATGATCTACTTGAAAGTTTTTTTTTTTTAAAAGAGAAATAATATTTACAGTTATAAAGTGCGTAGGCGCCGTACACTACTTTTAAAAAAAGTGAATAAATATGAGACTTATATGAAAAAATTAAATTTTTATTAATAGACTTTAGTTTTTTTTAAAAAGAATGCACAACATTTATACAATTTATAATTATATCTAACATGACATAATCACGAGACTTTTTTTTAATGGAGTTTTTTTTTTAGTTGGGTTCTTTATTTTGGAGATAGTCTTTGCCATGATCATGTGGTAGCCGTGTTCGCTTTAATATATGGTACTCCTTCCTTTTTAGTGAATCAGACATCAATACAGATGATGCATGTATCTCCCACTTAATTCATAAGTTCCAAATGAAATATGCAGGTGTATACCTTTTTTCTAGGTATTTTTAAAAGAAAAATATAAATCATGTAATGAATAAGGGAACAATAAAGAGTAACGTTAGCTACAAATTATAGCTAATATTATAATTAACTATATTCACATTTCACATTCATCTCATTATATAAAAAAATAAGTTTTTTTATTAGTTACTATTCACTATCCTACATCCCACACTTTATAAAAAATACTTCACACTTTATTAAAAAAAAATGAAAAAATTCGTCAAGTATGTAGTGTAGAGATAAATATTGACTGATCCATGACAAAACCTTATATAAAACGTGTCACTTTTATTACTCTTCGATTATCTTTTTATTTTAAGAATAATTAATTTAAAGGTTGATGGGCAATGACGTGTTATCATAGTGGGATGAGAGTCTAGTTGGACGTAGAATTATCCAACTAAGAAATATTTAGGATTTGAAATAATACTAAATTTTCATTCAAGAGAAATTTTACTTATCATCTCTACATCACATACTAATATATAATTTATTATTTTTTTCTTCAATTTAAACACAGATATATTAATGTATAAATATATGTGTTTAAATAAAAAGATAAAAATAATAAATTATATGTTGGTGTGTGGTGTATGAATGAGAAATATGATTTCTCTTTCATAAAACCCTTCTGGACGTGAGATTTTTGATTAGTAAGATATTTCTATATTTTTCTAACAAATTATATTTAAATATAAAGTTAACTTGTAGAATGAAAAATGATTTGTAAAAGTTTAGAATATATATATTTTACGCAAGCCCGTTAAAAAGAATTAAAATACATGTGAAAATGTTCAATTTTTCATAGAGAAATGAAATTTGGAATGTGTAAGTGTTACGTAATTTTTTTGAAATTGTTTTTGAATAAATATAAGATTCATATAAAAAAATTAAGATTTTAATAATGATCTCCACACTTTTTTAAAATGATTATGCGATATTTATACACTTCACGATTGTATATAGCATTACTATTTTTCATATATTCATATATTGTGAGTCTCAAATGTTTTTTAAGAGACTCAAATTGCTAAAGTCATATCTAACATGAAAAAATCTATTCATTATTTATTTATTTATTATATTCTAATTATCTCATGATATATCATTAGATGATAGATTTATAAGTGAAATATAATAAATAATATCTAATTATTTAATTTACATCATAAAAAAATAAGATAATGTTAAAAATTGATATGATAAATAGCATTTCTCAATTAACATTTCTCTAAAAATTGAAAAAAATAACAAACGAAGTTGAGGTACGTAGCCAAAGGTACGCGACTTGATTCATATTAATTCCCACCTCTCCAAATGTTAAAAAAAAAAAAAAAAAAAA
>QEOT01004547.1:195682-206835 GCA_003123785.1 Pterocarya stenoptera
GTGTCTGTATGTATGGCTGTCATTTTTGGAAAGTGTATGTTCACCTAATATTTTTATTTTCAATTTTGTTGGTGTTGGAGTTTGTATGAAGTAACCTACGCAAAGCGGTCAAAAGGCCCGTGAACACCCTGAGTCCATCTTAGGCAGTTGCTGAGCCTATCAGCCTGTTCTCAAATGTAACCCACGCAAAGCAATTGTGGATCTCGGAGGCCCATTAACTCTAAATGTTTGTTCTTAGAGGTAACCCACTGGCAGTGATTATAGCTTGAGCGTGACACTTAGCGCGAGTCTAGGGACTCGTATTAGTGCAAAGGTCGGTAAGTCTAGGGACTTATGTTCGAATGGCCTTCTGGGCAACTCCTGAGACTAATGTTCGACCTGAAGTTCGCGGCAAGTCTAAGGACTTGGCTTGATGGCACGAAGGTCGGCGGGTTTAGGGACTTGCATCTGATTAGTCGTGTGGGTAAGCCCTGGGGCTCTAACCCAACCATTGCATGGTGGCGAGTCTAGGGACTCTACTTTGTGGCACGAAAGTCAGCAAGTCTAGGGACTTATGTCCGATTGGTCATGTGAGCGAGCTATAGGGCTCTAGCCCTACCAATGCATCGTATCGAGTTTAGGGACTCAGTTTTGCTGGTGCGAGGATCGACAAATCTAGGGACTTGTGTTCAACCGTTGTGTCGCGGCGAGTCTAGGGACTCGACTTCGCTGGTTCGAGAGTCGACGAGTCTAAGGACTTGTGTTTGATCGTTGTGTCGTAGCGAGTCTAGGGACTCAGCTTTGCTGACTGAAGCGCTTGTCCATGCTAAAAAAAAAAAATCAACTCAGTCAACGTATATGGCTAAGATCACAAAGTGAGGTGGCAAACCTGAATTGCATTGTCGAAGCGCGGCTAAGGTTGGAGATGCGCCGGTGAGGCTTGGGGTTGTCATGTTTCGATGATGAAGAAGATCTAGGTATGCTAGGCAATTTATTCATAGAGTTTTGGTTGCTGGAGTTGATTATTGCTTGACCAAAATTAGTCGAGCAGACTTGGGCAAGCAAGTTGGTGGAGCACGTTGCATGTAAATTAGATCCCATAGACGGCGCCACTGTTAATGCATGAAAAATTGCATAACAAGTTGAAATGGGAGAAAACGTCATTCCCGACCTGTTGAGATGATTCGGGCCTCAATCGGTATTGTTTTGAGCCCCTAGAAGTAGTCCAGTGCAGCTGTATGGTGTCGGTACGTACACCCATGGCAGTGATTGAAAAACGAGTGCAGAGAAAATAAAGAGAAAGTGGTACAGAAATTTACATGGTTCGACATGTTGCATATGTCCACTGACGTTTGGGGAGGAAAAATTCACTATAATATGCTTGTTACAGTCTCTCATAGTCTCTTATTCCTCACTGTATATTGGGAGCTAGTGATTTAGTTGCTGGATAAGATGTTCTCTTCGGAACTCTCCCTCTAGAGGTTGAAGAAGAAGTCAAAGAAGAAGCCCCCTTAAATCTTCTGGACGTCCCATTTTATTTGATATCTCTTTCCGCGTGCCCCCTGCGGTGGTGAGACATGGTTCACTTTGCGTGTCTGAGTATTTCTCCTTTTCTCACTTTCTCCAGACACTACCCCTTACTTTCTGACACCTTCTTCTTGCCTTTTGACACCCTGTTCTCCCTTGCCTCTTTGTTTCCTCTCTTGTTCCCTAATGATGGCCTGGTGGGATGAGTCTGGTCATGACCCTACATATTTTACCCCACATCAAAGTAAAAGGCCTTGTAGCTAAAGTTGACTTTTATTTATTTTTTATTTTTATTTTTTGGAGTTGTTCATGTTTTGCTTAAATTACCCATAATATTTTTGTAACAATTTTATTTATAAGATATTTGTTTTGAGTGCTTTTACCCCTCTCTCAAATTCTCAATGAGAAGTTTGGCCTTCACATGTTTTTATTTTTTTTTACTTTTTATATATTAACAATATTGAATGGATATTGGTTTATCTTGAATTTTGTCAATTTTTTTTTATCACATTAATTGATATGTCATATTTTAAGTAATTTTTTATTTTATTGATTAACTTATAACGTCATTTAAAAAATAATCTTGCGGAAATAAATTTTTATTAAAAAAAATAATTCCAGTGATTGGGCTCTAGTTATTTTCTTGGGGGCCACATTGAGGCACAGCTGCAGGTTTAAGGGGGGATTCATCATGAATTAACAAAAAAAGGGGGCCATTTACAAGAAGATTCCGGCGGTTTAGATTTAGATAAGATAAAATGATTTTAAATAAAAATTAAAAAAATATTGTTAAAATATTATTTTTTAATATTATTATAATTTTAAGATTTAAAAAAATTTAATTGAAATTTAAAAATTTAAATTATTTATTATATTTTATATAAAAATTAAAATAATAAAAAGAAACACTCTCCGAAATCCGAACCGAACCCTATTTGTGGTGGTGACGGTGAGTACATATTCACTGTCAGCTTAGCTTGGTAGCCTGGTTGGTGGAAACCGTTCCCAAAAGTTACATACCGAGATGGCCGACATTTGGGCTCAATTGCATGCCAGGCCACAAACAAGTACCGACATTGAAAGAAACTGCATTGAAAGTTTTATCCATTCTAATATCTTATATCTAAAATTGTCAAGTGCCTTTTCTATTTAGATAAAACTAGTTTGTCCACTTCATTTGATATCTATATTTGACCGTTGGTCAAAAAATTTTTTTATTATTTAGTAATTAAGAAACTAATTTTAAATATATTGATATTTTTTTTATTTTTTAAAAATCTTTAAATGTATTAAAATATTATGACAAAAAAAAAAAAAAGGGCGGGAGGCGGCAGAGTATTCTTACTCTTTTTATTTTATTAGTGAGTTATTTAACTGATACAATATTATAACCAATGACTTCTCGTCTCATTTATAGTCATTTATGGTGATTAAAATTCTTACAAAATAGTTAACTCAAAGGTTACATGAGTTTCGTTAACAAGTGTGTGAGTTTATTTGTTTTTACATTCGAGTAAAAATTAGCATTTATAAATAACTTATTTGCTAAATAAATGAAGTTGAAATCAAGTTAATACGAGTTGAATGTGGATTCTCTTGTTAAAAAATAGTGAATCCCATAAATCATTTATTTGATATGAGTTGAGTTGATCTTGACTCGTTTGGATGGTAAAATGAAATAATATAAGGTAAGATGATTTTAAATGAGTTGAATAAAATATTCTTAAAATATTATTTTTTAATATTATTATTATTTTGAAATTTAAAAAAATTGAATTTTTTATTATATTTTATATAAAAATTTAAAAAAATTATAATAATAAAATAAGATAGATTGAAAATATTTTTTTATCCAAATATATTACTTTCCAAGTTTCTAACTCTAACAGGACAGGACATATACAAGGCATGTTCGCCCAACCCAACCGACAAAGATGGGCCTAGAGGCAAGTCACCTGAATTGCAGGCCTTGAAGCTGGTCCAATAGGTAAAAACCTACCGAAAAAGCCATTGGCCATAGGCCCGTAGGTGGCCTACTCTGAAAGGAAAAAAAATAATAAAAAAATGAAAATATCATGTCTAAACTGCTACGGTACGGAAACATCGAACATCGCTTCCCTTACAAGGCTGAGTTTTGTGAAAGCCCAAGGTGGTAAATGTTTTCTAGCCAGCAACCATATGCAGTGCCAGGCAACCAAAAACAGTTTAAAATCTGAAGAGTAACAATGTTTTAAGGCTTTGTTTTTAATGAATATCATTAATAAAATTTAAATATTTGAATAAAGCATTTTTTTCAGGTGTCAGTATTGATTAAAAAAAATATATATCATCTTTTTAATCATCATTTTCTCAAAATTTTTAATGTGACATCAAATTATTAATAGACAAATAAAACATAACAGATAATTTTACAATCATTGGATCATGAAATAATAAATAAAATAATAATAATAGCATTACTATCTAACGTAACATTCTGCGATAAAATTAACATGCTACCTAATAATTTGTTCTAATGCCACGCATGGGTTTGCACTCTAAATAAGTCTCCATCAAATGCTCACAAGTGATACGTTTGGATTTAGAAATAAATTAAGATGGTTTTAGATGAGTTGAATAAAATATTGTTAAAATATTATTTTTAATATTATTATTATTTTGAAATTTGGAAAAATTAAATTGTTTATTATATTTTATGTGAAATTTGAAAAAAATTATAATAATGAGATAAGATTAGTTGATGTGAGTTTTGAATCCAAACAAAGGCTCAATAAGCACTCCATTTTTTGTTTCCTTCCGCCAATACTATAATTATGTAATTTATGGTTCAAATTAAGATTAGGTTTGGGCATGGGATGAGATTCATCTAATCTCATTTTATTTCATTTCTAAACATAATTCAAATAGAAAATTTTTAAACTAATCATTACAATTTTTTCAAATACAAAATAAAAAACAATTCATTTTTCAAATCCCAAATAAAATTAATATTATAAAAATATATTGTTACAGTATTTTAACTTTATAATATTTTTTATTCAATTATTTCTCTTTCCTTTCCCAAAATTTAAAAAATATTTAACTCAAATTATTTTACTATTATTCACAAATTATCTTATTATTATTCACAAAATTTCCATCTCTTCTAACTCTCCAAACTGAAAACCTTGATAACTTTTGATATTTTGAAAATTATGTTTTGACAATAATTAAGCCTATCATTCTTTCTTAGTATGCCTATCAAACTATAAAAAATATCATTCTCATATTTTTTAAGATAAAAGAGTATTTTAGTATGACAATAAGTGTATGTTTGAGATTGTGGTGGGAAATATAGCTTATAGCTTTACAACTTATAGCTTATAACTTTAATAATAAGCAATGTACTTCAAAAGTTGTTTATTGTTTGATAAACATGTATCTCAAGCACTTTTAAAGTTAGTTACATTAATTTTTTAAAAATATACAGTTATCTGCATGAGCTTTTCAATAAAAACTTTAATTTTATGCTTTTAAAAAAAAGTAAACTTTCAACTTTTTTAGATGATTAAATTACTTTTTATAAATTTACCAACATATCATTTTTATTTTAAAAGAACTTTTAAATAGTTAAAAGTAATTTTTTAACTTTCAAACTCAATCCCGAACAGGCTCTAAGCACGTATTGTTATGTCAATAAAAATTATAAGTACAAAATAGTACTTTTGAGATTGCATAATATAGTCCTAAGTAGAGGTCTCAAAATAAGAGGCAAATTTAAAGAAAAAAAGGACCAAAAAAGGGAGTTTGAAGGTCAATCAATATCTTTAATAATTTCATGGTTGTATTAATAGTCATGATTATCATGATTATTAAATCCTACCCTTAATGAATATTCAACAATAAAAATTATGTCATTTCATCTATTTTTCGTCATCTTAATTGTTAGGCTTGAATGAAGAGTGTCTTTTTGTCGATATTTATATATAGTTTGAGGATATAATATATATTTTTTAATAGTTTAACATATAAAATATAAGAGACTTGATAAGCATTGAAGATTATTTTAACTTATATATAAATAAATAAATATAACAATAAAAGCAACATATAAAATTTATATAAAAGAAAAAAAAAAGAAGGAGATCCGAGGGGTGGGTGGGTCTACATATTTAACGTCACAACTTGGAATATGGAAAGAGAGGCGTGTGGAAATAATGCCAAAAAGAAGATTATGAACAGCCCACCATATAATAGTGGGGGAGATTATCAAAAGAAGTCTTGCCACGTCAACTTATGTCCTTCAATGTCTCAATTTATATTTATTTAATAATAATAATAATAATGCACATATAATAAATAGCAGGCACCTTTAAGGCAATTCCATTAATTAAAAATAATAATAATTTAATTTCATAATTAATCAATATTATCAGATACTGATAATCCTAGCTTACTACACAATCTCAATTCTGTCATTAATATTAGTTATATTATCAATGTCTGTAGAGATGGCAACTTAAAATGAGAATCTTACACGTTCGGGTTGGGAAAAGATTTCCAACATTTTTTTAAAAATATATATATTTTCTGTAATCTAGAAACATTGGAATATCTTCCATTTTTTTATTAGAAAAAGTTGAATCTCTTGAAATGGAATAATGTTATACACTATACTCACGTCTTATTTTTATTTTATTATGTAAGATACAACATATTTATTACCATTAGATGATAAAAAGTCATAAAATAAAAAATCATCTAATAGTGACAAATGGTAGTGTGGTGAAAAATTTAATCTAATGGTGAAAAATGTGTCACATTTTACATAGTGAGATGAAAATAGAATGAGAGTATAGAGTATAATATTACTTATCATCTAATGGTGATAAACATGTCACATCTTACATAATGAAATAAAAGTACTGAATAGAATGCTAGTGTTGTGCATAGAACTTTCTCGTCTAACGTGTTATTCTTTGGAAGGAAGTATTTTTGAATAATGCTATATAACATACTCTCATCCCATTATATAAGATGTAACATCCAATGGTAATAAATGTGTCATATCTTACATAATGGTACGAAAATGAGATGGTAGTGTGGTGTATATAAATTTTCAATATTTTTTATAACATTTTTTGTAATTTCATTTTCAAATAAACAAAAACTCATAAATATCTAAATAAAATAAATAAATAAAAACAAAAAATTTCACCCAGCATCTCCATTTTTTCTGTCCATGATCAGCAAATTCCCTATCTTTTTATACTTTCAATTTCATCAAAATATTACAATATAGAGAGCTTAAAGCTAGATAAATGCCAAATAAAATGGTGATAATATGTTCAAATTGTAAAACTAGGTATTGTGAATGCATCAATTTATTTATTTAGTTTGAGCATCCAAGAAGTTTGAAAATGAAAATGGGAAAATGACAATGCTCTTACAAATTTAATCTTGAGCCCTCTCCTCCACCTAATTAAGTGGAAATGTGGGTTTTTTTTTTTTTATTACTTTCATTATTTTGAAGTTCCAATTTATAAAGTTTCTATTATTTTTAAACAGTTGCTGGGATAAGAAAGACAAGTGTCCGAAAGTATTACTGTTCTTGAACGTTTTATATTCCTATGATAATATTTTTTTGAACGTCTCTCTTTCTAGTAAAACTTAAAATGAAAACAATAAATAAAATAGGACTTTAAATTGAAATTTATTATGCATTAGTCACTATTTATACATATGTATACTTTTTTTATAAAGTGTGAAGATATTTTTCATAAGATATGAATATATTTTTTATATAATATGGGGTGTATAATGATAAATAGTGACTGATGAAAAGAATTTTTCTTTCAAATTATAATTACTTTTTTAATGGTTTCTCTTGATGGGAAGGAAAAATATTTAAGATAAAAATATCTATCCAGTATTTTTTGTAATTTTATTATAAATAGAATAAATTTAAAATTATTATTTTTATAAAATGACTAATAGTTAAAAATAAGAGGCAAAATAGTCACACCGTACAAAAATAATTACAGAGAATGTTAATCTGATCATTACCCGTAATGATAATTAAAACGAATCTTAGGAAAAAATCTAATTATATATGCATATTACACATATATAGAAACACCCAGCCGTATAAAATTGAAATACCACGAGTGGGAACTCACTGGGAAGGCGAGGGACGCACGTAGTCTGCCTGGCTCTCCTGCTCACTCAATCGTCTCGCAAATGGCGAAGCGGCAGTAGAGGTGGGGGCGCCACCAACGATCCCTTTCCCTATGCCATTCGGGCAAAAAGCGAAAACTCTCTCTCTCTTCGCTCTCTCGCTTTTACTTTCCTCAGTTGTAGTAAGTTTCTTTCCTTTTCTCTTCCCGATGCAATGAAAATACAACAATCCATTTGCTTTACTTTTCTGTCTTTGGGATTCTCCACCATTCTCCCAAGCAACAGTCGCCAGATTCGATAATCGAGACCAAAGTCCCTCTCACCCATCTAGGCTCATCCGGCGACGATGCCGACGTCTCTGCATTTCATTGCCAGTTTCCGGTGACAGTTACAGATCTGTAGAAGAGTAAGTAAGGACATAAAGAAATGCTAGAGACTCTAGTGGGTCTTTCTGAACAAGCCATCAACCCAAACAACAGCGATAATAAGAAAAGAAAATCTGAAGAAGAAGAAGAGGTGGAGTTCGTGGTCTCGCAGCCGTGCGTGGTGGTGGGTCGGACACGATCCCCAGCCGGTTCCAGGCGCGTGACTCCCACTGCCACAACCTCCGTCGAGAAGGTCCTCTTAAACGGGGACCTCTACATTGGAACGTTATTCGGTAAGGCCCCGCACGGCACCGGCAAATATCTATGGTCGGACGGGTGCATGTACGAAGGGGAATGGAAGAAAGGCAAGGCAAGCGGCAAAGGCAAGTTCTCGTGGCCCACCGGAGCAACCTACGAAGGAGAATTCAGGTCGGGCCGAATGGAGGGGCACGGAACCTTCATTGGCATTGATGGAGGCACCTACAGGGGCTCCTGGGTCGCGGATCGCAAGCACGGCTTCGGCGTGAAGCGCTACGCTAATGGGGATGTGTATGAAGGTTCATGGAAATGCAATTTGCAGCATGGTGAAGGGAGATATGTCTGGAGCAATGGGAATGAGTATGTCGGTGAGTGGAAGAACAGGTTTATTTCCGGGAAAGGGGTTTTGATTTGGGCCAATGGGAATAAGTATGAGGGATATTGGGAGAATGAGGTGCCAAAGGGTAAAGGAGTATTCACTTGGGCAGATGGGAGCAGCAATGCCGGGTCTTGGGGTAAGGATTTTCACTTTCAGGTCGAAGCTGCGAGGAAGAGGTCGTCTGTGGATGTTGAGAATGTGGATTTGGATGTAGCGAGGAATGTGAATTTTCCTCGGATTTGCATCTGGGAATCGGATGGAGAGGCTGGAGATATTACTTGTGATATTGTAGATAATGTGGAGGCGTCTATGTTCTATAAGGGCGGTAAGGAGTGTAGCTACGGAGGTTCTGTCGGGCAGACACCGAGGAGTCCGTTCTTGTTGGCCAATGGAGAGATTAAGAAGCCTGGGCAGATGATATCCAAGGGGCATAAGAACTACGATTTGATGCTTAATCTCCAACTGGGTATTAGGTGCTTTATCGTTTTTCTTTTTATCTTCCTTGAAATCTTTTTGCATCGACACCACCAGTTTTGTTTTTGTGGGTTTTTGGGTGTTCTACGAAAAATATTTGGTTATCTGGTTGATTTTATCTTGCAGACACTCTGTTGGAAAGCATGCTTCAACATGGAGGGAGCTCAGGCCAGGGGATTTCGATCCCAAGGAGAAGTTTTGGACAAGGTTTCCTCCGGAAGGGTCTAAGTGTACGCCGCCGCATCAGTCTTTGGACTTCAAATGGAAGGATTATTGTCCCGTGGTGTTCAGGTATTGATGTTATTGTACAAAACTTTGCCTGGCTTCGGGCTTTTCCACTTTTCTATTATAATTCATTAATTTGGTTGGGATTGGCATTTTGGATTCCCATAATATTGGGAGCTTGTGTATTTGTTGGCTTTCCTATCAAATGGTGGTAACTTGTTTGTTTTGTTTGGTCTCTAGACATCTGAGGGAACTGTTTGCAATAGATCCGGCGGATTACATGCTTGCTATTTGTGGAAATGACGCACTTAGGGAGTTGTCGTCCCCTGGGAAGAGCGGAAGTTTATTCTACCTTACACAAGATGACCGATTTATGATAAAAACTGTCAAGAAATCTGAGGTCAAGGTCAGATGCCAACCCCCTCCAACCTCTTGTTGCCTTATGCTGGTCTTACTTTTTTTCTTTGAAATTTTCATTAAATGCATGGTATTGTCACCTTTAATATGTCACCTTTTTCAGGTGCTTATTAGGATGCTTCCAAGTTACTACCAACATGTTTATCAGTACAAGAACTCGTTGATAACAAAATTCTTTGGCGTTCATTGTGTTAAACCAGTGGGAGGTCAAAAGGTAGAGTTGTGAGAGTGAATTTTTGTAAGCTTCGATAGTCTGATGCTAGTCCATCATAAGTTTATATTAATAATTTGATAGTAAATCAATCAGATGCGATTCATCGTGATGGGCAATCTGTTTTGTTCGGAGTATCGAATCCACAAAAGGTTTGACCTTAAAGGTTCTTCTTATGGCCGCACAACCGACAAGCCTGAAGAGGAAATAGATGAGACGACAACACTCAAAGACCTTGATTTGAATTATGTGTTTCGCTTGGAATGTTCTTGGTTTCAAGAACTTATCTGGTAAATCTGATGAGTTGGATATGCTTGCAAGTTGGTTTTATTACCCCTTTATTCCCCCCTGAAATGCCTGCTAATATGTGGGCTCTGATTCTAATATCCTTAAATGTTGGTCTTATATCATGGTTTGTACTCAGGCAAATTGATAGAGACTGTGAATTCTTGGAAGGGGAGAGAATCATGGATTACAGTCTTTTGATTGGCGTTCACTTCCGTGATGATTGCTCAGTCAGTGAGATGAAGATGTCCCCCTTTGACATGCATTCCGGTAATTGTCACCACAAGTTAATACAGATTTCTAGAGAAACTCGTATAAGAATTCAAAGGTTTTAACTGCGGTATTGTGTTCTATTTTCAGGCAAAAGAGATATACATATTGACGACACATTCAAACAAGGTTATGATATAAATAAAGTAGAGCTGCAGGAAATGGATTGGATTCTGGTAGGCCGGTATGTGTTTTTATTCTTTAATGTTGCTTATTCTCTTATTTTTATTGCTGGGGATTGCTGTAACTAACTTGCAGCAGACAAAACCCTTCTCCAATGTTACCCTCGTTGCTGTTTTAATTACCAGACAGAATAGAATGCCTTATTTAGGGCTCTAGCCATTGCTGAGAACTTCGACTCTGTTCACATTAGTAGGAGAATAATTTAAGCGAGGACATGATCATGGATATGCTAGTTTTCCTCATAGACGCGTTTTGTAGCAACGGAAGACTGGTTAAGTTTACAAATCAAATAATTAAGCCAATATACAATCCATTTATGCCTATGAAATTTTTTATTGGGGTCCATAATTCTCAGTCTCTACACTGCTATGCATGTGACACATGTTTAACTTTAATGCTTATGGACTTGGGGCACGGGTTCAAC